>JAJLSY010000010.1:0-521477 GCA_030567935.1 Ogataea pinus | reverse complement strand
CTCACCCCACACTATAATTTACTAATTCCAGGCATTTAAAGTGTATCATTCAGATAATGTTAATTGATCAATACAACCTGTAATCCTTTTCACCCATTAAAAAATCCCATTGAACCCACGACAAAGAAGTAAATTCATTGACATGGATTAAACCTTTTCTTGTGTATAGTCAATTGGATTTCCTCTGTACTTGATGACAATTTAATTCTAATTTGTTAACAAATCTTTGATTATTTAACATTACATTACAACTTCTAAATCTCCACCGGGTCATTCAGCACATACTACTTTTGTGACTTGTCTTGTATGATAAATATATATATATACTTGCATGTATAATTATAGTAAAGAGATCTTAGAGTCCTTGACCAGATCATGCATAGTTATGAGAAATTAAGGATAATTCTTTATTCATGCGGGTTCATGCAAATTCTCTCAAAATTTTCCCAATTTATCATCAGGAATCGGCCTAGTTCAACTCATTTTAAAAGAGGAGCTAAACTATCAGAAGAGTGTAGCATTAGGTGTTACAATGCTTATTGCAATTAAGTAACTGAATATCCCTTTTTCTTGATAAATTTTATAACTTTTCAGTATTACATAATCATGCAGTATCCTTGGATAAACTTACATCAAAGTTAATAACAATACTATTATTTGGCGAACAAAATTTATATTCTATTATACAACACATAATTTATAATTTTCTATACAATCTATAGAAGAATCTCATATTTTCCAACTTGAAAGGATATTCTAAATTAGTTGGTACTCTATACCATAAAGAATCATTTTGATCAATTATTTCCCAATCATTTTTAGAATCCCCGGGTTTACCACAAAGTATTGTATCAATTAAGAAGTATATTGGGAATTGTTTTGAACCAACTTGAACATTTGAAAAAGAACCAGCTGATTCTAAGATTAAAAAGAGACAGCCTTTTTTATTCTTTGATAAATTCTTTAAGAATTTAATTGAACCTAATTTATCTTCACTGAACAATTCATTAGTTGTAAAACAACAAGTTATTAGATTGTAATCTTGCGCTAGATCCATCTTTAGGACATCATCATTGATGAAATTTATATTTAAAGAGTGTAAATTCTTAATATCATTTGGTTTAATCCAGTTTGATTGAATAAAATCATCAATATCATTAACTATTTCAGACCAATCTGAAAGATCAACACATGTGATATCCCAATTAGTAGCATCCTCCGAACTCATTGGTTGAAGTTCCAAGATTCTTGAAAAAATAGAACCAAATGCAATTAATTCAGCACCGGCACCACCACCAATTGATAAGATTTTCAAATTTTCATCATCATCAATATCACCTGTAAGTAAATTATTAATATCTGGTTGAGTTGAGAAGAAATTGGAATAGGACAAAGATCTTGAGGAAGACCATCGTATGGCATATGCCTCTCTCTTTGTTTTTGAATTGAATGCATTTGCATAATCTCTATTGAATAGATCAGTTTTAACAACCTGAATTAAATCAAGCAATTGCGATGGACCTTCATGTTTATAGATCCAACCGTTGAAAATCGACAATGTCTCCTGTGGCGATAAGACAACCTCCTGGTTATTTCTCTGGACAGAGGCTCTATTCTGTTTGCTCTTCAGTATCCTTCGACTCATTCTAGCTACTACACACCTAAACCAATGTGCCAGAGTTCATCTCATTTGTAGGTGTAGAAGAGCTACTTACTTAATAAAATTTCTCTTTCTTCCCATCTTAGCACCGAACCTCCACTTGACACACGACCCTCATAAGATTACATAAGCATCATTACATAATAGACGAGTGATTACATAATCTCTCACACTGCACTTTTTTCTGTCTCTATTTAAAATCTGGAAAATTTTCCAAATCTTCTTTTCTTTAATCTACTATTATTCTTTCTTCTTCTTCCCTTTTCAACAATCTTCACCATGGTATAAGACCTGGCTTGTTTTTCTGGTTTAGTTATTAGATTAATGAGTTCGTGTTTTTCATTCGTGATGACTACAGTGTCTAACCATGAGTGCATTAGTCGACGCTAATCCGTAATTGGATTTGTGAAGCTAGTACTAAACTTTCTGTCTACTTTTTTTTCGATTAAGGTATTTGATGGAGGGAAGTTTTTCTTAATTGAAGAATTATGATACAAGGGTTTATGCTCTGTCGAAGGATTGAAAATTGACAATTATTTAAGTGACCGTATTTGGAAGGTGATTTGAATTCTTTAATCTTTAATTAATAGGGGAAAATCTTGATTTTCCTTTTTTTAGTTTGGATTGAATTGAGTTCGTTGCTGATTGGGTCATTTGGGTAATTGGTGCGGTATATTCCTAATCTCTACGAATGCCTCTATGAGACTGTTATCGTTTGGGAAACAACCATATCGCTCACAGATTTAGTATATAGATAAAACACAAGAAAGGGTAGGATAAAAAATAAAATAAAACACTAAAACGTACTTGTAGCGACAAAAAGAATGGCAAAAAAAAGAAACATAAATTATAATAGACAAAACCGGAGAAGGGGGGGGGGAGGATAATAACAATATTAATAAAAAAGAAACAATACTAAAATGCTTAACAACATGAAGAACCACTCTTGACGCCATTTGATGGTTGTTCAATATTTAATTTATCACCTTCTGCAGGGTTTAAATCATCACCTTCTTTTTCCCAAATTAATTCAGCCAATTTATAAAAGACATCGTTAACTTTTAAGCCTGATTTTGCACTTGCTTCTAAGAATGATATACCTAATTCTTGAGCCAATAATTCACCTTGTTTTGTTGAAACTTGTCTGCTTTCTTCATCGTCTGCTTTGTTACCAACAAGGAATAATTGTGCATCATCATTTGCATGATCATTAACTGTTTTGAACCATTTTTTAACAGACTCAAAAGAATTTTCATCACAAACATCATAAACAATAATAATACCCATTGCACCTCTATAATAAGCAGTTGTAATTGTTCTAAATCTTTCTTGACCAGCAGTATCCCAAACTTGTAATTTAACTTTTGCACCGTTTAAATCAATTGTCTTGATTTTGAAATCGATTCCAATTGTTGTTATGAATGTTGGATTGAATTTATCATCGACAAATCTTAACAATAAACACGATTTTCCAACTCCTGAATCACCAACCAAGAGTAATTTCATTGCTTTATCAAAAGCTCTAACCTTGTTTGCGGACATTGTAAATTAATTGCTATAAAACCAAGATATAAGGATCTGAATACTTCAATGTATGAGAGAAGATTGACCAGACAAAGACAAGCAGAAAAAAAGATAGATTTTGAGGGATGGAAATGAAACAATAACTCTAGAGCTCCAGTAAGGTAAGGTAACCAACCAGTCCATGACACGATAACGTATATTCTGGTTAGTAGTGTCCCCTTTATTTGTGTGGCACTGAGCGGATGTGTTGAAGATATTTCCCTGTATTATGTAATCGTGAAACAGGTGTAGGGATGTATACATGCTATGTCAGACATTACATAATCAGTAGACCCCGCCGATAGTCCCCTCCCTTGCTATTTGATTACATAATCACCCATATATCTTTTCGCAGAGATTTCGTCGACGATGAGATGATAGCCACAAACAAAGGGGATATAGTCATATAACTGGCCCATCCTTCATTACTACCTTTGTGTTCCTCTTTTTTTGCCAGGTGCTATAACCAGAGAAGAACTCTATACTAGACTCCCCCATGCCTACCGTTTCTGTTGACAAACAAGACTTGTTCGAGTTGTTAGGCCAGACCTATTCAACCGAAGATTTTGATGAATTATGTTTCCAATTTGGTATTGAATTGGATGAAGATACCACAGAAGATGTCAAAGGAACTGATGAAAGACCTCAACTGAAAATTGAAATCGGTGCAAACAGATACGATATGCTTTGTATTGAAGGTATTTCAAAAGCCTTGAATGAATATTTAGGTAGATCTTCACCTCCTAATTATCATTTAAATCCAGTTAAACCTTTAACAAGTTTGACAATTGATAAATCAACTGAACAAATCAGACCTTATGCATGTGCTGCAATCTTAAGAAATATTCATTTCACCAAGAGATCATATGATTCTTTCATTGCATTACAGGATAAATTGCATACAAACCTTTGTAGAAATAGAACATTGGTTGCAATGGGTACCCATGATTTAGATACTTTAAAACCTCCATTTACTTATGAAGCTTTAAAACCTTCAGAAATTGAATTTGTTCCATTGAATCAAACTTTAAAGATGGATGGTGATAAATTGATGGAATTTTATGAAAAGGATAAAAATTTGGGTAAATATTTACATATCATTAAAGATTCACCTGTTTATCCAGTTATTCTAGATTCAAATAGAACTGTTTGTTCATTACCTCCAATTATTAATAGTGATCACAGTAAAATTACCATTGATACAAGAAATGTCTTTTTGGATATTACTGCAACAGATAGAACAAAAGCTGAAATTGTTGTTAATCAATTAGTTGCAATGTTTTCAAAATATTGTGATGAACCATTTTCAATTGAACCTGTTGAAATTATTTCTGAACATAATGGCGAATCAAGAATCTGTCCTGATTTAACTCCAAGAACAATGGAAGTTGAAACTTCTTATATTAATTCATGTTGTGGTTTAGAATTAAAATCAGAAGAAATTGTTAAATTATTAACAAAGATGTCATTAATTTCAAAACCAAATGATGAAAGACCAAATGAAATTATCGATGTTACAATTCCAATAACAAGACCTGATGTTTTACATCCTTGTGATATAATGGAAGATGCTGCAATTGCTTATGGTTATGATAATTTGATTAGATCAACTCCAAAGACTGCTTCAACAGTTGGTCAACCTTTACCAATCAATAAAATCTCAGATATAATTAGAATTGCATCATCTCAATCCGGTTGGTTGGAAGTTATGCCATTAACTTTATGTTCACATGATGAAAATTTCAAATTCTTAAAGGATGAAGATGATAATACAAAAGCTGTTCAATTGGAAAATCCAAAAACTGTTGAATATCAAGTTGTTAGAACAACTTTAGTTCCTGGTATTTTAAAAACAATAAAAGAAAATAAAAATCATGCATTACCAATAAAAGTCTTTGAAAGTGGTGATATCATCCTAAAAGATGATTCCGAAAGAGGAGCAAAAAATCAAAGAAATTGGTGTGCTGCATATGCTGGAAAATCTGCAAATTTCGAATTAATTCAAGGTCTTTTGGGTAAAGTCATGCAGACTTTTAGAACTCCATGGTTGAGTTATGAAGATTCAAAGATTGGCAAGAAAGGTTTTTGGATTGAGGAAGATCCTTCAAAGAAATTATATTTCCCTGGTAGAGGTGCAAAAATTTTTTATAGATCAAAAGAAGGTTCAAAAGAACAAGAAATTGGTTCAATTGGTGTTTTGCACCCTGAAGTTGTTGCAAATTTCGAATTAGGTTTTGCTATAAGTTTAGTTGAAATCAATACCGAAGTTTTCTTATAATCATTTTTTAATTTTACTTTCTAATCTTACAGTATTGTTGTTTTCATTTCTTTCTTTTTTTTTTTTTTTTAATTCTCTTATTCTAGTTCGATATTTACATATTTCTCATCTATTGATTATATATAAACTTTTAGTGACTCTAGTAAGTATATTACGAAAAAGTTATCTTGATGTTGCTTTCATCAGTGGGGAATTCATCTTGATCATCGTAGTCTATGCTTTGAACACCCGGATCTTCCTTCAAAGTACCGTTCTTTACCACTTCCACTTTATCCCCCTCCTCCTCCTCTTCATCATCATCACCATAAGTGATCTGGATGTTCTCACCATGGCCGAACTCCTCTTCATTATCATCCTCGAATGGATTTAGTTTATCGTCAACAATAGCAACATTGTCGTAATCAAGGGCAGTATTGGCAATCTTCGTTTGCTTCTTCTTTGGACTAACGGCATTCAAATTCAACGAAGGTGATCGGAAATTGAATCCCTCAGATTGGTTCAATTTGGGAGTTGTTGACAACCTGAATTGTCTTATTTGCTCTTCAGCAGGTGGAGATTGAACCACACTTGGGAAATGAATCACTTCTGATCCAGAAACAGATTTCCTATCTCCTCGTTTAGGAAGAACAAGTGATGAATGATTTGCTTCTTCATCCTTCTCTAGTTCCTCTTCATCATCAAAGGAAAATTCATCCTCATTATGCTTGATATTCTGAGATGTGGGTGTTGAAGATACTCCTTGATCAGCCTTTAAATTGAATTTCTTCAATTTGGAAGCCTCTTCTTCAATCTTTCTGATCTCATACTGTAACTCTTGAACATCGAAAAGTGGTGGACTTTCATCATCTTCAACTACTTTGGATTTCTCATTTTCATCATCATCATCATCATCATCATCATGATCATCCTTCTTCTGTTCTTGTTCTTTTGTTCCTTCCTCATACATTTCCCACCAATCTTTATTCTTTTTACCAAACCATTTGGAATACCACGTTTTCTTCTTCTTAAGCTTTGTCTTATCCAAATTCTTAGAAGCTTCTTCAAAATCATGAATCAATTTTCTTTGCCTTTCAGTCTCTTGTTCATTTGGTTGTTCGATTTCAACGAAATCTTCATTCAAAACTTCCCATCCCATCTCTTTCATCACTTTTGGCATAACTTTTCTATATTCCATATGACCTTGAACCAAATCTGAACAATTATAATTATCCAATCCTTCAATTGGTGATAATCCAGCAACTGTACTTAACCCACCAGATGTTGCTCTGAATAAATAACCCAAGATCCAATCCTTCTTGGAGTATCCATTAACAAATCTCCCACTAACAACTGATCTAGCCAATGCCATTTGATCTGTCTTAACAACATAAGGTGATCCAAAAAGATAAACACTTTCAACTAATCCAAAATCACCAGATTTAGCCAAATCTAATAAGCAACTATAAATCAATCTAGCTCCAAGACTAAAACCAACTAAGGTAATTGGTCTAATTCCTAATTTACCTCTTCTTAATGTATCTGCTAAAACTAATCCTGCACTCCAGGCCCTATCCAATGAAACATTCCATGGATTATCCAATAAGTAACCCAATTTTGAAAGCATCATAGGTAGTTGAATAGCAGACATCAATGCAATTAAAATAGTACTACCTAAAATTTGTTGGATTGATTGAGTTAAAACTTCATTTGCCAAGATATTAATGGTTTGACCCATTGATGTTAACATCTCAGGCTCCCATAATAATGAATACAGATCACCCATTACTGGATCAATTGTACTGAAAGGTAATCTAACATCATCCATCTTACCCGACATCCAACCAGAAACTGTCAAAATTAAATTAACTCTTCCATTGTTATGTAATGGACTAAATTCAAATATTTCAACTGAACCAGCTCTACGATTCATACCTTTATTACCAATTCTCATACCTGTTAATGTTCCAGTTGTTGTTATAATCGATGTACCTGCAACTCCTGCTAAGAAACCAGAAGTACCAGTAATTCCAACAGTTGTTAAACCTGCAGCAATACCAGCACCAATAACAGGTGCTAATACACCAGCACTTAAACCAATAACTAAACCACCTGCAACTGTTGCAAATGCAATTTTAACTATTTTTTGTCTCTTGAATTTTCTTTTATGTTCATCTAAGATATCTTTTTCATTCCAAGTTTGAGAATTTTGTAAAATCGCCAGAGATTCATCCATTTCAATAGAATCTGTTATTCTTCTTTCAAATTGATAAACTTCCAAATTATCAATTCCAATTTGATTTGCAAATTGAATTAATAATGTTCTTGATCTTGAATCGTAGATTGAAGATTCCAATAGGTTTAAAAATAAATCACAAATCAAAGTCCATCTAATATCAATCTCAAGAAATTCCGTTGAAGAATCAACCGTTCCAACAATATTAATCGAAGAAGAATTGTTCTTCTTGTTTAAAGGATTATGAATTGTCAAATTCGTAGTTAGCCAACCAACTAAATCACTTGATTCAACACCATGACAACTTAAATTCTCAATCATTTGCCTCTCTTGACCTTCTTTTATATTTAAATGATCATAAAGTCTGTTCATAACATCCATACTCCATCTAGTGAAGGACTTTTGGGCAACTGATAATTTCTTTAATATCTTTGTTGAATTCGTTCCTCGTATTTGATTCAATTGTTCATGCTGATCAACAACGATTAGTTTAACCAATGCAACGTATGCAATTTTCTGGGGTTCTGATAGCATTGATTTTGTGGATGTTAAATGATCTGAGGTAGTTATCTCATCATCTTTTGTTGCACCTATTTTAAATGGGTCATTCTCAAGGCTATCACCTATATCATCAATTGAAGTTGCAGATGGATTATGCAACTTTCGAAGATTGGAATCCTCATTTTGAAATAGATAATCGAATTTTCGATTGGCTTCTAATTCTTTAGACGCCTGTTCTTCACCTGCAATTCTTGTGTATCCAACAGCAGCATTATCACTTGTTGTGCTGTCTATCCTCTTTGATTGCTGAGGCTCTTCTTTTTTGAACATCTTCAAAACGGAAGTTAACGGAGTCTGTTGGTGAAGTTCTGGTTCTTTTTGTAATTGATCTGTGGATTCGATGAATGATTGGATCTTTTCACCTTTCAAGTTGTATATATCTGTGTAATTTAGCTTGGTATCCATTTCCTTCCAACCTTCGTCCTCTTCATCCTCACCCTCTTCATCATCATTCTCAGTGGTATCTTTTATGGTAGTATTCCCATTTTCAAAGCCATCTCCAATAATGGAACCACCATCATCATCCAAAGATTCAGGAAGTTGGCTCAAATCATGATCTATCACCGTAACCAATTCCCTCTCCCTTGATCTATCCAGTCTAAATTCCACAAATCCATCATCTTCTATATCTTGATGAATTATATCTTCATCTTGATCGTGATGCTCATGGCTGTTATCAAGGTGATGGAGTTCTGCATGAGGAAGAGAAAGATCCGTCACACTGCTCAAAGGAGTTCTTTTCTCTAATGCCACCGTATCTACAACTTTAACAGCCTTTATTTCATCCATGATCTCCATCATACCATCAATCTTGCTACTAGTATTGAAGATTAATTCCAACTATCCTCCTTCTCCTGCTCTTCCTTATTCTTCTTCCTCTTCTATTAAACATAAACACTATTTACGTGGCCCCCCAAACAGGAAATAAAGATGAGCCTCACCTTCCATAGTTAAGTCAGCACTTAACACTGATAGTATTACATTTATTATAGTCGAACCAGTTATTATATTTTATTGATAATTAAAGTATTTAATTGTTGTATATTTACTCTTCTTCTTCTTCTTCTTCGTCATCAACGGCAACGGAGTAGAATTGTAATTGATATTGGTTCTTCTTGACAGACACGAATCTAATCCAATCTCTGATTTGATTTTTCTTTAGGTATCTCTTTGATAAGTATTTCAAGTATTTACCGGAGAATTTAGTAGTAGCAACAACAACAACCTTGGAACCTTCTTGGCTGACTGAGATTTCATCACTCAAGTTACCTAAGTGACCTTCAACTTTGATGTGTTCGATAAGGTATTTGACGTAAGAAGCTGGGTCAAAGACACCATTTTCGGTTGGGGCTGAACAGTCAACAGTGAACTTCTTTGCAACTTTTTGGGATTTTTTGGTCTACATGGAGGGAGGAATTAGGGTTAGTTTCTAACACTTAAAGGATAAAAAGCCTACCGTTCAACAAAGTACCATGCAATGATACTTTCAAAGACAAAATCAAAAATGAGTGAGTAAAAAAAAACCAAGAAGACAACCTCAAGAGGATCTATCTTTGGATCTGACGGCATAGCTTTTCCATTACAAGGAAGGGAAAGAAAGGAACATTGTTTATTTAATTGACCCAAGTTATAAAACTTGGGACGGTTAAATATGCCCTTATACCATTTCGAGGTAAAATGGAAACACTATAACCGTTTATTAATTTTAATCATTTTTTTATTCTGATTCTAGAATCTGAAGTAGGAAACAGTTAAGATATGATACATACAATTGGAGCCATTATGATATATGATATTTGAAATAGGTTATTTAATATAATCTAAAGAAGACTAGAAGATGTGTATATTAAATTTAATGAATGAGAAGAAGGAAATTTTTCAAAGGATGAGGATATTGGATTGGCCACCAACGTCACACTATCGTAGCCACGTGACCGAAAGTTCAATCAGCGGTCACCTCACTCGAAAGCGAAAGTAAGCTACAAAACCCTTTATCGAGTCACGTGATGTCAAAATTAAGGATTATGCGATTAAACTTAGAATTCGTGTCTATTGTCTTTTTTAGGTTATTTCGCATTTCCATTTCCTACTTTGGAGATTGTTTGATCCAAAAATGGGCCCTTGTCTTCCATTCCAGTGAGTTTTGAGCGACTGCTTTAAAGGAGGTGATGCTTTGAGTTAACTTTTGGCCGTGGGTGTTAAGCCCAATTATGTCTTTGAAAAGAGGGGAATGAAATGCCAAGGGGCATAAATAAATTTCAAAAAGTTGATTTCAGTTACCTTGTTTTTAAATATTTTTTTTCAATTAATTATAGTAATTTTTCTTAGAGGAATTCTCACTCCTTAGTAGATGATATATGAAATTAGATGCTAGATAAAAAGAAACAAAAAAACAAACGAACAAAACAAAAACAAACGTTGAAGACCGAATTTCAATTACCGATCAAACATAATTAAACCAAAATTGCTAAGCCAAGCAATGCCCAAACCATGTAACCCAATTTCCTGTTGTAAAATCTATTTTTTGGTGAACCGGCACTTAGCGTAGAACTTGAAGAAGACGAAGAAGAAGACGAAGAAGAAGAAGAAGAAGAAGAAGATGATGATTTAGGTGACATAGTAGAAGTTGAACTGGATAATCCTGTAGTATAAGGTGTTAGTTTGGAAAACACGGTACCTGAAGTTGAACCGACCCTTAATTGACCACCATTTGAGTCTGCAATTGTTCCATAACTTGGATTCGAATCATCATCTGTTGATGTTGACACTGATTCAAACACCAATTGAGACATAGAACTTGAATTAGGTTCATCTTCTCCTTGTAGTTCAGTAGTTGACATCGTCGTGACCGATGTCAGCGCTACGCTTGTTGATAGTTGTTGTAAATTGGAGAAAAAGTCTGCCGATTCGGTAGTCTTTGCCACTGCTGCTCTTCTATATATAATCAATGGCATGTTTTTTATTATGAATAATATTTAGGATATCAAAAACAAACAAGAAAAGCCAGCAAGAAATTAATATTAGAGAAAAAGAGTAGAGAGCAAAAAAAAAAAGATAAAAAAGAAGGTTTCAACTCATATTTAGGGGAACCGCAGAATTGTCAGGAACGCATTTGTTTATTTATATTATTATATAAAATTATTACCTCACTGAACATTTTTGGTCAAAGGAATGAATGAGAACACGCTTCATACAAAAATGCATACTGCAGGAACACTTTCCTAATTGGGAAGCATGCAAAGGGGCATATTTGACTGAAACAATCGAAATGAGATTTTTTGAGCAACTCTATTATTTAGATCAAAGAATGACGTTTATATTACACATTATTATTAGTTAATCCTCCTGGAACAATTTTAAATGATAAAATATCATTTTTACCATAGTCTATAGTATCATCAGCTGATACTCTTTTACCTCCAACTCCTTCAATCGCAGCCACGGTAACTTCCCCCATTATAATCCTTGCCACTTGTCCTACCGTTGTTCCCCTTTTTATTAACGTGCAATCACGGAACACACTGGATCCCGAATTCCCCGTGAATGTTTGAATGTTTCTAACTGTGAATATTGGTATTAAATTCAAAACCTTAGCTGCCTCCTGTAAGACTTGAACAACACCTGTCGATCCAAATCTATACAACACCAAATCTCTAATATTTTCAATTCTTTGTTGCAATCGTTCATCCATCTGTTTCAAGTCGGAAGTAGGCAAATCCTCCTTTGTGTCTATGAATTCCGTTCCTTCTTCATATTTAATAAAGTTTTGTTTCGACAATTTTCTCAATAAAACCTCAGTCACTGCACTTGTCAAGACTGCTTGAGTATTAGGATATTTTAAGAAAATCTTAGAAACATTTTTGTCTGCATCTGGATGATCAATCTTATTCAACGCCAATACCGTTGGAAATTTATGGTTCATGAATTCCTTCACGACTTTTGTTATTAATTCGTCATCCCAATCTTCCATAGGTGGAATCTTCCCGAGAGAATCAACAGTTTTGGCAATCAATTTTGTATTAGCACCATACCCACCAAACTGTTGCCTTAACGTCTCAACAACCGATGATTTAGTTGCTGTATGACGTCTTACAATTGACCCCCATCTTTTCTTTAAATTATTTTCAATCCAAAGCCTGATTTCATCTTGCAACCATTGAATATCATTTATAGGATCATAACCTCTTGTAGCCTTACCTTCTGAATCAGTGGTACCACTAACATCAACAACATGAATCAACGCATCTGCCTGTCTTAAATCATCCAAGAACTTATTTCCTAAACCTAATCCTTCTGAAGCACCAGGAATTAAACCTGCAACATCCAATAATTCAATAGGAACATGACGTTTGCCATGTTCACACCATCCATAGTTCGGCTTGCATGAATCCTGTTTATCAAATCTCCCACATGCACAATCAATTGTTAAATATCCAGTGGCTCTATTTGGATCTATAGTTGTAAAGGGGAACGCTCCAATTTTGGCATTGGCATCAGTCAATGAATTCAAAGTGGTGGATTTCCCACTCGATGGTTTCCCAACAATTCCAATCAAAGGATCCCTGGGCATTCCAGCTACTCGAAGATTTCACCCTAACAGTACTACAAACGTAGAAATCTTTAAACCAAAATATACCCTTAAAACCGGAGATATCTAAAATTTTCACTGGGTGGAAATCTCACCAAAAGAAGATGGGGGAAAATGGCACGCTAATCTAAAATGACAGAATTGTCTGTCTACATCAGAAGGATAGTCCTCTAGCTAGAAGATAATCGGGGTTAGATCAGATCTTTCTTTATACTTTATCGTAAGGAAGAGTTCATCACAAGACTCTAAGACCATGAACAAGTTTTTTGAGTTGCCAATCCAAGCAAAGGTTGATTGTCTTGACACCACCAAGATTTCAATTCTAGGCAATGACAAGGAGAAATTGAAACTTTGTGACCATTTCTCCACTTTGAAGGCAATTTTACTCCATGAATCAGAACCAAAGTTGTTGAAAGATGCTGCAATAATAGTGCATTCATTCAGTTACATCAAGTCCAATGTGGATTTATTGAATGAGAATGGAATTGTCAGTGTCCTGATCTCAAGTACGATCAGCCATCCTGCAATACTGGCAAATTTGAACTTCAAAACTTTGGCAAATGTATGTTCCTCCACTTCAACCAGTATTGACCTATCTCAACATGAGAATGGCATCAAATTAATTGAAGTCATTCATAATTTCCTGAGAACCGGATCAGACGAGACATTGTTTAATATTTGCATGGTTATACCTTTTATCAAATCTAGTTCCCAATTGACAAAACTCTACAAACCGTTGATGAGCAGATTATCCAATATCATAGCCCCTGTCTTTCAAAAAATCTTCAACTTGAACAACTCACAGGCGAATTCAGTTAGTTATGACAGATGCGAAAACAGTATCACTGTTCCACAGACGTTATCTGAAGGTTCTTTGGAAGTTTTGGCAAATTCTTTAAGTCCATTTTTCTATGCTTTGGCATATTTGTTAGATGTGTTACATGAATATATTAATACTCCAATTAGACTTCCGAAGCCATTATATTATACCTTAACTTCTTTCTTGAGTGCCTACAATATCAACTTGAAGCTGAGCTCCATCAATGTTTTGGTACAATATACAAGATTGCATTTGAGTGAAAAGGAAAACAACTATGCTAAGCTTTTACCGTCGTTAGTTAGCCTTGTTCTAAGAATAAAAGATTCAAATGATTTGGATTTAACATTAAACTCAAACTACAGGATCATAACGGAAATGTCTCCTATATTCCTACTCAGCCAAGTTGTCGAGGATGATACAAAGAGCAACGAATATTTGGTTGACGTGAATTTAGTTCAAAAAATAGCATCAATTATAACATCGAACTATTCTCATGACCAACCATTCTTGGATGAAAAATCATTGTTCAAAATATCTGATTCATTATTGATTTTAAGTTCAATTGGAAGTTCGAAAGAGAATTATAGAGAGCTTGTCATCAGGTATGATGTTGCTCCAATAATCGTAGACTCTTTGACTCGTCATATTGCAATTTATAAGGAACTGGGCTATGACAAACCAAAACCTAATGAGGAGCTAATTTTGAAGTTGTCAAACAAGCTAACTGTTAGCTCATGCTATTGGCTGAGATCATTGAGTAGGTCTGCTAGTATGCTGAGAACTTATCTTGTTGATTTGAATTTGGTTCAATTGCTTATTGACATTCTAACATTGCCAGACTTGGATTGCTCATTGAGCTTACAGAATGATGAAGTTTTACTAAAATCGGTTGTCTTGGGTATACTATCCAATCTCATCCTAGAATTCTCTGCAATTAGTGAGCAATTGAACTCTGGTGAGCTATTCCAGATCTTGAAGGATTTCATATACAATTCCAAATATGATCTTTTAAGGTTAAACTCTTTGTGGATAATAAGAAATTCATTGTTTGGAGATGATCCAACGTTCAAAGAAAATTTTAGAAAGACCTTGTCATATGAAAAATTGTTCGAACTTTGCTACGATCCCAATGATAAAATCAAGGAGCAATGTTTCAATATTTTAAGAAATTTAACAGTTGGTACATTGAACTACGCAGACCTTATAATTTCAAGCTTTCCTCAAAGCCATCAAGCAAAGCTACATGGAGACTCATCCTTCTTTGATTTCTTGTTGAGGAACCTACAGACGTCAAATCCAGAAGTCATAATTGCAATAAACTATGTTATAGTTCATCTTGCGGCTTCAAATGTTACGAACAGATCTTTTATAATGTGCAATGATGCTCTGTTGAGCAAAATGCTAAAATTTTTAGAATTACAACCAAAGAAAACAAGAAACAAGAAAAATGATGATGATGACGATAATGATGACGAATGGAAAATCAAATTAAGTGTTGTGTGGATAGTGATCAACTTGACCTGGAAGGAAGAAACTTCAAACTCTGATTCTGAAGATGACGAAGATCAGGATGAATCAGAAGAAGAAATGGATGTTGATCTTGTCGTGTCATCGACATCTGCTACTTTAAATGACTCCAATTTTGAATTTAAATTGAAAAAATACATGAGCTCAAAAAACAGGGCTTTAAAATTAATCGAACTAGGTTTTTATGAGTCCATAAAACAATTGATTTCTCATTGTTCAATAGCCGATTTCAAAGAAAGAGCAAGAACTGCAACATTCCAGTTAGCACTCTGTGAACCTAGCTCACATTCGGGTTTGTAACTGGAATTCCCAAATAACCAGTTTTTTTTTTCTATTTCGTGGACTATTTTTTTTTTGTTCCATATATGTAACATCCACTTTTGATACATTTCTGCATCACAACTATTAATGTAAGGTGTAAGGTATTTACATTTCTTAGTAATAGGTTCAAGAAGAGCTATTGAGCTCCCAATTTGGAAATTATCGCTCCTCGCATCGCGTACTGATCGGGCCTTCAATGGTAGCAGCTTGTAACATGGGAATAACCCGTTTTATATTGTGTATTGAAAGCTCCACCATCCTATAAACTTGTTTCAGGTTAATTTAGCAATTCTGAAAATGATATATAAATTTATTAAAATCATCCAAATCATGAGCTTTGCAAAAAAAAAAGTACGATGATCTGCTACAAAACTCGTCACTCAAAATGCAACTTCAACTTTTCCTGTTCGCTCAATTTTCACTTTTCACTCTGTCTCGTGCTGATCGCTTTAGTTCAATAGTTACGAAATCATGTATTGCAAGAGGTATGCTCTGCAAAAGTGTTACTGAATATGTCACATTGTACTTGACCAACATAGATGGATCTGCCGTTTCAACTCAATCAATCCTAGACTACACTCCAACTTTGGTTACTGTTGATGGCTCAACGACATGGCAAAAACTCACATTGGGAACATCAACTAATATCTATGGCCAAGAAACAGTCTATGTAACGTACTGCGATATCCCAGGAACAACAACCGTAACAAGTAGTACAACTGAGACCACTGGAACAACTATTCTTTCAACGGTCGAAGTCACCAAAACAAGACCATGCAATTCACCTTATTATAAAACAAGTACTATTGTTGAAACTGATACTATTTCAGTTAATGGGGAAGTTGTTGGTATCTCAACATATACCAGCTTCACCAGTTATTTAACAACAAAGATCTGCCCTACAAGTTGTACAACAGGCTGTATTGTTACGTCCAGCTCTTCAAGTGAATCCACATCAAGCTCTTTAACTTCGACCGCTTCCACCATATTCTCTTCATCAGCTTCCAGTTCCTCAACTTTGTCTTTCACTTCCTCTTCTACTACCAGCTCATATTCAACTTCTTTGTCTTGTGATGCTAGTTTTGAGACCACAGACACATCTTACTTGGTTGGCACAAATGATTCAGGAGTCGAAACAACAATATCAACAACCGTTGTTAGTTTCCTAACTGACATCTGTCCAAACCCAACATCAAGCTCAATCTCATCCACAACATTCTCAGCTTCAAGTTCCATACTTGACTCTACATCCATAATTACATCATCAAGTGCATCATCTTCTCCTTCCAGCTTTGTACCATGTGATGTGAGTTTTGTGACAATAGAGAAATCATATTTGGTAGGTACTAATGATGAAGGAGTTGAAACGACTATATCAACAACAGTGGTTAGCTTCATGACTGATACTTGCCCAAGTTCAAGTTCAAGTTCAAATTCATACCCTACTTCATCTTCTACTTCAAGTTCGTCCTCTATTCAGCCTTTCACAATTACACAATCAACAGAATCTTCTATTGCTCTAAATTCCAGCTACACTTCCTGCAATTCAATGGTAGAGACAACTGAGACATCATACTTGGTCGGCACTAATGATCAAGGAATCGAAACGACTATCTCAACAACTCTCGTGAACTTCATCACTGCTATCTGTCCAACATCAACTTCAAGCCCAATCTCAACAACCACGCCTTCTCCTTACCTGACTTTATCTTCATCACCTCTTTCTTCAAAATCTTCTATTTCCGTAGAAGTCACGAGCTATGAGCTTTCAACAGTCACCATCTCTTCCCAATTCTGTGATATCGCCTTTGCTACCTCCGAGACTTCAGTTTTACTTTCCACAGATTCCAATGGCTTTGAGTCAACAATTTCCACCACAGTGCTCACTTTCACAACTTCTGGATGTCCAAGCTTTGAAATTCAATCTACTACTTCAATTTCGTTCTACTCTACCACCTCAGAATCCTTCAGCTCCTCATATGCACCAATGACTGTGACAGAGACCACTAAATCAGAAAGTTCAAGCACAACGATCACTTCCGAATGTGAAGCTGCCAGTACAGCTTTGGTCACTTCGTTCCTCGTTAGTATCAATAAGCAAAGCACAACATCAACCATGTCTACAATTGTGATCACTGTGGAAACTGATGGATGCCCAAGGTCAGCACAACCAGAAACTGAGACGATTATCGAAACTCCATCGAGCTTTTTGATTACCCATTCATCTTATGAGAAGAAATCGTCTTCCATTTCAGCTTCAATTTCTATCAGTAGCGAGGTTAGTTCAGCAAACAGCGAATCAAACAAGAGTGTTTACCCAACACTTACTACCTATAGCAGTGCTTTTCCAAAAGAATCTGCTGTGAGGTCAGTGCTTGCCTCTACTGAAGAATTTCTCACTGAAGTTTGTTCTTCTGAAGAATGTATCAAGACATCAACCTCTACAATATCGGTACAGAATTTCGGAAGGGATGTGTCTTCGAAAACAACAGGAGTCTCTGAGTTGACTTCTGACATCTCCATCACGATTGCCACCGAAACTACAACAACTGTCACAAATTCAATTATTGAAACCGTTTGCCCAGAGTGTGAAGAAATCGTGAGCCCATCAGCAATCACTACTACAGGATCAGACGTTACTTCCACTATTACAATGAGAACTGTTACTACCATAAGTGACAGCATTAGTTGCACTTCAATTTCCACTTCAAGCTCTTCAACTTTTGGTTCCTTTGCACTTGAATCATTCCAAGGTGGTTGTGACTCATTAGCTATTCCCTGTATCACAAGCTTACTGCTTGTACTATTTTCCGTTTTTCTTTAATCGCTTTCCCTTAATTAAATAATTGTATTTGCAAACCTATATTTGATAATTAATTAATACATAATAAGTTCGTTCAAAGTAGATGTGGTTTTAATCACTCTCGATTTCCATTATTTCATCATCGTCATCACTTGAATCTTCCCCTCTTCTTAGATCTTCCACTATTAAATCAAGATCTGTTCCTTTGTCAGCACCAATAAATTTGAGATCTTTTCCGGGTTTGTTGATAGGAGTCTGAAGAACTGCTCTTTTCTTAGGGACAAGAAAATCTTGAGATATATCCTCAAGAAGGCTCCTGTTTGAGACACTGAGATTCAGTTCTAGTGATTTGTTCAAAAGGTCCAAGGCAATTGGATCGCTTGGCTGAATAGATAACGCTATATGCAAAGTTTCAATTGCTTTATTAACCTTCCCTGTTTTCAAATAAAGCAAACCAATAGCTGAATAAACGTTAACATCATCACGTAATATTTTCAAGACCTTGTTGAAATGACTTAGGGATTTATCAAAGAGATCCATTCTTCTATAGATATGACCAAGATTGCAATGAATGGAAGACCAAGCTTTCGAATCAGAGTCTAAATTTTTGGCCGTTTGCACAGCTTTTAAGAAATAACTCTCAGCTTTTCCTAGTTGTGATCTGTGATAATACAAAACCCCTAGCTCATTTAGTAGCAAAGGATCACTTGGACAGATTGAATAAGCAGACATCAAATATTCATGGGATAAGGTTAAATTATTCATCTGTAAATATTGCATTCCTAAGAATAAATTTGGAAGATGGATACCAGGGAATAGTCGAGCTGCTGTAGCATATGCACTGATCGCTTGCTCATGCTCTCCTTCAGCAGCAAATGTATGAGAAAACCCAATCCAAGCAGGTCCAAAATTAGGATTCAACATCGATGCCTTCGAAAAGAATAGCCTTGCCTCATTGGTCTTTTTAATAGAAAAGTAATATATTCCAATTGCTAACCAAGTGATGTAATGATTTGGGCAATTTTCAGCTAGCTTATGAGCCATCAAGAATAGCTTATTTTTACCACCAAGTTCATGGAGACAACTCAAATAATTTGGCAACACCGACAAATTGAGTTCGTCTCTGAGGATGATTTTTTCACACAACTCCAAGCATTCCTGAAATTTGCATTGAATAAACAATAAATCAACACGACTGAGAAGGATATCCAAATTCTCATTCAAACTATATTCATCTTTTAATCTTTGCTCTGCTTCTTCAAAGAGGTTGACATTCTTATATTTATTTAATCTTGTTGTGTAAAGTAATTTAACAAGCTCACCATTGCTATCTGCATCATCGAAATTCATCAAGTTTAGGAGATCCCATTCCTCCTCGGGAGTCATCAAATGATTATTTATTAGTTCATTAAATGCCTCAAAACATTTGGCATCCACCAAAACTGCTTCTTTATGGCATTCCTTGGCCCTATCAAAATTATTCTGTCTTGCATAGATCAAACCTCTTAGATAACACATAGATGATTCTAACTTAATCCCACCATCAGAGTTTCTAACCGAATGGTCTGTCTTGAAAGGATTCACCTCTCCAACTATATCCAAAGCCTCATCATATTTCTCTAATTTCACAAGACATAATCCAGCAAGATATCGACAACTTACACTTTCTTCGAACTTGGAACCTGAGAGTAAGTTTCTGGCAATTTGATAGCTCCCATTCGAGTAATAGACCTGGGCCAACCAAAACGCATCATTGGGATCATTGGTTAACGATAAGACTTTGTCACCAATGTATATGGCTGTATTGTAATGATGTTGCATTAAGGCATCATGTCTCCATAGCCGTAGCTTATCAGCTTGAGTTAAGGGTATATCTTCGGCTTCGTCTTTCGATAAACCAGTAGAGGGTATAGATGATTTTGTAATATTTGGAGAAGAAAAGATTCTACCAGCATTTGATGCAAGATGTGGCTGTTGCTGTTGTTGTTGGGCTTGAGAGCGTCTGTTAATATTTGTTGGTGTTTGGAAATAATCTTTGGCCCTTTTGTTGGTGACTAAAGGCGAGATGGTCAATGTTGAGGAATTGGGACTATTCGGAGCCATGATATCTTCTTTCTAGCTAAGATCTCCTCCACCACAATGCGGCCTTTCTCTTCTTTTGTCTGAATCTATTTCACCAGATCAGCCAGATCTCTCTCCCTCCCTTCAGTGTGGGTCTTGTTACCCTTGTGAAGTATCAAAACAAAGAAGATTCCAAATCGACGCGACAGATCCCACCGACGCGTCTATGACTAACCTTGAATTTTCGCTGAAATAAAACTGGCATGTTCAGAGTCATTTTCATCTTGGAGAAGTATCTTTATTAGAAGAAGAAGAAGAATTATACCACTAGTAACAAACAATTTGAAGTAATCAAGGATGTCAACTGCAAAAGTGATCTTACATTTAAGAGCCGAGAAAAAACCTTTGGAAGCAAGAGCTGCCTTAACTCCTCAAACAGCCAAAGAGTTATTGGATACTGGTGATTTTGAAATTTATGTTGAAAAATCATCCCAATCAACCTTTGATATTGAAGAATATGAGAAAATTGGTGCCAATATTGTGGAAGAAGGTTCATGGGTTACTGCTCCAACGGATAGAATTATTATTGGTTTGAAAGAATTACCTGAAGAAGATTTCCCATTGGTTCATGAACATATTCAATTTGCCCATTGTTATAAAGACCAAGGAGGTTGGAAAGATGTTTTATCCAGATTTCCAAAAGGAAATGGTACCTTGTATGATTTAGAATTCTTGGAGAATGATCAAGGTAGAAGGGTTGCTGCATTTGGTTATTATGCTGGTTTTGCAGGTGCTGCACTTGGTGTTGAAGATTGGGCATTTAAACAAGTTAATTCAGATGATGCCGAATTACCTGGTGTTACACCATATCCAAATGAAGATGCTTTGATTGCAGATGTTAAGAAAAGTATAGAAGTTGGTGTTGCTAAAGCTGGTAGATATCCAAAAGTTTTGGTCATTGGTGCTTTAGGAAGATGTGGTTCAGGTGCTGTTGATCTTTGTAGAAAAGTTGGTATTCCTGAAGAGAATATTTTGAAATGGGATATGGCTGAGACTTCAAAAGGTGGTCCATTTAAAGAGATTGTTGAATCCGATATCTTTGTGAATTGTATCTATCTGTCATCACCAATCGCACCATTTACAAACTATGAAATTTTGAATGATGAAAATAGAAAATTAAGAACTATTGTTGATGTTTCTGCAGATACTACGAATCCACATAATCCAATTCCAGTCTATACCATTGCTACAGTTTTCAATGAGCCTACTGTTCCTGTGGAGACTACAAAAGGTCCAAAATTATCAGTTATTTCAATTGATCATTTACCTTCATTGTTACCAAGAGAAGCATCTGAATTCTTCGTTACAGATTTGTTACCTTCTTTGAAACAATTACCTGAAAGAGATACTGCTCCAGTTTGGACAAGAGCTAAAAGCTTGTTTGACAAACACGTTGCAAGATTATAAGTTCTGTAGTTTTTCTCCCTCTCAAATTAACCCTTTTATATTATATTTTTTGAAGTCTTTATATTCTTTTTTTTCTTTTCTTTTATTGCTTATCTAACATTATAGACCGAGATAATTTACAGTTATTTTTAAAAAAAATATATTTTTCTTCTTCTCATCATTCCTCAACTTCAACCTTTAATAACTTACTTTTTTGCTTCTTTCTACTCTTTTTGGATTTTTTCTTTCTCATTAAATGTCCAAGTGATTCACCATCACTTTCATAATCACTATCAGCAGCTTTCAAAGGTATCTTATTTGGATCAAATCTTGGCTTCATGGTATCTGCAATCTCAACATTTTCATAAACTGTTGAAACAACATTCAATCTTTCACCAGTCTCATAGACTGCAACTTGATCTCTTTTTAATAAATCCCAAACGACAATTTTACCATCCGAAGAAATTGAGATAAGGAATGACAATAATTTATCATCCTCTGTCCTTTTTTCTTGATACAAAGAGAATCCCTTCACTCTACTTGAATGTCCTTGTAATGAGAATTCTGGTTCTGGTAAATCTAAAACTTCAGGACCTCTTTCTTCGCTTTCTGAAGGTTTTGAAAGCTCATCACTATTATAGAATCCAATTGATCCATTTCCAAATGCAATCACTAAATATTCGGTATTTTCCAAAACCATGTAATCCATAGCCATCAAAGTTTGTTTGAATTTAAAAATCTTATCTATCTTTGCCTCTCTTGTTTTCAATAAAAAGATCCTATTTAATAAACCAACAGCAATTGATTCACCATCTTTGGTAAATCTGCACAAGGTTGGAGATTGTCCTAATGTATAAGCACCTCTTAATTTCAATGCAGAAGCCTTCTTTGCAGTCATCAAATTCCATAATCTGATAGTCTTATCATCTCCAACGGAGATGGCAACTCTACCACTTGGATGAATTGCCATATCATTAATTCTACCTTGATGACCTTTTAGTATTCCAAATTGTTCCCAATCTTTCGTCCTCCAAATAATGATCTTGCCATCTTCAGCAGCACTTAATAACCATTTCCCATTCTTATGGGTTGGATATTGGTTAAAACTATTTTCGTCTTCGATTGCTTCATTTGAAAATGCAAGTTTTGTAATGGATCCTTGATGTTGTAATAATGTGCCTAGCTCTTTTCTTTTTTGAAGATCGTATATTCTGATATGCTCATCATTGGAGCCAGTAACCAAGTATCTCTTGGCAATATCCATAGATCTGACGGATAATGTATGTGCTGAGAAGTGGAAAATTGGTTGAAAAACAGGTTGTCTTAGAGGTTCTTCGTCATTTGCGTTTAAAGGTAATACAAGGGAGAGACATAGTAAAGAATGCTCATACGATCCCACTATGATTCTAAACTGTATTTGATCGCTCATCTTCTTGAATTGTTGATTCGATAACCTCGAACTGTATATTCCTAATTCCTTCTCTTTGTAGTACAACAATCCTTTGTTAAGTATATAGATCTGTAAAACTATTGATGCAAAAAACACAAAAAAATTTAAATTTTTCAAAGTCAAAATCCCATCAGACGGCGCTTTCCTAATCCGGAGCGCTCCTTTCTTTTTACGGTTAAAGAGCGATTCTGATATCTATTATTATTATGGGCGTGATTACCATTGACATATTGACATATTGATTAATTGATTGTGTGTGTTTGGATGGGTCAAACCAGTTCTATATCAAATGCATCGTAGGAGACCAAGGACTAATGGACCCGCTGCAACACTCTTCGTGACGGGATTCAGTGATGATGTCACAGCAAGGACTCTTGCAGAGGTGTTTGAAAGGTGAGTTGAATACAAAGCGTTCTTCTTTGAAAATTGATCAGTTACTAACAGATATTCTCTCTGAACCAAAAGATACGGGCAATTGGCAAAAGTATCAATCCTTCCTCGAAAAGATAACAAAGGGCGATTCGGGTTCGTGGCGTTTAAAAGGATTAGAGACATGGATAAAGTTTTGGATGATGTGTCGTCAGATTCAAAAGTGATAGGAGCATATTTATCTTCGAATAAGAAAGCCGGTTTGATTTGTCAGAAAGCTAAAAATTTACCTGTTTCTCAAAGAGTTGAAAGTGATAGAGAAATGCCTGGAAAGCCTTTGCCTCCATTACCCCCACCTTCTTCAACTCCTCCTCCCATGACTGAAGAAGAAGAACTCGCACAACAGCATGAGGATGTGCAAATATATCAGGACAAATTGCAAGAGGTGCAAGTACAAGTACTGGAGGTGGAAATACAGCAAAATGAAGAACAAGAACAAGAAGAACAAGAAGAACCAGAAGAAGAGCAAGAGATAGTTATAGTAGAATCAGAAGAAGATCAAAACAACGAAAATAAGTCTGCAGAAGCAGAAGATCAAGAGATGGCGACTCCCGAAGAGGAAGAGACTCGGCAAGAAGAACAATTGTCGGAAGCTGTAAAACCCAAAAGAATAAATTTAAGGGGCAAGAATGGCCTAAGACTTGGTAGATTCTCCAAAAGACTTAGAAAGAAGACTGCAAAAAATCCTGTTGCTAATAGAATAAGAGGAAAGTTAAACAAGCGAAAACGGAAAAGTGAATCACAATCAAATAATGTATGAAGAGTTATCTTGTATACTATGCTTCCTACTCTTATATCAAATCTTATTACCTAATCAATCGATCATGCAATCACACAATCGCATCCATAGCACTAAATATGTAAAACTACTTAACTACGGAAGAAGGGAAATTGAGAAGAAAAGATAAGGTAGATTGAGCAACTACAGTCTATTCCTATCGAACGTTACCCCTTTCAAATAAGTTATATGATTTATCAGACAATCAAATACTAAATAATTAATAACTAATAACCAAAGCAGAAGCAACAAACCCGCACTTTTGTCACCCTTAGTGTAATCATTTACGTAACCGCTCCACACCTTTGCTGTGTGCCAATTAATACTTATCAGAGATTAAGAAGCTAATTAACTCACTAACTAACTCCACCACCCCCACTCCAAATTTCTGCCATTTCATATTACAGTGCCAGTATTACTGAGTTACCCACTCACTCAACTTTTTCGTTGTTGGGAAGCCGAGTGAGTGAGTTAGTTAGTTTGCGTGTGTGTGTAACAAGTGACAAAGAATAATAATAAAAGGGCAAAGACACAGTGTGAGAAACACATATAATTAATTCGGTAGGTTATTTGAAAGGGGTTATTTATTTATTTACTATTTATTTATTATTTGTTTATTCATTTATTTATTGATCAGGAACCCACATCTAGCGGTCTCTTTCAATTTACCGCCTCGATATTGTCTCAATAAATACTTGACCTAGGTGATATTGGAACTAATTTTTTTTCTAACCTTTGTTTGGCGGTTCTATCCTTTTCTTAGGTGGGTGACGCAACAATTTACACGAGATAATAACTACAGCAGCAACTCAAATCATGTACAGTTCAATGGTTTCATTGGATCCTAATAGGGATGCCCAAAATTTTGTGGATGGGTTAATGGATGAATCTGATATCTTGGATGAATTCTTGGATACAAGACTATATGATCAGAATCAACAACAACAGCATCAACAGCAGCAACAGCAACAACATAATAATGAATCTTATAATTCTCAAAACCAGCAGCAACAACTACTTCGCAACGGTGGATCTCCTACAAAACTATCAGAATTGCTTCTTTCTTCCCTTCACCAACCGCAACAAATTACTTTACAAGATCAACTAGATCAAATGGATCTCGAAGATTTATCTGCTCCATTAGAAGATGATGCATCTGATGATGGTGAATTCCAAATCATGGTGAAGAAAGAACTTGGTGATGATGATGTAGAAGGTTTAAATTTCGATGATAATCTAAAACAACATTTCCAAAGAATGTTATATGATGATCCTACTCAATCCCAAGAATTTGAAACATTTGAAGCTTCAAGAAATGCACTTATGAAATTAAAATTTGGAGGAGTCAACATTAAAGCAGAAGAAGAAGATCCAATCGAAGGGATTGCAGAAGTTACTACAACAGCTTTACCTAATGAATATACGGAATCAAACAATGAAAAATATATGTATAACCTTGAAGTGTCTGATTTACCTCAATATTCAAGAGTTGAGACTCAGATGAAAATTCATTTAAAAGTTTCTCCTCCTCCTCCTCAATTTTTATTACATTTACCAAGAGAAACAATTTCAAAACCTAAATTAACTTTGGAAAATACTGAGCTACCTGAAGGTATATTACCTCATTTATTATTTTTGGATACATTTGTGGTAGGAAGTGGTGGAGATAATAATGATCAACAACAAGTGAATGGTGAATCGCCAAATTCTACAACTAACGATGATGATAAAATAAGATCTTGCAATGTTTGTAAACGTTGTATGAGAAGAGAATTGAAAAGAGCTTCAAGAAGAAAAAATGGTGTTGCTGAAGACTATATCAATTGGAATTTAAATATTCCAAGAAGGGCAGTTATTTTCAATTGTAAGCAGGTTATTTCATTCCCAAGACCAACAGGAAATGATCAACTTGAAAAATCAATCGATTTGTTAACTAGAATAATTTGCTATTGTAGACATCATCAAGAACCAAATGGTTTTAGACTTTTGTTTGTCTTAAAGGATCATACAGGTAAAATTTTAGGAAAAACTTTATCTCAACCGGTTATGATTATGGATAGAAAGAAATCATTAAAAGGTGATGGTTCAATTGCTAGTGGTGTTCAATCCCAGGTTCAATCACCTGATTTCCCAACAAATATGTCAAATAGTGACAACAAGATCTTACATCCTCCATCGATGAAAAGCAATCACTCTCCTCGTTCACTGGATGATTCTTCAAGTGATATGACTTCAAATACAATGGATACAGTCCCAACAACAATGACAGCTCATGATGACTCTTCGTCAAGAGCTGCAAAGAGAAAAAGACCTTGGTCTCCGAATGATAGCTCATCAGGTAATTACCATGATAGTGTTTTACAACAACGAAGTTTGGTTGGTGTCAGACAAGATTCAACATCCTCATTTGTCAAGAGAGAAAACCTTTCTCCTTCATCATCTGATAATTTATCGCCTCAAAACAATTTCGCCTCTTCTGGAACGAGCGTATTTTCCACAACTCCTGAAAGGAAAGCTGCATCGTTATCAACATCTTCTACAACCGCTGCTACATCTTCAACTTCTGAAGTTTCATCATCGCCAATACCCACAATTCAAAGGGTGATTCCTGCCCAAGGTCCAATTAGAGGTGGTGTTGAAGTGACATTGTTGGGTTGTAACTTCCGTCCTGGATTGACAGTTAAATTTGGATCAAATGTCGCTTTAACTACCCATTTTTGGTCAGATTCTACAATTGTTACATATTTACCACCAGCATCGCAAGCTGGTCCAGTCTTGGTCACTTTTGAAAATGTCAATAAGAATTCTAAAGATGGATTTTTGAATTCTTCATCTCATCAAATCTTTACATATACTGACGATTCTGATAGACAACTAATTGAATTAGCTTTACAAATAGTTGGACTGAAGATGAATGGTAAGTTGGAAGATGCTAAGAATATCGCCAAACGTATTATTGGTAACAATAACAGTAATGGTTCACAAGATCAGCAACAACAACAGCAGCAGCAACAAAATTCGCAAGGTGATTCAAATGAGCAATTACAAGATGGACAAGCTTTACGTCAAGAGGAACAAAATTATACTAATTGGGTGGAGCAAGCAACTTTAAAAATGAGTGAACTAACTCAAACTTCATTGAGTCACGAGGAAATTTTGTTAAGATTCTTATCGATGTTAAAGTTACCAAATTCACCAATTATTGCTCCAAATTGGGCCATTTGTACAAATGAAAGTCAAACAATGTTACATTTGGCATGTATTAAAGGATATTATAACCTTGTTCAATTTTTAATAATCAATGGATCCAAATTGGATTTCAAAGACTCAAATGATTATACGCCATTACATTTTGCATTGGTTAACGGACATAGAGAAATCATTAAATTGCTAATGAAATATGGATCCAATTTATCAATGAAGGTGAATGGTAATGTTACATTGAGGGATATTTGTGATTCGAATGTTCTTGATCTGTTTGATGATTCTATGGATAATTTGAATAATCATCATCATCCTTCATCAGGAAATAGAAGAATGTCAAGTGATTCATTAGATTCATTATTCAATGATGATTATAGACCAAGATTTTTCAAGGTTAATAAGTCTGGATTGACAACCTCTGACTTTGATGATCTAAGTGTTAGTGATGTTGATGATAATGTTGAAGAGCTAAACAATGATTATGAGACAGAAGAGATTGGTGAGAGTGATGAAGCTGAATTTGAAGCCGATAATGAAGATAACACTGACGATTCTGATTCCGATGAGGTAGATGAACCATTATCAGTAGTTATTGACAAGGAGATTTCAAACAAAATGTCTTCAAATCCTTCAACTGGCTCTTCCTCTTCTTCCAATGGTTTAAGATTCTGGACAAAGATGAAAAATGCTTTCAAGAAAGAGGATACTTCCGAGGGAGAGATGGGAAGAAAAGGAACCACATTAGCAAGTGAAGACGATGAAGAAGAAGATGATGAAGTTTTACCTTCCTACGATGACTTATTCCCTGATGGAGCAAGTCTAAGATCATTAATCAATTTCAGATCCCATTTGGATGATCAAAATTCAGGAAATAAGAAAAATACTTTGGAACGTCAACAACAAGTTCAAGAAGGTGAACAGATACAAGATTCAACAACTGTTTTGAGTGATGAATCAGATGATGTGGTGATTTCTTTGAAATCATCTCCAAAGACTTTGAATTCTGACTTGAGACTTATTTTCTTCTGGTTACCATTCATGCTGATTTTGATTTTGATTTTGATTGGTAATCAATTCCAATTACTTGCAATTGATGATTTCAGTATTGTTTCCAATACTGTTGAAAGTTTAAGAAATTTAATTGGTAGTTTTATGCTTGGTAAAGAAAGGTTCACGGATTTATTAAATGAGAATTTAAATTATGGTAGGGAAAGAGTTGGGAATTTACTAAACGATGTCAACGATGCCGTTATGACTGCAGTTGCAGGTGGTAATGGTGGTCGCTGATCAAATTAAATATTGTTTTTTTGTTCAAATATATATATATGCTTACACGGTATTAATGGTATTAATAGTGAAGTTAAATTAAACTAAACTAAATTAGTCACATGCTCCCTCTTTAAAGGCTGTGCTCGCAGTGTGTATATAAATTTCACCATTTGACCGGAGTTCTCTGTTCACTGTGGGGAGACTCCTAAGAAGGATTTCGTTTCGGATGTTAACATCCTAATTAGAGACAAGTTTGTTCCCCTTGTTTGTTTGCTTTGCTTTGCATTTATGATCTGATACCAAATCTAACCGACTTTGTATCTTCATTGTAACTCAAGTCTCGATTATTATTCGCTAGGATTTTCACAATAGCCATAACTTGAAGCCTTTTACAAATGTCCTCGTGGAAACTGACGCAGGGTTTGAGGGATGAGATCTATCGATATGCAAAACTTCCACAGACCGGAGTTTCATTACGGCAAATGGTTCAATTTGGACCAAGGCCATCACCTGGTTCCTTATTTCACGCGAATCGATTTGCAGTTGAAGAACTACCTGTGAGGTTAAGTCACAGGGTTAAAGATCTTGAAGAATTACCATTTGGTTTGAACCAGGAGAAAAGTATTAAGTTGGTTCGAGATTGGTATGCACAATCTTTTGAAGAATTGACATCACTCCCGAAGCCTGAAATCGATGAGGAGTTGAACGAGTTACTTTATGGGGAGAGTAAAATTATAAATGAATTGGAGCATAATCATCAAAGTCATTCCCGTTCGTCTAGTAATAGACCTTATATCTTTGAAGATGATGGCATTAGGATAGATCGAACTCGACATCATCCAGATTCTCCAAATTTAGAGGTCCCTGAATCTCATACAAATATTATAGGAAGTGGATCAGTCAATAGTTTACTGATGAATCCTAGAAAGTCATATTTTGTTCCAACTCCAAGAGACGTTATTTATCCAAATGAGATTTATGCATATTCAAAACTTGTCACTGATGCATTAATGAAGATTAAAAAAAGGCATGATTCAACAGTGAGCACAATTGCAAGTGGGGTTCAGAATTGGAAAAGAAACAATAATTATACATATTTGGATAATTCGATAAATCAATTCTTGGACCGTTTTTATATGAGTCGTATTGGAATTAGAATGTTAATTGGTCAAACCATTGCAATCAATCAACAATATACTGGGAATATGAGTAATGATGATTATGTTGGAATTATCTGTTTGAATACAAATGTTATGGATATTGCTCAAGATGCAATCGATGCTGCGAGATTTGCATGTGAAGAGCATTATGGTATTATGGAAGCTCCAAAAGTTTTATTATATGCACCTGAAGATTTACATTTCATGTATGTCCCAGGTCATTTGGTTCATATGTTGTTTGAAACTTTGAAAAATTCTCTACGTGCTACCATTGAACATCATTCCAAATTACATCCTGATGTTAGCCTTGAAGATATTGATTATCCTCCAATCAAAATTATTGTTGCTGAAGGAGAAGAAGATATTACAATAAAAGTTTCGGATGAAGGCGGAGGAATCCCTAGATCTGCAGTCCATTTGATTATGAATTATTTTTATACCTCTGCTGAAGGTGATCAAATAGATGATGCATTTGACAATAAATTAAATGGAGTTAGTAATCCTCCATTTATGGGATTAGGCGTTGGATTACCTCATAGTAGACTATATGCAAGATATTTCAGTGGTGACTTGAAGCTTATCAGTATGGAAGGATACGGTACAGATGTTTACCTACATTTGAATAGGTTAAGTGGTAGTTCAGAACCCCTGCAATGAAGTGAAAATTGCTGTTGAAGTGTACATAATAATAAGAATAGTAAATAATAATGAAAAGTTAGTGATTATCAAATCGATTACATAAACACGTGGGGAGAGCGAATCTGGTTTATTAGCATGAATCCCTCCAACCAGCCAATTCAATCCTCTTGGATTAGTATTTCTTTGTTGGATTCTCCAATACGTTGTATAACAACTTATAGTAGATGATAGAGCTCATAATAAGCTGACTTATATGGATGAATAGGTTGTGTGCCACTGCGTCGATTAGTAAGATTAGATGCTGCTACGGCCACAATTATACTCTTTCTCGACGAGCGAGTGTGATAAAGTTTCAATTGAGATCCATCTATGACTCCACTAAAATCCCCATGGATGGTAGTACTGATGGGGGAAGAATAGAGCCGAGAGATAGAATCGGGGATTCCGTTGAACATCGTCCTTATGGACTCTTGCTTGGTGATGATCTTGATAGATTGTTTGAGGAGATTCAATCTGGTTCCTCATCAAATGATGAGATAATCAATCTGGATCTCTCAGTTCAATCTGACAAGAATCCTAAACCCAGCACCATGAAGATTCTACATACTGATCAAAAATTGAAATCTGATTTTAAGATGAAGCGTCCTAGAAGGTTGATTTATGATTCGCTCAAGAAATTGAATGAGAGGGGGACACCAATGGATATTGATCCGTTTAACATTTATGCATCACGGTTCAATTCTCCATCCGATGTTGAAGATCCAATCCCGTCACTTACACCACCTTATGATAGACAGAGTGTTTATGAGTACTTGGGAAATGTCTCAAGATATCCACATTATGATAATTCCACTAAAGCCTGCTTGTTCTGTTGGTTTTTGAAAGATTTAGCCAAATATGAGTACTTGATTGACATTTCAGGCATAAATTTGATGATCTCATTCTTTCTTGATATTGAAAGATGGGATCTTGTGTCATTTGCAATTTCTAGGTCTTCGAAGTTTCAATTGGGAGATCCAAATATAGATACTTTTAATTTATTACTTTTAAAAATATCCAATAGTGACTCAGTATCTCTTAAATCTTTCCAAAGTGGAATTAATTTGAAAGGAACTCCAGGTGAAGAGTCAATTAAAGGTATAATTGTAGCAAAATTGCTTAAAAAAATGAAAAGTTATCGACTTTCTCCAAATAACTCAACATATTTGATACTATATGATTTGGTAAAGAGTGAAAGAACAAGGTTTTTGATTTTACATATGATGGTTGAGAAGCATACAACTCATAGTAAGATAATTTCAAAGATTACCTCTGAATTGTTTGCCAAACTAGCTACGAAAAAAAAAAAGGAAATGAATGACGATCTCTTGAATCTTTGGAAAGGTGTGGTTGTTAAATTGAGTATGATTGATCACTCAAAAAACTCGGCCGATGTGAATACAATTATCGCAGGTGCAATCATTGAATGTTATAAGACTCATTTAGGTGATAATGTTAGTTCAAGACGGATTAGTGGGATGACAAGTGGGGCGTATGACAGATTCTCAAACTTAGCGGATCCGATAGACTGATGTGATGTCAGCAAAATTTAGACTCTATCTCTCACAGTGTATAATATATATGATTAATAATAATGATTTAGAACAATTAGTGTGGTGTTTTTTTTAACCGAGATTATCTACCACATTCAAAGCTGTTGTTATCAGTTTTGAAATACAATGAAACACATAGCAATAAGACAAGGGGTTCATCTTACCTAATTTGGCATTGCTGCTCTTTCGCAATGGGTTTGGCATCCCGTGTTTTTATGTACTTTTCCCCCACCATTCCACTACACGGACTCCACTGTTTTTGTGATAAGAGTTGTTATTTTCAAAGTACTGAAGCAACAGTATCAGCTACTATCCTTTCTTATCTGTGGAAAACTAATTGCGTTGTTTACAAAATACTCAAGATTTTGATGAAATAGTTAAACAAACACGAAATATAACGTGCTTTAGCAAGCTTTAGTGCTTGCTTTTGTGACATACGGCACCAAACGAACACATCTACAATTACTTTTCTTTTTCTTTGGTGTCAATTGCGCAGGATGAATTCATACTAAAAGCAGTGAGGTATTTCCAACTGCATTAAGGCATTGGTAGCCAACCCAAGATTATGACTCTTTAGGGTAATCGCGAAGATCAGTTTATCACACAGTAAAAGATTGCTAATGAGACAAGCTACCCATGATTTAAGATGTCAATATATAACGTTGAGACCTTTGTTACTGGATATTGCATAAGACGAGCTTCCACTGTGTATTAACTTCCTTATATTAATAACATGGTAATTGAAAAAAAGCCCATTTAATAGTGTATAACGAACACATCTTTTAGCTTGTCCACACCCTACCCTCTTCCTTGCAAGACTCAGAGCGCAACGGGGAAATAGTGCGCGCAAAAGCGCGCGCAGACGGAGATCTAAAATTTATTCCTCCCCTTCGAGAAGCTTAGAATAAACGGTTATTAGTCATCCCAGGATATAAGGATAGTATAAGTATATATATAGGATTTGATTATCCGTTTCCTCAAATACTAAGTTAATTGACTGTTACTTATCAGGCGATTGAAAGACTCTAAATATTTCGAAATCAGTGTTATTATGAGCCAAGGAGAAATAGACGATAATGAGATCTCTCGAAGCTCACATGAGTACTCATCATCAAGCTCGATAAAGAGCAATACGGACGTGCCCAGATCATTAACGTCGCAAGATATACCTAATGAACATATACATAATAAGCTTAGCTCGAAATCGATAAGGTCCCGAGCATCCAGTATAATTGAAGCAATACGAGAGGATAATCTTATCACCGATGTTGAAAATGAAGGAAAGTTTGAATTAAGTGTACTTGAAGATAACCATGGTTGTCCTTTAAGTAAGACAACTACTACATGCTCTAAGAAATGCGTGAAACAGATACAGGATGGTGAAAAAGTAACTCTAGATGGAAATGTTTGTTGTAGTGGATCACAAGATTCCAAACAATTTCAAATTGAAAACGATGGTGAGTTTAATATTCAAGATATAATTGATCGTCCTCCAGATGGTGGATTTTGGGCATGGATGGCTGCTGTTTGCGCATGTCTGTTTAATTGTTTTTCATGGGGTACTACTTCTGCATTTGGAGTCTATTTGAACTACTATCTTAACAATGATTACTTCCCGGGAGCAACCAGATTAGATTTTGCAGTCATTGGCGGATTACAAATGGGTTTAACATTTGGAATGTGTTATGTTTCTTTGACATTGATTAAACGTTTTAATATCAAATATGTTATGATGACAGGTGCTGCAATACAATTCTTATGTTTGTTTTTATCCTCGATTGCAAAAACAACCGTTCAAATTGTCATGTTTCAAGGATTTTTAATGGCAATTGGAATGTCCTTAGTTTCAGGACCAACAATGATGATCATCCCTTCATATTTTTTGAAAAATAGGTCTGTTGCAAATGGTATAAGTACAGCAGGAGCAGGCTTATCGGGATTATTGTTCAGTCAGTCCTCGGAAAAACTTATTGAAAGAACAGGAAGTCATGTTTGGTCACTTCGAATGATGGCAATTGTTTGTGGATTTATGGAAATCGTTGCCCTTATCTTGTATAAACCAAGAAAGGATCTTCATTCAAGTAGTGTATCTTTAATAGCAGAGGCCAAGAAAGTTTGGAGACCAGATATTTGGAGAATGTCACCAATTTTAAGTGTTGTTGCGTACAACTGTACTTATACTTTGTCATATATTACATTATTGTTTTCTTTAGCTTCTTATGGTACCGCAATTGGTCTTACATCACAACAGGGTTCGGTTGTTACCACTGTTCAGTCCTTGGCACAATGTCTTGGAAGACCATTAATTGGATTTATTTCTGATCGTTATGGGAGATGTAACACTACAATTGTAATGTGCTCATTTGTTGGAATATTATCCATATGCTGGTGGACTTTCATTACTACGTATGGAGGATTGATTGCATTTGGGTTCATTACTGGTATTGTCTTAGGTGTTAATTGGGTCAATTTTGCACCAATGGCCGCTGATATTGTTGGTGGAGGTGATGATTTAGCATCCGGTTTATCATTGGTTACTTTCACGGCTGGTGCAGTCTCCGTTGTGGCAGAAGTGATTGCATTGGAATTAAGAACAAACCATGCTTCTAAGCCATTTTTACACTGTCAAATATTTGTTGCCGTTGCTTGTTTTGCAAGTTGTATCTTTTTGCTACCTTTTAGAGAATGGAAAATTAGAAGAATGCTTTCCTCCAGAAGGGATATTTTGGTTCACAAGTTGGAAAATGGGGAAGTAATAGATGAGCAAGATAGTGAAAGAATGAAAAGATATGAACTGATGCTTAAAACATCTGCTGATGGATACCTAATGAGAGTATTCTATCCCATCAAAGCATAGTGATCTCATAATAATTAATCTTTATAGAGACTCGAAAAATAAGTTTACGTCATTAATTATGTAATACAAATCCTGCCGATTTTTTCTATTTTTTCCATCTCCCATTTGGAACTGAAGTTTGAATCTTCAATAAGAAACGATAAAGAGATCTTTCGATTTACTATATTTAAAGAAAAAGAATATCCCCATAAGCGTTACACATTAATCAACATGCTTAGGGCAACACTTAGAATGAATCAAGGAATGATGCCACGTACAAGACTTTTCTCGACGGTCTCCAAGTCGCTTCAGTCTTCTTGTAAGGAAGGTACACCAATGAACCTTAACATTTACAAAGCTGGTAAACCAACAGTGTCGTTAGCAGATGAAGAATATCCAGAATGGTTATGGACAGTGTTGGATAAAGACTTACAACTTCAAAACTTGAAAGACACTGATTATTTCAAATACAAGAGAAAAGTGATGAAGAAGAAAAATGTGGCCGATATCAAACAAGGAAATTTCCTCAAAAAGATGAACCAATGATGTATCTAGAAGTTAAGTTGATGATAGTAGAATGAATCTGAGCTGTTGAGCTGAAATAGAGATGTGGTATTTGGAGAAAACAAACATGTTGAAGATTATGTCAGTATCTTTAGGTTGATTTATGACCTTGTTTAATAGATTCCAAATTATCCTTCTGTCACAGTTTGATTATCTTTTGAATCCTGTTTCCTGATTCTTTTCAGATTCCCAAAATCCTTGTATATACAAACGAATAGATAAATAAATGAATTCAACCCCCGAACAATTACGTAATCCAATTTTTCACCAATATGTATATATTTATAGCGGCCCTCGACATCTTAAAGTAGTGGGGTAATTTAAGAGTTTAGGAAAAGAATCAGGATTTTATTTGAATCAATAGCAATGGCATTCCGTAACAGAATCTTCAATCTTCGACCTGTACAGCTAAGGTTTAAAAGGTTCAGTTCTGGGATCCCATTACAGCAGAGATCAGCTCCTAAGAATCAAACAGCTGGATCATCTTCCAAATCATCCTCATCTTCATCCTCCTTATTTGATTCATCATTTACTTTTCAATTATTTATTGTAGTCTTATCAGTTGGTGTTGGATACAATCTTGGTAAGACCCTTGTACTACAACAACCTCCTGCTGATTTGTTCCCACCTGGATCAATTACCAAACTACAGGACTTGTTAGATTTGAACAAGATTGAGTATGCAGATTATGAATTGTTTAGACGTTGTTTGAACCATATTATAGATGAGACTGCAGTTGATGAGAATGAGAAGAGGGCTTTTATGAACCAAGAATTGAAAAGTTTGACAGATGTTAAAGATAGTTGGTTTGATGTGATTTTAGGAAGAAAAGATGAAGAATTTAAAGGGAAACAATTTGTGTTGCATCCTAAATCCACTGAAGAAGTCTCTATCATATTGAAACATTGTCAGCAGTTTAAAGTTCCAGTGTTTACTCAGAGTGATGAAATTACAAAGGAATTGGAAGGAAAGCTGGCGTTGATTTTGAAGTTGGATAGATTAGATAAGATTCTAAGATTAGAACCTTTGAATAAAATAGTGACATTGGAAGTTGGACAATTGGCAGGAGAGGATTTGAAGAACTTGATTAGAGAAAACCACTTAAGTTTGCAGAACAAAGAACCATTAAAAGCTTTTTTGGAAAATGCAGGGGTGACAATGGATAGGAATCAAATCGACAGCTCCCGAATCATGGGATTGAAATCTGTTTTACCTGACGGTTCAGTGGTAAAGATGGATAGATCAGATCCGTTGTTTGATATTGCTGTAAACTCCAGAGACTCTCTTGGTATGGTTACTGAATTGACCATAAATTGTGAGGGAGCCAATCCAAATTCGGAATTGATTATCATTGGAATAACTAACTTGGATGCTTTCAATTCATTATTTCAAAAGATAATAAGCGAAACAAAGGTCAAGACAGTTGCGTTTGTGGATAATGTCAGCTGTAAGAGAATTTCTGAAAAATATGGCGATTACAATTCTTTTGCAGTGTTTAGAAATATCGATGATAAAGGACTGGAAAAGATATTAAAGAAGTTAGAACCTGGCTTGAAGATTACCACATTTGGCACAACAGAGGTTGGTCCAAATTTAGATTACTACTCATCTGTCATAGATGCCGAGAGTAGTAAAAGCGGCAGTGGCACCTTACTAGTTACTGATGATTTATTGAACAAAGACATCAGACCTATCAAGAGGTGCACGGTGGGAGAAGAGACGATAATGCTTGAGAAGGTGAAGGACCAAGAAATCAATAGGGATTTGTTAAGAAGGTTGAAATTATCCTTGGATCCCAGCAGAGTACTCAATCCTAATTTAGATGTCATAGTTGGAAAAGATTAATAATTATGTATATAGCAAATAGACAGATCCGAATCTCCTCACTATTTATTGACCAAAAAAAATAAAAAGAAGGAAGATTGCAGCACCTGAGTTTCGCGTATGGTCTCCCACTACACTACTCGGTCAGGCTCTTAGCAGCTTAACTACAGTTGATCGGACGGGAAACGGTGCTTTCTGCTAGATATGGCCGCAACCGAAAGAGTTAGAAATGAAGTTGAGCTTACAGTGAATAATTTTTCACTTTTGCGCACACACCTGTACACCACTTGTTTCCCCTCATCTCTTCTCATCTTCTCTCAGAATTCTTTCTAGAATTTTCCAGAAGGGCAAACTTTGCTCTGTGTGGACTAAAAATTATGGTACTACTATATAGTGAGTATTGATAGAGTTTTATCTTTTTATATAGTGTGTGTCAATATAGATTATTATTGCTTTTTTGGTAGCCAAAAGAGAGTTTATATCAAGAGGGTGTTGAATACTTGAGAAGATAGATTATTTCCTTTTAACTCATCCTTTCCAGTTGCACTATACCATATATATACACATAGTATTCCTCACCTTACCCTCCCTCTTCCCTTCTGATAGCAAGCCATATCTCCATAGCTTTATATCTCTGCGTCGTTCCTTTATTAAAATTTAAATTCGGATAACAAAAATATATTTACTACTAGGTGGGTTACTGAATGATTGCAACCATTACAATAATAAAGTAACTTTTACATAGATATACATTGAAGCAAATGTCAAGAAGAGATCAAAATAATCACCTGATTGGTAATAACAGTAGCAAAATATCATTGATGGATAATTCAAATGAGAATACTGGATTGCTATCTTTCCCAATGGGTACTAGTAACAATCGTACCACTGATGGGACATCAGATGGGCGTTCAATTGATCACCTTCCAGGTTCAATAACCGAGCTTCCCTCAATTAATGATAATGATAATGATGTTAACGAATCCATAACTCAAACTCCATTTGTAGTTACCCCAGGCTCAAATGAGATGACCCCTTATACCACTGATAATCAGCAGTCAACCTCAAATAATGGAGCAGATTATGCAATTTCAAGATATCAACTGCAGCAAAAACAGCAACAACAATCAAGGCCATATTCCATTCCTACAAGATTATCCGAACCAATTACTCAAAATGATTCTAAACCTATAAATTTCAAAAAACCAAAGACTAAAAAAATCACAAATATCCCATCACAACCACAAAAGAGACCTGCATTTGTAATGAAACTTTGGAATATGGTCACAAATGAAGAAAATTCAAAATATATTGGATGGCTTCCCAATGGTGAAGCATTCCAAGTTAGTGATCGTGAGGGTTTTATGAAGCATGTCTTGCCGAAATATTTCAAGCATAATAATTTTGCGTCCTTTGTTAGACAATTAAATATGTATGGATGGCATAAGATTCAAGATGTGAATTCTGGTTCCTTGATTCAAACAGATGAGATTTGGCAATTTGAAAATTCAAATTTTGTACGTGGTAAAGAAGAATTGTTGGACAATATTGTTAGAAATAAATCTTCAAAGGATCCAGGAGATGATGAAGACCTTGATATTGGTGTTTTAGTTGCTGAACTGGAAAGTATGAGACAAAAGCAAAGATTGATTGCTGATGATTTAAGAAGAGTTGTTCAAGATAATGAACTGTTATGGAAAGAAAACTTCTTGGCTAGAGAGAGGCATAAAGCACAATCTGAAACTTTGGATAAGATTGTTAGATTTCTGGCAACTATTTACGGAAATGGATCTTCTAAATTTTTGGAGAATGTGGTTAACAGTTCAGATATAACAGATCTGGTTCATCAACATCCTCATTATCATCATTTACAACAACAATCAATGTCATCTCCTCAATCTCAAAATATGCAACCACATCAGCATATATCGGAAATTTTCGACTATCCTGAAGCATATAATGCAAATGGTAACAATATCAACAATAAAAATAGCAACAACAATATCATCAGCAATAATAATACGAATAATAATAATAATAATAATAATAATAATATACCAAATGGTGCTTCTTATTCAGGAATGAGTCAAAATCCCGTTATGAATACAAATAGATTGATGCTTATGGATATAGCACATGATAAAAACAATACCGATCTTTCAAATGACACCCCAATTGATGCTGATATCGCACAATTGAGTGGCACCGATCTTGATGGATCACCAATTCAAGAGATCCGCAGAGGTCCAGAAAATAGAAACGTTGATCCTTATGACTTTAACCAATATCCATCCTTTTCTCATCCTCAAATTCAACAAGCGCAACAGCAATCTCAGCTTTTCGCGATACCTACTCCTGGTAGCTTAGGTGCCAATTCACCTCGCTCATACTTTCCTGAATTGGCTACTCCACAACCATATGATCAACCATCATCTTATTCATTACAACCTACAGTTTCTCAACTACAAAGTCTTGATTCATCTCCTCAAATCGAATATGTTCAACCCGTTAAACAGATGAAGAGGCAAAGTTCGTCATCTTCAGCACCCGATTCAGAACACTTAATAGGAAGCATCCATCAGCAATTAAACAAACAACAGAGTTCAATCAAACAAATGAATGATTGGATTAATAAACTAACAAATGGAATACCTAAGAATTCCAGCAATGATGACATTTCAAAGAGCTTAAGTAGAACGTCATCTTCTGGCATACCCGATGATTTTAAAGTTGATGATTTCTTAATTCCTCAAACTCCAGAATTGGAAGGAATTACAACTGCAAATGGAAGCTCATCGTCAATGTTTACCGAAAATTCAACTCCCGGTATTCAAGGCTTGGAAGACTCAGCAAAGATTGATAATGAGAATAATTTAAAGCGTTCTATTGATGAGATTACCGATTCTTCTTGTTTGCCTACAAGCTCAAACAAAAAATCAAAGTCTTAGTTAGATTAGTTAAATTGGTTAGATTATTCCCTCGTTATTGTCATGTTTTTCTTGTTCACCGAGTTTATGACGTATTTTTTTTTCTTCTCTATATATAAAGCCCTCTATACCGAGTTCGCCTTATTACGTTTCAATAGAATTTATATATACATAGTAATTCTATCATTATTTTCGGTTATTCGCGAGTAGTAAGTAAACCGTTGTTGAAATAAGCGAGATTACTGGGATTTGATATTTCACCCTCGGTGATTTCAGATGATACCGGAAATTACATCAGGAGTTAACACGGAGCTATTTGAACTCAATAATATAAATACCCACAAGATCAATCCCAAATATTCAATTTCATAATAGTTCAACTCTATTTGATTATTCAAACAGTATTATACACAAAAAAATAAAAATGTCAATTCCAGCTACATGCAAAGCAATCGTCCGTAAAGTGGCTGAAAAGATCCCTGAATTAACCACTGTTAAAGTCCCTGAAGTTACAAATGGTACTGCAATAGTTAAAGTCATTTCTTCTGTGGTTAATCCAAATCTAAAAGATTATTTCCTAGGTCCTTACAATCCGTATTTCACTGTTCCAATGCCTGTTATTGTTGGTGGGGTTGCAATTGGTAGGATTGTGGCAGTTGGACCAGATGCAGCAAGTTTCAAGCCAGGTCAATTGGTCTTACTTGAGCCAAGTTTAGATGCTCCAGATGATAGATCAACTAGGATTTTAAAATCAATGTTTGATGGTGGTGCCCCAGCTTCTAAAAAACTTGCTGCTACAAATCAAGATTCCCGTAATGGTTTCTGGACAGAATATGCATCTGTCGCATACGATTGTATCCATCCTTTGAGTGATAGATTATTGTTGGCTTCAGAGGAAGGTGGATTAGGTTATACACCTGAAGAGTTGACTGGTCTCGGAAGAGTGATTATCCCATACGCAGGAATGAGGTCGGTCAATCTTCAACCTGGTGAAACAGTTATTATCTCACCATCAACAGGTGGAATTAGTGGTGCTGCCGTCGCAGTTGCATCTGCAATGGGGGCAACTGTGATTGCAGTTGGTAGAAACAAGGAAACTTTAGAAAGATTTGCAAAGACTTATCCAAGGGTTCATCCAGTTACATTAACTGGTAACATTGGAGAAGACGTTAAATCGTTGACAAAATTCGGACAAGTTGATGTCTTTATGGATTTTACCCCAGCATATATACCAGCACCAGTGAATTTTGAAGCTTGTGTTTTGGCTTTGAAATATGAGGGCAGAATTGTTCTTCAAGGATTCCCTCAGTCGAATGTTCCATTGAATTACGGTCTTGTCATGGGTAAAAATCTAACACTCAAGGGTCAATACATGTATTCAAAAGATCAAGTTCGCGATCTTGTCAAGATGGTTGAAACTGGCTTATTTAACATCGGAAAAAAAGGCGGTGTTGAGGTTGTTGGTACCTTTGGATTTGAACAACTTGGAGAAGCCTTGGAGTTGGCTTCCAAATTTGCTCCATGGGATAGAGTTGTTGCCCTTAACCCACCTAAATGAAAAGGGTAGGTATGATTGTATGTTTTGTTCATAGTATATATATATGTGTCGTATCGTGTTTCTAGTACTTCATAATTGTTTCTCTCAAAGCGCTCGCTGATGAGCTGATTTCCCTAAAACGCCGCGAAGCCTCCTCATCGAGATGGGAGACGAAATCGTAGAGTGCCCTTAAAACTAGGAAAATGTGTCTCTTATGTTAATTTCAAGGACAGCTCAGTAGGGCGATTGCTCCTTCTCTATGTAATTGATGTTATCTAATGATCCTTAATTTCTCATTTTAATCCAGAAGCTGATCCTGCTACTTGAAAGGATGCTAGGTGATGTTGCCTTCTTGGTTAATTCGCAAATACTTTAAACATTTTTTCAGGCTTCGGGCGTGCTCGCTGTCACAGGGTCTGAGTAAACTCCGAATGATAGTTAATCGGTCAAAAATTCAGGGCTTCGAATTTAGGGTGTGGAGAGATGTACCATTGCTTCTTTCTGATATATACACACACTCACTCTCTCTCTCTCTGACTCTGTCATTCGGACTTCACCTAGAGCCGCCGGCTTTTAAGGTGTACTCATCTTTGATCTTTGTAATAATTTGTTAGAATCAGGCGATGCTGCAAGGGACCAAATGAAGATGGATCACGATTACTTCGGAGACTACATGTTCGAGAGATTATCTGTCAAAAAAAAGAGTGCTATTCATTATTCATAAAAACGTAAAAAAGTAGTGGAAAAAAAAAAGATTTGAACAAGCCAATTATTTAAAGCCCTGGCCAATTTTCAAATTGTTCGGCACCTTCCAAACCATGCCACCAGTTGTTACGTTCCTTGATGAAGTACTCTTGGGTTGGCTTGAGTTTGGTTTCGTGTAGAGTGAAATCATCAACAGAACCAATACGAAGAATACTGACATCTGGGAATGCTGACCCAACTCTATACATCAATGAACCACAAGTTTTGCAGAAATAGTTTGTCATGGTAGCTCCTTTTCTGTAGACTGTTTCAGATTGACTAAATTTGGACAAATTCTCTTGTCCACGGAGATGTTTCAAGTAATCATCATGGATGATGAAGTTTGAGGCAAACATCGAGGCAGTTAATTTATGGCAATCTGAACAATTGCAAACAAAACTACCTTGGTAACCTTCACCGTGGGTTGGGAATGAAAGTTGAACTGCACCACAGAAGCATGTGGCAGTAGCTTCGTCTTCAGTTGACCAACCATCGGTAGCAACTCCGGCTCTTGGAAAATAAGATTTCTTATCGTTTTGGTTAGCGGTAGACATTCTTGGAAACTCTTTTTATTTATTTGATTGATTGTTTGTTTGTTTGTTTGGTATTAAGTTTGTAATCTTTGTTTAATGATAATAAAGAATAGTTACTGTAAATTTAAGTGGAATAGAAAGTTGGAAAAGAAGAACAAATGTGGTTCTTTATATAGACATCTGAACCAACAACTACATTTCTAATATGATTATATATTGGTGCCATCATATGAAGTATCTCTCTCGCTGTTGAACCGAAACCGAACATATTTGAGTAGCCTGAAAGGTAGAGATTAGAGATTAAAGATCTTCTGTGAGAGTGCTATCTACTATCGTGATGAAGCTCTAAATCCGGTCTTCGTTGTTACGAAGACCGAATTTAATTTGTAAGCAACAGTTACATAATTATTTCCTTCGCTAGTGCGACTGCAAAAGCGAGGTCGATTGCAATTCTCACCACCCGTGTGCAACTGCAAAAGCCAATTCTCACCGCCAGAAGCAACCGTAGCACACCGCGGTGGTGGATTGTGCGCCAGTGTCAGCTGCCTACTGGCGGCCACCCGCACCGCGAGTAGCAGATGTTTCTCAAGAATATATATATATCCCGGCAAAATTGTTTACATAACAGCGTGATACCGACAATAGAAGAACCGACCCCCTCAATAAATGTGTTGAATGTCCAGAGGTAGCAATCTTGGAGAAATTGCTGATGTATACACTAGATAAGAGCGATTATAATGAGAGACTCTGAATGCCGATAAAGGCAACTGACACTATTGAAGTATATGAAGAGATTCGAGATGCAATTAGGTCATGAGATGGTGCCGTAGAGGAGGATGGATATGATTCATGGCATGATTCGTAACCTTTTGGAGAGGGCATTTTAGAAGAAAATGATGAAAATCTTTGAGATTGACTATACATTGCTCTGGTTTTAGCTTTGTTGGTTACTTCGTTAATCACAGTCGAAATCATTAATCAGGACATATTTCATCTAAACCAAAGCAGCTGCTACCAAAATTTGATAAGAAAGTACGTGGGTTAGCGTAAGCTGCGAGGGCAAAAATTTAGGTGATAATATATTGGGGAAAGGGTTGGAAAATTTCGGGCTAATTATTTCGGGGTAACTTTGTTGTTGTTTTGAAGTTTAATTGTCTGCTGGTTGAGGTGTTAAAGTTGTGGGCCGATTTGGTAAATAGTACTAACCTTAATCAGCAAACTTTGAGGCCATATCCCTTGCGGATATGTTGTAGAAATAATACATATGTGGAGATAACTTTTGATGCGTTCAAGACCGAAATTTCCAGATATAAAGCAAGCACTACGGCCGGTTACACTGAGATTCGGAGATAGTTATCATTCACCGTCAGATTTTCCAGTTAGTATAAATAGTAGACTGATTTATAAGTTTTCTTCATTGATATTTTGTTAAATTAGTTGAAAGGATTATATTATAATAAACCATAAAATGTCAATTCCAACTAACTGTAAAGCAATTGTTCGCAATGTGGCTGAAAAATTGCCCGAACTAACAACTGTTAAAGTTCCTGAAGTTACAAATGGGAGCGCAATTGTTAAGATCATCACTGCTGCTGTTAATCCAAATGTCAAAGCTTATTACTTGAGACCTTACAATCCTTATTTCACTGTTCCAATGCCTTCAATTGGAGGTAGCGTTGCAATTGGTAGGATTGTCGCAGTTGGACCAGATGCAGCAACCCTTAAACCGGGACAATTGGTCTTCCTTGAACCACATTTAGGTGCTGCGGATGATAGTTCAAAAAAGATTTTAAAATCTTTGGCTGATGGATCAACTCCAGAGACTAAGCAACTTGCTAAAACCAACGAAGATTATCGTAATGGTTTCTGGACTGAATATGCATCTGTTGCTTATGATTGCATCCATCCTTTGAGTGATAACTTGTTGTTGCCTCCCGAAGAAGGTGGATTAGGTTATACATCTGAGGAATTGACTGGTCTTGGAAGAGTGATCATTCCATATGCTGGATTAAGATCGGTAAACTTTCAACCTGGTGAAACAGTTATTATCTCACCATCTACAGGTGGAATTAGTGGTGCTGCAGTCGCAATGGCATCTGCAATGGGAGCAAATGTGATTGCAGTTGGAAGAAACAAGGAAACTTTAGAAAGATTCTCAAAGACTTATCCAAGGGTTCGTCCAGTTACATTAACCGGTGAGATGGCTGAAGATGTCAAATTATTGACTAAATTTGGAAAGGCTGATATCTTTATGGACTTTACTCCAGGTTATATACCAGCACCAGTGAATTTTGAAGCTTGCGTTGCTGCTTTGAGATACGAGGGCAGAATTGCTCTTCAAGGATTCCCTCAATCGAATGTGCCATTGAGTTATGTTCTTGCTGTTGCTAATAATTTGTCCATTAAGGCCCAATACATGTACACCAATGAGCAAGCTACGGATCTTATTAAAATGGTTGAATCGGGGTTGTTTAATATTGGTAAAAAAGGTGGTGTTGAAGTGGTTGGCTCTTTTCCATTTGAGAAATCTGATGAGGCCATCGAATTGGCTTCCAAATGTGCTCCATGGGACAGAGTTGTTACCTTTACCCCTTCTGAGTAAGTAGTACTTTATAGTTTAAATAAATCTCTCTGTTTGATAAGAACCGACCTCTTTATTTATCGCATGCCGAGAATCGACGCGGAGCTGGTCGATCTCTCCGATCACCTCATTTGACTGATTACGATAAACTACGCCTACTTGAAAATGAACCCACCTTGATTTACCGCATAATCAATTGAACGAAATACAACATTGTATTGCATCGCACTGACCGGAATCGATAAGCAACATGAGCTATAAACCATTGGTGTTCAGCACCAAGACGATAAATTGGGTGGATCAGAATGGAGATTTCCATATGAACAATATTCTATTGCAAAACAATAATGGCCCGTGCTTCATTATCTCATTTGTAAACACTTTGATTTTGTCGAATGAATTACAAGAATCAGGCGGATGGAGCACTGTTTCCAAGAAAAAGAACTATTCCAAGATGAAGGAATCGGATAGCTTTTCATCGATTGCTCCAAAATTAACCCAAGAGGACTTGACAAATTTGAAAAGTCTACTTTTACATAGAGATGTTTCGTTTGATTCAATCTTAAATGAGCTGACTACTTTGATGTTGCAATTGAATGAAAAAAGTGATTCTGAATTCAGCATTGGTGAAATATTGAATGTTTTACCATATTTGAGCTCTGGTTTGAATATCAATCTAAAGTTTAACAGTCAAATAGTCGAAGATTTTGGTGACGTCACCGAAAGTATCAAAGATTTGCTGGGAATGTTTGATCTTAAGATTGTGCATGGATTCATTACTGACAAAGAAGAAATCATTCGTGATGAATTCAACACATTTGACAAATGCCAAGATTATCTAATATCTACAATGGACTTATTTCAAGAGAAATACAAAGTGGACATTGATACTTCTTCGGAGTTGATAATGGATAATCTGGAAGATGAAGATAAAGAGAAGCTTTCCAATTACTTTATCTTGAAGGCATTCTTGAACGATAATAAGACTGAAATGACAACAGATGGGTTAAAAAGTTTGCAAAGAAGTGAAGTGGCCATGACCAACAACTCATTCTTAATTCTTTTTAGAAATGATCATTTTAGTACCCTTTATAAGCAGAATGGAAGTCTCTATTTGTTGGCCAATGATGAAGGCTACAAGAACAATGAGCAGATAGTCTGGGAGGAACTAAAATCTACAGCCGGTACCGAGGATGAATTATTAACCGGATTCTTTGGCTTGCCAATATCTGAGAATCCATCTGAACAGAAAGAAGGAGAGCCAGTGGTGAATTTGTCTGATTATACGCTACCAGATGATTCTCAGAATGACAACTCTGCAGACCCATACGATATCGCAAATCAAGATGCTGCGCTAGCAAGACAACTACAATCACAGGATGATGAAGACTATGCAAAGACATTGCAAAAGTCTCTGAACGATGGGAGCAAAAGATCTAAGAAGAAGAAGAACCAACAAAAATCAGCCTCCAAGGAAGCTGAATCGAGTAATACTAAAACAGATACTAAGGCAAAGAAAGAATCTGACGGATGTATTATTGTCTAGTATGTTACTTTAGTGTGTATAATTAAAAGAACAAGAAAAAATCAGGAAATAGCATCTATAGCAGAGTAAACTGTCCTTGCCCCACGAGGCGATCTCAAACGCAACCCTCACACCAGAGCATTATGTAATCAGCCTCTTGCTCTCCAATTCCAACTGAGTTCACCTGAAGTAGGTTACTTGGTGATCAGATACTCCTCTAATGATCATCTATGGTTTGACAGGAAAGGTACTAAATACTTTCAAACCTGGTGGAAATGTTCAATGTATTCAAGACATCTGGAATAGAGGGTAGTTACTCGGTATCTACCAATCCTACCTTTGTTTCAAACAACTCATGGACAATATATCCTGCCAAACATAAAACAACAAAGAAGAAATGTTCCGTCTGGCAGTTTAGTAAGAAGGAGATGGAGGCAAGATTGTTGAATAGTGGTGCTGTCAATAAATCAAATAAATCCTTGGTGATGAATGACATTGTCGATACCTTGAAAAATTACGTGACAAATTTGGCTAAGGTGAGGCATCCTAATTTTCTGACAGTGATTGAACCTTTGGAAGAGCGTAAAACTAGACTCTTGTTTGTTACAGAATATGTTATTGATGATTTGAATTCACTCAATAAATCAGACTTGGATGAGATCATAATATCCAAGGGATTGTTACAGATTGCATCCGGTTTGAAATTCATGCATCAAAGTCTAAGCACTGCTCATTTGAATATAAATCCGTCTTCTATTTTAATAACGGAGAATTTTGACTGGAAGATCTCAGGATTACAGTTTATTGAACTTCTTGAAAATGGACCTCAAGAGAGGGTGATTGATGGGCTTGATTCGAGGTTACCTTCATTTCTCAGTCTTGATTTTAGGTTCAGTTCTCCGAATCTATTAGTTAAACATCTTGTTGATTATATTGATGATTTGTTCTCCATAGGCTGTTTGATCTATTATCTATTCAACAATGGGGAGACCCTAATAAGTTGCTCGAACTCTAGTGTGCTAGATTATGAAAGGTCCTTTAACAAAGTGAAACAGTTGTTAGGTTCCGATAAGCTAAGACAACATGCTGCATTTGAAAAAATACCCTCCAATTACTCTGAAGATTTTATCAAATTGTTGTCCGATACTCAAGAATCGAATAGAGATGTTATACAATTAAGAAAATCACTAACTATAGATGATTTAATTAATTCAAAGATTTTCAACAACCAACTGATTAAGATTTTGAACGTTCTTGATGAATTCCCAACTCTGTCCAGCGGTGAAAAGATCCAGTTTTTACAAAGTCTAAGTCAAGAAATTACCCAGTTTCCAAGAATTCTTTTGATTAACAAGTTTATTCCTATTTTGGAAAGCTTGATCAATCCTTACTTGGGTAAAAAGAAACCACAACTTGAAAATGAAGACGAACAAATCATTACATATGCTTCTGAAAACTTGCTCACTCTAAGTACCGAATTGTCACAGTTAACATTTGCCGATAAGATTTTCCCAATACTTAACAAAGTAATGGCAGGTCAAGACATTGCATCATTCAAACTGCTCCTCATTTCAAATCTTGAGCTCATTAGACAAAAAACTGGTGCAAATGAAAAGGAAATACATTCTAAACATACGGTAGAATTTCAAAGCTTTTTGACACAGCTATTAGACAAATCACTATCTCATGCAAGTAATGTGCCAAACTCCGTCCAATTGCAAGAAAAAGTCTTGGTCAATTTGAAAATATTTTTAACATTCCAAAACTACACCACCATCACAAGCAAGTCTTTCCCTACAGTTTGCCAGTTATTTAGTACAACAACTTCTTTGAAAGTGAAAAATCTTACAATCAATGCATTTATTTTGATGATTAGTGGAATGGATGACAAAAATTTGGACACATATACCATTGTTGAAAAGCTTCTACCTCTGATTGAAAAGACAAGTGCCTCTAATTTCAGCAATGCTAAATTGCTAATGAACATGATCAAGCTTTACAGAAGCATATTTGCAAAGTTGTCCAAGTCTCCACCAAAACTATCGGTTGGCCAGACTGAAATATCTGTTACTGACTTGATCACAGAGTCTGTGTTTTTCCAGTTGTGGAAACTTTGTAAGTTTATCAAACGTCAAGAGGATTTGACTTTGATTTTTGAAATCTTGAATGAGATTGAACAGCATTTAAAAAGGGCTGCAGCTGAGAACGTGAGAAATTATCCTCAAGATACGCTCCCATCCAATTCAACTACAGCAGCTACCTCAACCCTTACAAATACTCTAGCTGCTGCTGATAATGATAATGATGATGATGATGACTTTGGGGATTTCACTGCATTTGAGGAAGATCCCGTCAATGATTACCCACCAATGAAATCTGTCCCTGTCCGGTCACATACAACTAGGATAAAATTGGGAAAATCATCTAACCAAAAAAGCAGTGTACAGAACTATACTTCGCCAAAGCCTCAAAATTTACCAACCCCAACACCTCAATTCTCCACAGTTCTCCAACCACAGCCCATGTCATCAAGCATCAGACAAACACCAGTTGCGAAAGTGCAAACCTCCACGACTACAACAACGACAGATTCAGCTCCAGCGCCATCCGTGTATAGTTTAATGCAACCGATGAAGGTCACCAGGGTTTCATCTCCTTCTCCATCAGCATCGCCTGCTCCTGCTTTTGGTGCTACATCACCCAACATTTCAACAGTTACTCAATCTAATGATACAGTTGCAGCAGGAGCAATCGACTGGACAAAAGGTAGCAACACGATCAACAATTGGAGCAACTCCAATAATGGATTTGTAGCCACAACTTCGCCAACCACCATGTCTTTCCAACCTATCAAACCTACAAAAAAATTGAATCAACCGAATGGTAATGGAGAAGTTGTCCAACAGAGAGACTTTTTCAGTTCCTTTTAAATAAGGCTATGTATAAACAATAAATAAATAAATAAATAAGTAAAAAACACAAACATAATTGACTATATGGCCTAAAAACAAATCTATTCTATATACAAAATCACTCAGCTTTTAATGCTTCATCTACTCTTTTTTCGTAAATGTTCTTATCACCTTGGTTTTCTAATTGCATGCTAGTTAAACAATCCCTGAAAATCTTCACTTGCTTTCCTACATCTCCCATTTTAATCAAGACTTTCCCATTCCCATTGACAAATCCATAAATTGAGTACTTCAATCCAGTGTCCTTACAGAAATCCAAGACATGAGCCTGGGCTTTTCTGAAGTTATGCCTTGGCATTCTTGGGAATAAGTGATGAATGGCCTGGAACTGCAATCCACCATGGAAAAAGTCAAACCATTCAGGACAATCAACATCCATAGTAGTTCTTAGTTGTCTTGCTGGGAAAGATTCTGAAGTTCCAAGATCCGATGTGGACATGGCAAAATGGGACAATGTAATTTGAACATGGACTATCATCGTAGTGATGTGAGAAACCATAATAAAATTGAATTTATCCCATTTAGTTTCCAATGATCCAACAACAAGATAGAAGAACCACCATATGAAAAACAGTTGTCCTGTTATTTCAAAATATCTAAACCAAGCAGCTTTACCACGTCTTGGTCCCAATCCAGTCAATAAATATTCCCATGATAATCTGTATAGATTGAATCTACCAAAACACAATATAGGATAAAATAAATAATTTTGATAAGGAACTGTACGTTTTGCAATACTATCAAACCACAAATATTTTTCGTAGTATGTAGAATAAACATCTCCAAACAACCTTGAACTGACCGCAAAGAATGGTAGATGTTGAATGTCAGGATCATGAATTGGATCATTTGTGATCAAATGATGAACATTATGATTTCTCTTCCACCAACCCAAGGATAACCCTCCCATGAAATCAGCAATAATGATGCCAATTATATTATCAACTTGGAAATTGTGGGTGATTGAAATATGGCCAGCATCGTGGGCTATGAAAACAAGCTGTTGCCAGAAAAAACCAAGAAAAACAGCACTTGTAAAATAATGCTTTGTCTTGTAAAAGATAGCAAAATAAAGGAACAAACCAATATTGATACACGCTTGCTTATAGTACTCTACGTATGGACACTCATACAAACGTGCTTTAATAACAGTTTCATGCAGTTCTTGATACTTCTCGGACAAAAGTCGCTGAGTGTCATAATCTAATGCTGGCATTGATTCTATGTCCTCTTTCACCAAGTTATTATCAAAATTTTCTATAATAAGTTCAGGATCTCTAATTGGATTCTCCTTGACTTCATAATAATGCTTTTGTTCGGTGGTTAAAATAACCCCTTGAGGAATCTTTGGTTGGATTTCAACACCAACCTTGCCACATTGTTCTAGTTTACATTCCAAATTATCACTTTCATCAAGCAATCTGAACACCCCACCTTGAATAGGAGGAAGCATATTGATCCATTTATAGTCTATCAAACCTATCTGAAATCTTCCAAAAGTTGATACCGTATCATCGCAGTGATATGCATTCATTTCATCGGTGGCATCACGACCAACCATATGGTACACGGCCTTGTCACCTCCTGGATGCTTATCTATCCAACCATTGAGCTTCAATACTCTTCCCTCATGTATCACAATGCAATTTCCTAATGCTATCAGATTTTCTATCTCTCTAGGAGTCATAACCTGAGTTCTTTTCCCATGGTGTGGTTTTAATACAGGGGAAGGTGGCTTAGAAGCCGGAGGTGATGGTAAACCGAGAGTGGTCTCATCTTCCCCTTGATTTTCCCGAGTAGAATTGTCGAACATCGATAGTATCAACAGACTTCCCGGATGCTCTGCTCTAATCCAATGTGTGATTAGCTGGTTGAATGGCCTTTTAATGGAAGCGTAAAGGAAAGAAATCTAGGTATAAACGAGGACAACGAGAACCTTCTTTACCAGACTCTTCTCAGAGATGTGTTCCTGATCGCGTCTTCCCGACGGGACTGCGATGGAGAGAGAGAGAAAGTATTAAAGGAACTAACTAACTACCAGCGTTTAAGTAGATTTGTGCTGCTTTAAGTATTTGATAAGTGATAAAAGCAAGGGGCAGATTCAGGTAAGGATGTCGATGAACAGTAAGAAACCATCACGGTCAAGACAGAGACTCTTTGTGAGTGATATAAAATCTTTGCTGTATGCATTTGGAGATTGTTCAGCACCAAATGTGGAGACCATACATTTCATGGAGGATGTTTTGACGTCGTATTTGTTGGATGTTATAATGGCTGCTAACCAAGCAAGGGTTGCACAAGGACGTAACAAATTGAAAGTTGAAGATCTACGGTATGCGCTAAGAAAAGATCCTGCCAAGTTGGGAAGAATTCAAGACTTGTTAAGAATGGATAGAGAAATTAGTAAGGCCAAAAAGCTCTTTGATGAGCCAAAACCTACAAAGGATGAGGATGAGAAGAAGATAACGACGAAGAAGAAAAAGAAAGCCAAGGAGGATGTTGAAAGTGATACCAGTGACTAACGCTTAGTTCCTTAATGACATGACTGATGTAATATAATGTACAATACACTCCCATTCGCTAGTTTTACTTTTCTTTATCATACATGTATACATAATTTTATATAAACTAATTTGTTTGCCTATCCCATAATTGAACCTGAAATCAGGAACATAAAAAAAATACATAAGATCTATCATTTCCACATTAAAATTGAATTCTATATAGCCTTTCTGGATCGAAATCTTCATGTACATGTCCCACGAAAGTATTCCAATAATAAATTAGTCTAACTAACACCCAATTGTAAACCAACTTTGGAAAAACAACATAACTGTTCAAGACAAAATATAAGGCTATTTTAACATTGTTGAATTCTTGAACGATCAACTCGAGTATTGGCTTTTCAAATAGAGGTTCCGTATTTGGAGTTGGGAATTCGATATCTGCAATATCAGCAGATGATGTTTCCTTTGGTTCATCATCACCTGCGAGTTCTTCCATTACTGGTGAAGGATGAGCAGATAGACTCATCAACAAATTCTCTTCTTCATATGAAGTTGATAATCCATTTTCTTCATCAAACATGGCTATATCATACATCTGTTTGAAATTAGAAACAGATTTGACAGTCTTGGATAATCTATCAAATGTATTGACCAAGGCAACCAATTCCAACTTGGAAATTTCAAACTTCTTATTATCCAAATGACCATCACTGTCTAATTCAAATAAAATCTTTAATGCGGTACCATAACCTGTAGTTTGAACCTTACCCCATAATCTACATCTATCACAATGGACACAATCCATAATTCTAGAAACATTTCTAAAATTTTCTCTAAATTCATCCTTGATTGAGGATGAATCTTGTCCTTGGAATAAAGAATTCTCATCGAAAAGATTCTCATTATTTTCTTCTGTTTTGGCAAGAAGATGGAATGGATGAATGATTTCTTTAAGTTCATCCTTCAGGATTGCTTCCTTGGATGCAAATCTACCATCTTCACAGAATTGCAGTTTGGATAATATACCAGAAGATTCTAACTTCATCAATGCTTTAGCCACAATGATATAGTTTAAATACAAATTTTGGAATCTTTCAGGGAAATCACCAACTCTGACCATAAATTGTTTCAAATTAGGTCCATAACGTTTGGTAGTAACATCGAAAAATTCATTTGTTAGATGTGTAGAAATGGAGGAATGCATACCACTTATCAACTTATAGAAAAAGTTCTTCTCCAGACATTGATCTGATCCTAAACTGAAACAATTCTCATTGTAAATACTTTTCCAAATTTGGAAGGATTGATCACCACCATAACCAGTGAATCTTTCTGGATTATCAACAAGGTTAACGTACACCGTTTCCTGGTTTATCTCATCCAACTCACAATAATCTTTAGCCCCACTATCCCTTTGAGTTGCAAAACAAGAACCATTTGGTTCTTTATCTTGACTAGGCATTTCTTTTGACAATGATTCAATTCTACCCAATGCTTCAGGCTGCCAAATTTCAGGTAGATCCGTCCAATCATCAATTGTATCAACAGCGCATGATTTATGCATACAGAATCCTTCAGAGCTTGACCAAAATGGGCATTCCTTGAATAGATTCAATCTGTAAATCTTGAAAAAATTCTCCTCTATGATCTTTGTTAAAATGGGTCTGATTTCATCATTTAGTTGATTTATTTGATCAAATGTAACCTCTGAACTCTCCTCTATCACAGAATTCACAAATTCATCATAGTTAATGAATGGAGAATTTGTGAATTCATGAATACTTTGATAATGGTATTGAGGTGCCAAATTAGCCGGTTTTTTTTCCAAGGATGAGATCTCAGCTAATCCTGAACCAAAGACCGAAGCAATCAGTGATGAAAGCAACAAGATCAAAGTTTTTGAAAAGTTCATGGTTGTACCAACTTTATAATATCTGTACACTATCTGCCCTACCTACTCCAACCACTCAATTCTACTTGAACACCGATAATGAAAATGATGACAAATAAATAAGGGGATGAGTGTGCTGTTGGGTGTCCTCTTTTGCCTTTTACTACCACTAAGACAGATCTGAAAAATTATTACGTGTTTTTTTTATAGGGCTGTGTGGTAGCCAAGAAAAATATTTCTGATTATTACTGTTACATACATGCATAATTAAGTTAACATGACATTGGTCTTCCAGTCATGGAGAACATCAACCCAACTGCTGTTTCTCTCGTTGCTGTTCTTTCTTCTCCATATCTCAAGCATGATCTGTCTGGCATTCCAGTATGTTCCAATACCAGTCTGTGCGATGTTCTGACCCCAAGAATTGAACCCATTCTGTAAGAACAAAGTCATTGCTTCCGAGCCAGCAATGAATCCTTGCCAGAACAATGGAATGATATATGAAGTCTCACGGTTATGTTCAACAATGCTTTGGATATCGTTCAAATGCTCCAAGACTTTCTCGACCCTTTCTTGTAGATACATTGGATTGACATCTTCAACAAATCTATAGAAATAGATGATTAATGCGTGGTAGAAGGACATCACGTGATGGAAGATACCTTCATATCTTGGAGAGATGAAATTCAACTTCTTCAAATTCGAGGAATTTAAACTTGCATTAGTTGATCCAGGTGATGAAGAAATCTCATCATCCCTAGTCAAGATCCATTCCAATTTCCAACTCAACAATTTGAATTCCAATTGATTCGATAGTTCATCGAAAAATGCAGGCAGGGTTAATTCATTATCATCATGATGTTTTTTAAATCTAACCAAATGAACAACCTCACTGAACATCAGAATCAAGGAATTCGGTAATCCATAAATGGCATCTGATGAAACAACTTTATCATCCAATTTGTTCTTGGAAGGTTGGAAACTTGTTCTTGTAATATCAATGAATGCAGGAACTCCAGAATTTAAACCATCAAGACTACCTTGGACACTGCTAGGATTGATTAAATCATCATCATTGTTAACAATATATTCAATTCTAATTTTACCCTTATCTGTGATCTTTTCATTATAAACACCTTTACTCATTGAAGAATTTGTAGTAATTGACATCTTTTCAGCAGGTGAACTAGCTTGGCTTGAATTAGGAATTTCAGGACCAGATTTTTGAATCTGGTCTAAAATAAGTTGTTGCTGTTTTTCTAATGCATTTTGTCTATGTTTTTCTTCCATTTCCAACTGTAATTGTTGTTGCAATTGTTCTTCTCTTATCTCCCTAGCACGTCTTCTTCCTCTTTTATTCCGGAATAATCCAACAATACTATTTGCATTGTATCTTTCCAATTCTGCCTTTGATTTATGATCACTATTTCCACCAGTTATGAAGTTCTTGTAGTTTCCTTCATTTAAAAAGACTTCATCCTTTGAGATGGATTCCAAAGATGATGAGTCTTGAATCAATTTCAAGGAACTAAAAATTCTATGCAATATAATTGCCTTCATTGATAATTTCTTCTTCACTTTCATTTTTTTCTCAATGATTTTTTCACAATGGTCCAAATGAATTTTACAATCAGACATGGTTCCCCAAACAACATCTATTGTGACCATGGAAAGTGTTGCAACTAAGACATCTTTATATTTCTGTTTTAAAATATCTTCTTCTAAACATCTACTCAAGAATTTTGTAGCTTGATGTCTTAATTGAATCCCTAAATCAACATAAAATTTCATCTCATCAGAACCTCTAGTGAATTTACTTTGAAGATTAAAGGCACTAACTGCCAATAATGCATTCAAAAGACAATTTTTAGCATTTGATGTTCTACCAAGTGATGCCAATTCCCCAACTGCCATCATAGCTCTTGGGAAATAAATGAATTTCCAAGGATTTTTCGCTAATGGAATAACAGTCATAATATCAGCCACGTCTTCAATGTAATAATTCAAAAGGTATCTGGTAGTTGGATAAACTTCTAAAGAAGTCAAAGGAATTCCAAATTTATCAATAGCTAAGGACTTAGGTAATAGAACAGTTTGATTTATCTTCATCAAAGTTTCAGGCATCTTGGCGCCACTTCCAGCATGGATATTAATTTGATTGTTTGTTATTTGTTTATCTGTTCTATTAAATTTGTTGCTTATACCTTGTTCTCTAGCCATGTTGATTGAAGCAGATGTGGTATGATCTAAATTATCGGACGGTAAAAGATCCTTTTGATCTGTTGTATCCAATAATCTACGATTATTTTGTTGATCTTGTTGAGGAGTATCATGAGAAACAGTAAGAGGGGATGCATCATCCTCCTGGTTTCCAAACAAGCTATTTCTACCCTGAAATAGCATGTGTAAGACTTCATCCTGAACGGCGTCAGGTTGATATCCTCCACCATCCAGGGCCATGGTTCCTCCACTTATACTATTACCAATAGAGCTGCGAGGACCTATTGGAGTCCCTGCCGAACCACCATTTCCAGCACTACCTCCTAATCCTGATAGATATTGCACAACTGAACTAGAATTCCCAGGATATTGTAATTTGCTATAACTATCATATGAAGTATTTTGACCGGCTGAGCCTACTGTGTTTCCCCCACTACTACCATTCATAGGATATAGCATGTCCAAGAATTGGGTACCACCCAACGCGGAAGCGGTTAATAAGGCTGCATCAACCAATTCTGAACTTAGCCATTCATTTCCAAGACTGTTATTGTTGATATTACTATTAGTGAGTGTGCTATTATTGGCTGTAGTTGAAGTGTCTTTGATTGTTGAGCTAGTTCCGGTCTCAATCTTGTTATCCCCTCCCGCAATGGTCATCGCTGAAAGGTAAGAGGGGCTGCCACTCTTTTGTCGCTGTTGCTGATCTCTGCTGCTGAATACCTGATTCAAGAATCGAGGACTGTTCTTATTGTGAGACTCACTATTATCATACTTCTTAAGAGGAGAACCAGCATCATCCTGCTTTGCGGCTGGTTTCCTCTTCCTTGGATTCATGTTCATCATAATTCCTTGAAACACTCCAAATGGTCCCAAACCTTTTGGTGGATCCTTTAAAGATACGAAATTCTCGTTGTGCAATTTTGCCAAATCTGAATCCATATCATCATAAGTCTGATACGTTTGCTCCTCTGAGTATTTAACAAACTCAACTGTTCTTCTTTGAGAGAATTCTGACTCTTGAATTGGTAAATTTGGTAATTGATAACCATATTTATCAAACCTTATGGGATGAGACCATCGAAGTTTAACATCATAGCCTTCACATACAAATTTGGATTTTTGGCATTTCATACATGCCGGCCTTGCAAGATCACAGGCAATTTTTCTTCTTCGACAAGTATAACAGCCTTGAAAGCTCTTTGTCTTTTTCACTTTAACCTTGATGGATTCCTCAGCAGGCGAAGCCGATGATGATTCCGGCATTAAAGAGAGATACTAAAATACAAGGACAAGAAAATATAGAACAAATAGACAAAAAAGTCAATGAAAATTTTCTTTCACACAATAGATCTCTGCAGAGAATGTTTCTCTCTCTCACTCTTATCAAAAAACTTTCCCTAACGGTATAGTGAAATATTTTTAAAAGACTGAAAAAAAATAAAGATTATCAAAAGGAGATAGAGATAGATAGGGGCTAGCACTGTAGAAGTTGAACCATTTTGGAAATTTTTCGCTTTGTCCTTCCGATATTGGGAATGCGGAATGCAAGTATGTAACCGATTATGTAATGTGCTTTTTCGATGTAAGAAGCGGCTGTGCTATTTTCAGATCTGGTACTACATGAAAGATAGATGTTGGTTTTGGCGTCTTTTTGTCGTTTTTCTCTAGGGATATAAAGAAAAAAGCACGCTCAGACAAACACATTGGTGCTTGATGGATCGAATATGAAAGTAACTTCGACATCATTGACAGCTAGTGAGCGATCAACGGTACTGAATGTTCTGAACAAACTCTTCCCACAATGGTTATACGCGAATGATCTAACATCTGAAGTCAACTGTTTAATTATTAATTCCATTAGAACAGATTGGATTGAATCGAAGAAGTTTCAATACGTGGCAAGGCATAGACCTGATGTGAAGTTGATCTCTTATAGGGTTCTTTTAACCAATTTCCAGCGATGGTTGGATGGAGAAGAATCCATAACAGATCTCAAGAGTCTTAAAGATTTGGATCCTTTTGAAGGTTTAAGTTTATCACTTTGCAGATTACCTGAGGTTGAGTCCCAAAAATTGACAAAATTAATAGAGCAGAATGGAGGACATGTTTCTGAATCAATGAGCAATTTGACAACTGTTTTGGTTACCTCGATTAAAGAAGGCCGTCGGTATGATAAAGCATTGGAATGGGGGATACCCGTTGTTAGTCCTGATTGGTGTTTTGATACAATAGAGAGAGGTGCAGTTTTGGATACTCGCTATTACAGATTAATCGAGACAAATGGTAAAGGAAAACGGAATGACGCGTGCAATTGGGAGTTCTTGAGAGAATGGGGTGTAAAAGTTGAAGAGCAAAAGTTGGTTGATCAACTTTTAATTCAAAAGAAACGTAAGGTTGAACATTTGAATGATGAAAATAACAAAGAGAGAAACTTGAAAATTTTAAAGGTTGATAAAAAGGGTGGGGTATGGAAATCAATTATGAAGGATGTTAAGGTCTCAAATTTGAGTATCCTCACGGAAAGTAATACATGGGATCACCCAGATGAGAAAGATGATGAGCAGTTGGTTGAAGGTGGCCATACTGTGATAAGTTTTATGGATTCTCCGGAAAAGCAGAGAAATGACAGTCATCTATTCAAAGATATCACCTTCAAAATACATGGATTTGACAAAGAACAAAGAAGAATCCTTAAAAGGGTTGTGACAGACTACGGAGGGGCCATTGTTGATCAATATTCAGATGCTGAATACATACTGGTTGATTCGAATCCCAAAAATAGAACCCCAGTTCAAAATACTAGTGCCATACTGATCACCGAAATGGCAATTGAAAGATCATTGTATCATGGAAAAGTTCTTCTCAATGATAGATGGAGCAGGCCAATTCTCGTTCCAAGTAGTATAGATATTGTAAGATCTGTAGACGAGGGCAAACTGAAAGTCTGTATCACCGGATTCAGAGGAATTGAACTTTCGCATTTAGAAAAGCTACTAAGGGAAAATATGAATGGTTTGGTGCAACTAAACGAAATGTTTAACAAGGATTGTGAGCTACTAATATTCAATGATTCATTAAACAAAGCAGCTCTCGCGGATAACGACAAACTCAGGGTTGCATCCAAGTGGGGGACAAAATGTGTCAGTTTGGCAGCATTCTGGGAGTATCTTAAATAAGTACTGTCTCTAGCTATAATATAATGTAATGATATGTGTAAAACCACTGATTATCTAATCTCCTGCCGGTCTGCCATCTTTTGCAAGCGTGTCTATAGAAGCTCCCCTGGGGCACACATGTTACAAATCTCTCTTCACTACCTTAAGCACCACCCTGAAGACTCTTATGTCTCCTTGCTTTCATTTGTTCTTTGCGGGGATTATCTTACAAGGGAACATAAGAATCGGTCAGGGAATCATTGTTGCAAAGATGGTGGGTGCTAAATATGACTCAATTTTGATGAACAGACTTGCCTCAAATTGGTCAGGATTTACTACCAATGATTCGTATTTGACTATAACAAAGTCATCAGGCTCAGAATTGATAACTGTTTCAAATAGACAAGTCAAAGTGACAAACATTGCCTTGACTAAGGATTCGAGCTATTTTCTAGATGTCGTACTCTCATTTGATCCTAAATCTTTAGCCCTGAGTCAAAATGAACAACTTTTGTGTCTTTATGATGAATCGCAATGTTGTGTTCTTACGCTAAACAACTATAAAGCAACGGTTACTCGTACCACCTCGTATCCAATTAATATCGAGCTTTCTGAAGGAGAAAAAATAATCACCATTCTGTTCAATCGAATTGCATGGTTCAACTCAGAATTGGTTGTCCTAACATCGCATTCAATTAGAACTTATGATGTGTTTTTTTCATTTGCTCAGAATCCAGTTTGTGTTTACGATTTCAAACAATTACAAAATGCTGGTACCGGATTTGATGTTTCTTTAGATTCTTCAATGGTTCTGGACCCTGTGTCGATTTGTTTTGGCTCCACCACAAAAGAGGGAAATCCAAAAGGTGATTTGACTTTGTTCATTTTGACTTCTGATATTTCAATCTATAAGATATTTCCTTTCTTACCTAACCGTATAACGGTTTCCAAACAGTGGATTTCGAGCTTGTTTGATTATACCACTTTGAAGTTTTCTAATGAATCTGATAAGGAGAGAGTCAAGCATAATGTCGCTATGCTTAAGCTTGCCACAAAGTTATCTGCCGCAAATGGTGCTGGAAAAGTTACCGATATTTTTCCTGAAGATATGTGGAGAGGTAAGATTCAAGGACCGATGGACATTCAACCTTTTCCAGAAGAAATTTATGACCAAGATGCTTTGAAAATTGTTCCTTTGGAGAATGATTTGATTTGTCTCTTATTGACTCAAGCATTTGTTGTCCTATTTGATGACCAAGATGAAATCATGCAGTTTGAGAATACTGAATCTTCTTCCGAATCAGGATCCGGAATTATGACTGCTGTTGAATATATATTGTTTTCTCAACAGAAGGATATCACATTAACTAATGCCATCAACCATCCCACTTCTGATTCCTCAATACTCTTAACATCTTCTACACCTGAGCTGATGTTGATCGATTTAACTTCCTGGGTGACAGTGTTGGGTAAATGCTTAAAGGAGAATGATCTGTCTGAATTTAAGGAACTAATGCAGCAACCTTTACCTACACAATTTACCAATTATGGTTCTTTCACAGTAAACAATCCTGCCAAATCATCCCCTTCGGAGTATTCTCAAGTTTCGAATCAAATGAAGGTTTGGCTCGTTTGGGATGGTTCTGAAACATTTGCAGCTGTTCTCAACAATGGCAACATGGATATCCATGATATATCTCTAGGTAAGGAGGGAAGCGAGTCTCAAGATACCAAATACCTTTCTTATTCCATAGAACCAACTTCATCCATTGAGCAAGCTGATGAATTATATGTCCCAAGGTTGAGCAGTAAACTATCGGAGCAATTATCAAGGGAAATTAAAAACAGTAAGGAAGCTCTGTTCAAAGTTCAAAAGGAATTGGTGAAGACAAGCAATGCTAGGTCTCGTGAAAAATTGCAAGCCATTGCTGAAGATATGGAACTTTTGTCACGGACAAGTGAGAGTGTAACGTATGGTTTGATATCTCTTTTCAGAACTTTGACATTTATAAATGATAAACTTGCATCGGAAAAGGAAGACCTAAAGGGTCAAATTAAAACTTTGGAAGCTGTTGTTTGGCTCAGAAAAAGATGCGAATCCAATGTTCAAACTACAGATGACAGAATAGCTAAAGTCAAGGAGAAGCAAGATGAGCTTTTAAAACGATTACAAGAGACCTCATCGAAACTCAAAGATATTGATTTAAAAGTGAATGAGCCTGTTGATGCTAGCTTGTCTACCAGGGAGACCGATTACTTCAAAGAATTAAACATGATTAGACGTCAAACATTATTGAGAGAATCAGAGTTAAAGCAAGTGGAGGAATTGCTAAGCAACTTTCGTGAAGCAGATAAGGAATCATTGATTGAAGATGCATTATCTAAAGAGATTGATTCTAGGCGTTTAGTTGAACTAAAGGATAAATTGGATTCCAGAAATAAATTGATTGAATCGTTGATTTCTAATCTATCGAAATTGAAAACCTGAGTAGTTTTTATACATAGTTAATGAATATGTTTATGTCTTTGTATATGTTTTGTGTTTAAAATTTTCACGCTATAAAATATAATCATAATGGTCTATATGGACAGGGACAAACTTAAAAATCTGTCACTCTACCGTTGAAACTCCAATCGCCCTTGTGTTTCAAAGGATCTTGTTTAGGTCCATTAACTTCCCCAGTTTTAGGATTAACGTTACCTTCAAAATCAGGAATGATCTTGAATAATTCAGGTGAGAAGCTTCCAACCTCAACTTTAGGAGGAGCGTCTTCAGCAGTGTAGCCTAACTTTGCATTATAATCTTCAATTGTAACCTGGGTATTTGCAACTTGGATTAGCTTTTCAAACTCTTCTTGATCTTCCTGTGGTAACTTTGGAGGTCCCGGAACCGATTTCGAGAAAGAAGACTGGAATCTACTTGCCATCACAGGGCTTAACAATGCGAGAGGTCTTTGATATTGCACTTTGGCTAACACTCTGATCATGGTTTCACTTTAGTATCCCTTTCAAAAAGCACTTGGTACGATTTTCCAGTCAATGAAAGCAATAGTGAATCAAGTGAAGTACTCTATCGGCCTTTAAATCTGGGATCCTCATCGAGAAAGTTGGTTGTGTACATCTCTGCACCTGGGTGGGCACCCAACCCCAGACACGTTCATGTAGATCAATGTTATCCTCTGGATCACGATCTTCAATGCTTGCAAGACTGATCAAAACAAGGTGCAATAGAGCGTGGAGTTGAAGCTAATGAGGTATTTGGTGTTATTGCTAGTGACTGCTTTGCAATTGGCAAGTTTTTTGCTCTTTTGTAAAGGGTTCTTCCCAACAAAAGTGCTTCTATCGAAGGCCGATCTGGAGAATTTCAAAATAGAGCCACCAACTCATTATGTGGAACCAAGACCACAATTTTCCAGGCTGGTATTCATGGTTGTGGATGCGATGAGAGCAGATTTCATGTTTTCCAACATGTCTCATATGCATTTTACCCACGAGCTTTTGAATTCGGGATATGGGGTTGGATTTACGGCCTATTCCAATCCTCCGACTGTCACCTTGCCAAGATTGAAAGGTATTACAACAGGATCTACTCCTAACTTTATAGATGCAGTCTTGAATATTGCAGAGGAGGATACATCTTCTACTTTGGGGGATCAAGATTCTTGGGTGAAGCAGATGTATACGAATGGTTGGAAGATCAACATGTTTGGAGATGATACTTGGTTGAAGCTATTTCCTGAATATTTTACCAAAACTGATGGAACGGCGAGTTTCTATGTTAGTGATTTTACAATAGTGGATAACAATGTAACCAGACATTTAGACTATGAGCTGAGTAAAGATGGCAAATCAAACTGGGATTGCCTTATCCTACATTATCTTGGTTTAGATCACATTGGTCATAAAGGTGGACCTCTGAGTCCTAACATGCCCTCCAAACAAGAGGAGATGGATGGAATCATTAAAGAGATATTTGAAAAAGTCGTTAGAGATGACCCCGATACTCTCTTTTTGGTAATGGGGGACCATGGAATGAATGAGGTTGGTAATCATGGAGGTTCTTCAGTTGGTGAAGTCTCTGCTGCCTTATCCATCTTCTCCTCAAAATTCAAAAATCTTAAGCTGAATGGGCCTGCTTTAGCCCCTGTTCCATTAGATCCCGATTTTCATTACTTCACTGAAATCGATCAAGTGGATCTCGTTCCTACTTTGGCTACACTTTTGGGTCTTGATATTCCAGTTAACAACTTGGGTGAATTCATTGACCCATTGTTAATGCTATATGAAGATGAGGAAGACAAGTTGAATGTACTCACTAAGAATGCTCTACAGCTGAAAGTTATGCTTGATAAGTCTCGAGGACGGTCAATTTCAATTGAAGACGACATCGGAGATTTGAAATCAACACAGGTTTTACAAGAATACATTAAGACAGCAAAAGAGTCTTTATCTAGAACATCGTCAAACTATAATTACCAAGAAATTCAATATGGAATAATTGGTTATGGAATTTCAATGGCCATTTCCTTGATTATCTTTGCCTTGCATGTCCGGGATTTGAAAGCCATTTTGGTGGACTTAACTTTCTTCATCACTTTTTCTTCAAATTTCTTTGGCTCCTCTATGATAGAAGAGGAACATCATCTTTGGTGGTTTTTCACTACAATATTTGTGGTTTGGCTAGCTATGAAGTCATTCAGTGAGCCAAAAATGCGGCCGTCCTTTATGTACTCCCTCATTCTTCTTTCAGCACTCAGAGTTTTGAAGGCTTGGAATAACAGTGGTCAGAAGAACAATCTAAAGAGCAATTTGAAAATTGGAACTTTTCTCACAACTATGCCACCAGAGAATGGAACGATAACAATTTTCTCCTTACTAATCTCTGCATTTCTCCCTCTTGTCATCAGTGGCTTTAAAAACTATAAGGGTGAAGACCCCATCTCAACAAATACAAAGTTCATTACATTCATGTGCTTATCCATGCTCGTGTTTGATTCTATTTGTGCAAAATTCCTCACATATCTTCTTGAGTCATTTGATTTGAAGCTAGAATCTGCTGATCTTCCTTTATGGTGTAACAGCTTCCTCAATTGGCTTGTCACATATTCCGAATCTACCGATTTCAACAATATCAGCCAGATTCTGTTCAGCTTGTTCCACAAGCTGTGGGCATTTGCATTCATTATACACCTGCTCAAGCCTTTGCTACTGAAATCGCTGGGATATGAAAATCCTAGCAAGCATTACATAAATGACATCCTCTTCATAATCACAACACAGCTAATCAATCAAACAAATTTCATAAATGTGCCATTATTCGCAATCTTATGCATCACTCTCATGAGTTTTTCGAAACTGTCCTACACTTGCAGCTCAAACACTAGAAGTCTATTCATTATTTTGATGCAAAATTTGAGCTTCTTCCAATTTGGTTCAACAAATTCACTCTCATCTGTGGATCTTACAAACTCATTCAATGGCTTAACCAGCTATAACATGATTCTCTCTGGAATCTTAACATTTACTTGCAATTGGGCAGCACCAATCTTCTGGTCTGTTGGATATTTAAAGCTCTCCTTGGACTCCTTGGGTTCGCCCGCTGAAAAAAGAGAAAAAAGATGGCAGCTCCTCTATGATAGACTGGTATTTAATTTGGCCTTTTATTCCATTGCCGGATTCTTTTTGGTTTGTAGCTGTTACAATCTCAGGTTCCATTTGTTTATTTGGACCGTTTTCAGTCCTAAATTGTTATACTTTTTGAGTTGGCTCATTTGTTCTACAGTCATTGATTTCTTATCCAGTTGCTTTATCCTTGCATTCTATTGTTAAAAATAATTGTCCCTCCTGTGTATATATTATATATTCGTTTAATGTTATAGACCCTTAGTTTTGTGATGCACGATTACACGACAGATTGAAGTAAATAATTGGCGAAATTTATCGATTAAAAATATGTTTATAAAAATATACAAAAAAAAACAAACGGTGCTTGAATATTATAGTTGAGCGAAAGAGATTTACTCTTCATCATCAGTATCAGCAGGCTTTGGAGTACCTTTTGGAGAACTTAGCCATTCAATGTGTCTCAATCTTCTTCTTTCCTCTTGAAGTTTCTTGTCATTTCTGGTCATCTTCTTCTTTCTAATTCTGACTTTAATGTTTGCAGGTGAATCATCTTCATCCTTCTTTTGGATACTTGGGGATTTATTAACCATTTCAGCAGCTGCCTTGGATTGATCAGAGCTTCCACCATTATCTTCGAATCTGGATTGATCGATAGCTTTAACACCCTTGGTAACCATTGTACCATTTTCAATGATCCATTGTTCTGGACATAATGCACCAACGAACTCGGAATTATGGGAAATCATAACAACACCACCACTCCATTCTCTAATTGCAACAGCTAAACCACCTAAAGAGTCTCTATCCAAATAATTGGTAGGTTCATCTAAAACAAGAAGATGAGGATTATTCCACATGGCACCAGCAATAACGACCTTAACAAGTTGACCACCGGAAAGGGATCCAAGTGGAGTATGGTCAGCAATATCACCATCCAATCCAACATCTTCGAAATGCTTTCTGATAACAGATGGAATCAATTCTCTGTAACCTAAACCTTCACGAGAAGCTTCATGATCATCGAATTTTTGGATCAATTTATTGAAACCTTGTTCAAACAATAATTCTTTTGGAACCCAAGAATTGAATTTAGGTAACCAGAATTTCCATTTAACTTCATATTGGAAAGATTTCTTCAACTTTGATCTACCAACAATAGCTTCGATCTGTCTTGGACCTCTTCCATCACCGATATCAACTTCTTTCTCAAACATTAGTCTTTCTTCTTCAGAGGCGATTTTACGGGATTCTTTCAATAACACTTCTCTATCATCACCAAATTTATATCTCCATTGCAGATACTGGTTAGCGGTTTTCTCTTTGTGTTCATTGACATGTTGTAAGGCGTGTTGAGCAATATAACCAATACGTAAATTTGGATGTTTTTCAACAGTTCCTTCATTAGGCATTAATTCACCAGTCAATAACTTAATCAAAGTGGATTTACCAGCACCATTAGGACCTAAAACGGCAACTCTTGATGATAATGATAAAGAACATGAAAGATTTGATAATGAAGGTTTCAAGGATCCAGGATATTTGAAAGTAACATTAGCCATTCTTGCGACAGCTCTGGTGTTAGATTTGACACCAGTCAAGATACCAGGTGGAGGGAATGCCATTTTAACATTTGAATCAGTTAAAATATAGTAAGATTTACCTTCTGGTTTCACTTTGACAAACTCTGATAAGTTACCTTTGTAGTAAGCCAATTTTTTGTTTTCGTAATGAATGATATCGGTACAGACTGCGTCCAAGAATCCAGAATCATGCGAAACGATAAGAGAGGTAATATCTGTATGTCCTGTTAAATATTCTTCTAACCACTTAACATTTGCAACATCCAAATGATTGGTAGGTTCATCAAGTAATAAAACATCAGCTTTCATCAACATTGCTCTAGCCAATTCTAACTTCATTTTCCAACCACCGGACAAAGAACCAACTTGTTGTTGTCTTCTTTCGTCGTTGAAACCAACTTCCTCTAAAACTGAAGCAATTTCAGTACGTGAAATATGTTGTAATTCTTCATCTTTTGCAATAAAGGCAACCAAATCCATATCTGCTTCTTCACCTTGAAGTTTATGTTCAACGAAACAAGTTTTAACAACAGATGAGTCTGGGAAACCTTCAAGTTGATTGTTAGCAATTGCTCTCATTAAAGTAGATTTACCAGCACCATTTCTACCACATAAACCATATCTGTGACCTTTAACAAGTTTCAAATTAGTCTTATTCAATAACATTCTGGAACCGTAAGCCAAGGAGAAATCAGCATTAACAATAACAATTCCTTCAGATTCATCATCAACAACGGCATTTGGAGTAAATAACAATCTCACGTTATGCACAGTTTCGGTAACAAACTCTGATTTGCTTTCATCACTTTCGAAATAGTGGCCTAGAGACATATTGAAATATTCAGTCAATCTGGTCCAGTCATTCACATTACCATCTGCTGCTAAAACGGCAGTTAAGTAAGAGAATAATAAATCATCATTGATTTTGGACTTTATTGGGTCCAAGAAAGTTTGGGCTCTGGTGGAGTCTAATTTACCATGGAATTTACCATCAACATGTTCAGCTTCAGCTTCTTCAATCACAGCCAAAGCTTTAGAAGCTAGTTCTCTAACTTCTGGTAAAGATGCATTATCAACAATCTTTTTGATACCAGGTAACAGAACTGGAATGAATGTTTCAATTTCACGCTTGTTATTGACCAATCTAGTCAAATTCTCAGTAACTTGAACGGTTTGTCTTAATTGTTCTTGAGATGAGGATGACATTCTCAAGGATTTATCTAAGATAGGGACAAGTAGGGACAAAGCTGGTTCTGTAACTTCGGCAACAAAGGTAACAGAAGATAAAGATTTGATACAGCTTGGGACTTTTTGAGGATCAGCCAAAGTTTCAATGATAAGATCATAACGTAAAGCCAAATCTAGATTGTCAAGAACTTTAACGAAATGGCTTAAGGAATCAAGACCAGTCTTAGCTAACTCTGGCTTGAAATCAGTTGCCATATCAATCAAAACAGGAATTGCATCCACAAATCTCATTTCAATCAAATCAGCATCTGATTCTTCAACAATTTTATCAACAATCTTAAGAGCACCTTGCTTACATTGCCATTTTGCACCAGACTTCAAATAATGTAATAGTTCTGTCAAAACTGAAGTGGCAAGTGCTTCAGCAGGGAACATACCGTAAATAGCATCGATACAAGTACTGGAAGCTCTTTTAACGGTATTTTCTTTATCTGAAAGTAAATCAAGTGCAGATGGAAGTAATTGGATGAAATAAGCTTCGAAAGGAGTTAATCCGGCAAATTTTCTACTCAAAGTGCTCAATAATAGCATTGAAGCTTCTCTAACCAAAGCTGGATTCTTAGCCTTAGATAATGTCTTTAAGACATCTTGAATTTGCCAAGCATTTATAGCATGAGCACCTTCTTGAAAAATAAGATCAACAATTTGTTCACATTCATCACGAGCTTCAGAAAGTTTGGAAACTTGTTGCAAAGCAGCTAAATTTTCAGAGATTGGAGTAATACTCAATTTTTGTAAGGCAGAGCTCAACGAGCTTAAAGAAGTTGATGAATCCATTGCCCTTGAAATAGGGGTGTTAAGACCTGATGAGGCTGGTGACAAAATTGAAGCAGGAGTGGATTGTTTGGATTGTCTGTTCAAAGATTGAGTTTGTGATTTTAAATAATCATCATATGATTGGGCACCATTATTTCTGCTGTTGCTTCTACTACTGTTGTTACCTCTCTTATCAGAATTGGGGGTGAGGGAATTTCCGTTAGGAGAACTAAATTTCGGAGGCATAGTGAAAGTCAAATATGGAAAACCTTAGCAACACCAAAATTATTGAACCAATGTTAATCCAAATCTGAATATTTAGTTGATAAGAAGGAAAAGAGGGCGTAAAAGAGTCTCTAACCAAAAAGAAATTACTTTTCCATCAACTTGTGAATATTAGATCTGAAAATTTTTTTTTTCATGTCCTGATGAGGCAATTGAGCGGCTGTGTGGAGTGGTCTGTTGGGGGGGGTCGATCGGCGAGAGATTGAGATAGGGAGGGCGATTGTTAGAATGGTAGGGTTAGGCTACCACAGAGTCTGGTAAAGACAGGTAAAGTTAGTAAACTATTATTCGCAAGATATTATATAAGTTATGTACAGAATGTATATTTATCACATCATCTGGTCGACTGACACGTGTGTTAGACCAAAATAGTCTTGAGAATCGCTCAAGAGTTTTTCAAACTGTTCTTTGAGGTCGGCTGTTTCCTGGTCAGATAGAAGCTCAGAGAACGAGTGGACTAAGTAGTATGGGTTTGGGTCGAAGTTGAATATGTCCAAGTAGCGGCAAACTATGGCGGTAGCATCTCTCCAGTTCAATTCTTCTCCTTCCGCATCTGTTGGTCGCTGAATGAATTTGGTGAAATCCGCAATCTCATCCAAGCGGCGACCTGGTTTGTCGTTTGGAAGCTTCGAAACAATTTTTGCCAGCGATTTCTCATATTGGTTTTTAATTAGCACTATTGTACTTTCTGATATTGGCTTTCTTAGCTCCATACCGAAGTACTGCAAAGCGCATAACACAGCAACATCATCGCCGTATTTTATGAAGACGGTTAGAGAATCTTGTAGAAATCTTTCATCAAAATCCCAATTCTGCTTCCCAATCATTAGCTTGAACATGCGACGCAAATTCTTTGAGCGATCATCAAAAACTGACTTCTGAGAGAAATCAAAATTATCCTCTTTCTGACTTCCATTAAGAAGGCTTTTCTTATAGACCTGGAGAATGTTCCTGAACAATTCTGCAGAAGGCTTGAAGTGCCTGAAGTTCCCAAAGCTACCGTATCTTCTAGTAAAGCTATCAATGAACTCGGAAGCTTTCGTATATTTCTTGTGCCTTAAGTAAGTCAAAATCACCTGATTGGCCAAAATAGAATAAACTGGAATCTCCAAAGCTGCCATTCTCTCTAGTAGAGCTTCTACTTCCGCGATTCTTGACGATCTGCGACGAGAAAATGCTTGCACAAGAACGACATAGATAGTTGAATTTGATGGTGGGAATATTCCAAAAGCTTCACCTTGACGTTGGCAAACAAAGCTGTTCTCCATTTCAGCGAGAACGCTGTAAATCAAACTATATACAGAGGCGGACTTTGATTGCAAAAGAAGATTGAATAGACTTCTACATTCAAAAGTGGTGAATGGTGAGCCCACGCTAACTGAAGAGATTGCAGAATCAACGAAAACTTTTTGATCGCTTGAAAGCCTCTGAGATCCTTGAAGGGAACGTAAGTAACCAAGCAACTCATCCAAAACCTTGACTTCGTTGATTGAAGTAGTCTTAGTTGTTCGTATCGTATCGAGCTCCTTTAGCATGAACTTGGAAATGGAGGGATGATACTTGCCTTCATCGGCAGATCCTAGGACTTGGTATAGCATCTCTCTACCTGGGAACATAACCTGTTTCATATAAAGCTCCATAAAATACAACAAGAATCGCTTGTCCCGCCTAGTCGCCACTTCAATGATACTCATCGCCTCGTCAAAGTGGTTGAATCTCAAAAACGTCAGAGCAACATCAACAATATCGTCAAAGCTTACTGGCTCAATTCTATTATGATACTCATATACCGCCTTCACATCATTTGATAACTGGGTAGCCGGAACAGGATGGTGTTCCACCAAGCCATACTCATCCATGACTTTTTTCATTTCTGCCCACCACTCCATGGCCCTATCTACATCTCCACGTCTCAAATAAGAAGATATAAATGAAGATATCAACATCGGATGTAAATATTGAAAGTTTTGACGGATATCCTCAGCAATGATTTCAGCATTTGGTGTATCATTTTTGGCTAAGTAGATCGTAGCACCGGTATCAAGCCAGAATCTATGACCCTTGACATCTGGTTTATGTTTTCTTGTTTCGAATAGGTTAACAGCTTCGTCAAATTTAAATCTGTTGATAAGGGTGTCAATGTAGAAAGACTCATTGATCGGATCTGGTCTCATCTCCGTGGATGAATATAGCAAGGATCCTGCCAAATAGATACACTCATCTCTCATGACCTCATCTTGCAATTGTGAAGATATCGCAAATAGGGAACATATGTAATCAACGGGTAAGAGTCCTTTGATGTCTTTATTTTTGGACTCATGCATCACTGCCAAAAACTTGGGTAAACTGTCCAAACCTGAAGTTTTCATCTCATCTGCTAGCCTTTCGACAGATCTAAAGGCATCCAAAATGCTTTCTTCTGATGCTTCCTTCATCATCATATTATCCACATGTTTGTTGATCCTTTCTTCCTTCTTGTCTGCGGGATCTTGGTCATTCAAAGCTCTGAGTGAATCTGCGATTAGCCAGTCAAGGTAAGAAGTCATCTCATCTTGAGACATGCTGGACTCTTGCTCTTTGTTAGGATCCAGAATCATCTCCTTTAAACGCTCTTGCTCATTAGTGGACTCTTCAATCAATTGCTGAACAAACTCCGGATCGTAATCCATTCCATCATCTTTGAACTTTGCTTTCAATTCTCTTTCGATTTGTGCAGGAGTTTTAAATTGAAGCTCGACTGGTAGTTGTTTCATAATATTAGAAGCAGATAGTCCGTCGGGACCCGACTCTTGATTTTCACTACGAAATCTCGATCTCCTAGTTGGCCTCTTGGTATCCCTATCATCTAAAAAAGACTCCAGACTGGAAGATTCTGAGGAAGCGCTCTGTGATTCTTGTGATTTATACGGCGTAAAAGCAGCTTTTCGTCTGAGTAGACGAATTTGTGTCCTTGAGGATATCACATTCCTCTGACTAGCTAGCCTTGTAGCGCTTGTTCCACAATATCGCAGCATAATTGTTGTTATTTCAACCTTACTTAGACTGGCTTGCCTTGTGACAAGGATTACTAGAAACTTGAAAAACAAAAAGATCTTTGAAGAAAAAATCTTGAATCGACCGCATCGGTGGATCGACCTCACAGACGCAGCATATCTCTAATGTCCTTAGCATTAACTTTTAACCTGAAAAAAAAAGACTCAATCCTGCTAAGTAGAAAAGTGTAATGTTTCTCAAGTTTAGAAAAAAATCCAACTACATGATCACATTCTAGTATCCGAATTTGTAGCGTTTACCTAAAGATTCTGTTTTAGAAATGGAGGTAAAAAAAATTCAAAAAATAACTCCCGATCAGGGGCTCGAACCCTGGACATTTCGGTCAACTTTTTCGAAATGCTTCATTCCCTAAAAGCCGAACGCTCTACCAACTGAGCTAACCGGGACGGAGTTGTCAACTAAAAGATTTCCATCGATATGTTGTTCAAAAGAACCAAAAAGATTCCGCACCCCCTATTCACCCCATCTTTTGTCCCTCTGCTCATGTTTAAAATCACTATAGCTTTCTATTTGTAAGGTTTTATTCTTAGTTACTGCTAATAATAGTCTCTATTTATTCATACTTGTGCTCCAAAAAATGTTAAAAAGTACTTTCGAGTTTGAAGATTAGCGAGATACCTGACTGTTTGAAATAAATCTCTTGTCGAATAGCTCTTCACATTTCTAGACTTTTCAAAGTTGAATAAAGGTATAATAATTAACTAAGATAATGGTTTAGTTTTCTAGTCGCAAAAAAAGCGTTCTATTAGTATTTTTTACAAGTAATTGAATAATATGAACGAAGTTATTAAATGGGATAGTAAAAATCAACCTAAAGTAAGAAAAGAGAAGCGGGTTAAAAGCAAAATAGTTATGTGAATGTGAAAAAAGATAATAAATGCTAAAGGAGAAAAACTTACGACTCATCGTCGAATGCACTATAGTTTTGTCTACACAATTTAGCTCTTAAAACTTTACCCCATTTATAGAATGCAATAGGTAATAGAATCATAGCTGTTGAGATAAATGCCAATAACCATGATGCCCATTGTAGACCTAATTTATGGTACATTTGTGGAGTAAACAATGGGAAAGCAGCACCACCAGCAGATCTTAAAAAGACTTTTGTAGCTAAAGCTGAAGCTGCATATTTTGCATAAGTATCAATGATATAGTTGTTTAATGAATAATAAATTAAAACCATACCATAACCAAATGCTAAACCTGATGAAGCAGGTCCGACCCAAATGATATGCTTATATGAAGTTGCACCTAAGATCCAAAGAGCAATTGCAGGGAATGGAGCACCAATAAGAGCACCAATCAAACGATCTTCAGGAGTTGGCTGTCTTGTGCGACACATTTTAACATAACGATTTTCCAATAATGGAGTTGTCAGTAAGGCAAGACCAGCACCAATAATAATTGGAATCAACATCATACCGACTTTATCATCACCATAACCATATAATTCACCAAAGACAACTGGATAGGCAAAGAAGAATGCGTATAATAACGAATAAATCAAACAGACATAGAAACACATCAAATCCAAAACTGGTTCAGTTGCAGCAAACATTAGAGGTCTGTAAAGACAGGTTTGAATCAATTCTTTTAATGACATACCAGCAGCTTCTTGTTCTGTCATGATTTTTGGATTTCCTGTTTCCTTTCTTAATCTTTTAGCTTTCTGTTTAAGAATAACCGGAGCATAAGTTTCAGGAACAAATGAAACAACAATCCACATAAATCCTGCAAATGCAAAATTAACCCAAAAGATCAAAGATAACTTTCCATAATATTTGGAGATAAAACCACCAACCAATGGACCAATAACTGGACCACCATAAGGAGCAGCTGCAAAATATGCAATTGCTTTACCTCTTGTTTCAGTTGGGAATAAATCAGAAATTGAACCACCAACGTTTGCCAAACCAGAAGCAGCAAAGACACCACAAAGGAATCTACAAACCAAGACAGTACCAATATTTGGAGCAACTGCACAAGGAATATTAAAGACAGTGTATAAGAAGAATGAGATGCAATAAACTGGTCTTCTACCAATTTGTTCAGATAATGGAGACCAAATCAAAGGACCAACTGAAAATCCAAGAACCATCAAAGAACATGATAACGTTGAAACTTCATCAGACACCCCATATTTCTTATCCATCACATCTAGTGCTCCAGTAACAACTGAAGAACCAAATGCAACACAGACAACAACTAATGATAAAACAATGGTTAAGAACCACCTGTATGATGAGTTCCAATTGATAGGATTTTCTGGGTCATTGATTGTAAATGTAACAAATTCAATTTCTGGGTCCAATTCACCTTCTTCTTCCAATTCTTTTTCTGGTTGTTCACTTGATGAGAATGAATCTTCTTTTGGACGACTGGGAATTGATTCACTTGTTCTTTGTCTACCTAAACCATGCAAAGTTGAAACAGGAACTAGACCAGTTTCAGTTTCCAAAGTATATTCTTCAGGAAATAGGGGATTTGTAATATTTTGAGGTCTATTTGGATCGATAGATTTAGTTTCAGTTAAACCTCTATCCCTTAATGATTTTGTTGTTTCGATTCTGCCTAATGATTCAACCCTTGAGAAAGTTGAAGATAATCTTCCATCATCACCTGAGACAATTGATTGGGCACTTTCAGGATCATAAGGTCTTGGAGAACCTAATTCTAAGTCAACTGGTGATAAGTTTTCTTGTTGTTGTTCGTGTATTGATGAACTTAAAGAATGTATCGAGTCTGCCATTATAATAATTTGTGAGCAAAATTAATATTAATAAATAAATAAAATGCGATTGAGAATAAACTTTTCAAGCTGTTATTGATAAGCAATAAGATGAAAAGAAAATCTTACAAGTAATATGAATAAGTCTTAATCAAAAGGGAATCTACGAGGTATTTAAATGATTGAGAGATTATTGTTTTACATTAGAGTTTAAAAATAACAATCTATTGTATATTTTTTTGAAAGAGAAACCTTAATAGAGAGAAAAAAGAAAGAATTCTAGATGTACAGCTACCACAGCTTTTAAGACGTCAGCTGCATATGCTTTGAGATTTCCCTCAATTAGAAAGATGAGGGCTTTCCTATTTAGGAAGGAGAATCTGTTGGAAAATGACTAAAAAACAGAAAGTTCCCGAAACAAGCGGCAGATGAGGCTCCCGGAAAAACGGCGATGAGGGACGTTCGTCCTTTTTTCGTAATCTCGATGGACTGTAAAGTGGTGAGACATATAGTAAAGTCTATTTGTGACAGCAGAGAATAGAGTGATGATGATTAATTTGATTGCTGGTTAGATTGAAATTCCTACATATTCTTGAATCAGTAACATGATTAAATTATAGATAAACTACCCACTTGTTTACCACCATTCTTGACTGGAGTGGATGGTTATAAATCCAAGTGAATCCCACATGCAATCGAACTCCTCCCCAACCAGATTTCACTTCATCTGCTTCAGCCATCTTCTTTCCCCCATGGACTCCAACTTCCTCCATCACAAACCTCTCTCCCGCGACCCTTAAAATTTCATAATTTTTTAGGTCTGCTGTTTGATGTAATCTGCGCGGAAAGATTAAAAACGGGATTAGTGAATAGTTAAGAGGCTCAAAAACATAAATTACTATGCCTATTTTCAATCCGTAGTTCGGGGTTTATGGGTAATTATAGTGGCTGGACCATTTATTTTATCACAAACAAAGTAATATTACAACTCATAATTCAATAGGATTCAATCTTCGTTTAGATCCGTTATTACCATGAAGGATGTAGTACAAAGTGACTTCCGTTTAATTGTGCTCCGTACCTGAGCTAATGAATTAGAAAATGAAGAAATCGTAAATGGATAGAGAGTGAATAAGATGGTGAATGGACAAGATTAATTTCCTCATGGCAATTTACGAGTTCCTTCTCAACTACAAATCTGATATTCCCCTTGCATTGCAACAAAAAGCACACACTTATTTATTACATTGCTTGAAGTGGCTTTAGGATTGCAGTTCTGTTAGATACAAGAAGAACTTATATAAATGGGGACTAACTTCAGGAATCTGAATGACTGTGAGTGAGTTTGGCAGATCCTAATTTGAAGAATCTGTGCTTCTATTTCTAATACTAATAGCAGAACCTTTTCTGCTAGAGAGACACCCTCTTGACGATACTTAGTGTGTATCTATTCCATCTAAAAATCTTTTGTCTCAGAAATATAGAGAGCAAATGACTCTGTAGAAACCGTGACCAAGGTGCATGGATGTTTTCAGTTGCGCTGTTTTTCCGAAACCAAGACAGAAACTATGTAATTCTTGCTTGAGATATTGAAACAAGGAGTAGTTGTCTACATGAGTAGATACTATCAACAGACTCACCATACACATTATGTACCAGGCACAACAATTATACTGATACTACTCCCACTACTAATACTACTAATTCCCCCTGTCTTTTACTCACTCAAAACGCGATTAAATTCTCCCAAAAATTCTCTTACCGCACGGCCTCAAAGGGATTCTGAATGTTTACATGTTTCCTAGTTAGGAAAACTAACTACTCTCCTTTATTAAATCCTCTTTGGAAGTAAATTAGAAAAAGGATTGATCGTAGAAGAGGGAGTTAGGCAGACAAGAGAAATTGGAAACCCATGAGTTTTCTACCTTTCATTCTTGAAGCCAAAATTCATTTCCTAGATATTATTGATTCTGTTGAAGAATAGTAACGAATTTCTAGCTAGACTTTGTATAAGATGAAGACTTTAAATTTACACAATCCAGAATCTATCAATGAATTGAAGGAGCTATCCCAATTGATTAAAAAGTCAAAGAAGATTATATCTCTAACCGGAGCAGGAATCAGTTGTAATGCAGGCATACCTGATTTTAGAAGTACTCAAGGTTTATATAATTTAGCAAAGAGACAAAACTCCAACGTGATTGTCAAGGGTAAAGATTTATTTGACATTTCAGTTTTTAAGGATAGTTCAACGATTGAAGTATTCTGTAAATTCATGGAGGAATTGTATGTTAAAACAATGAATGCTAAGCCTACCAAGACTCATAGATTTATAAGCCAATTGAAAAAACATAAGAAGTTAGTTAAATGCTATACACAAAATATTGATGGATTAGAAAGACAATGTGGGTTAATTACAGGTACTGAAAATAGTAATAAATGGAAGGACCTAGATGTCATCCAGTTACATGGGGACTTGAATAAGTTGTCATGTTCCTCTTGCTTTAAAACTTTTGACTGGGATGATGAGAACAAAAATATCTTGAAAGATGGTGAATTACCTGAGTGTAATGAATGTTTGATAAGCCTTGAAGAAAGAATATTGTCAGGTAAAAGGGCAGCTGCTCAATCAATTGGAGTCCTAAGACCAAATATTGTATTATATGGTGAGAATCATCCATTTGCAGAAATAATAGCTAAAGGATTAATAACAGATATGAACAAGAATCCAAATATTTTATTAATATTTGGAACTTCATTAAAAGTTGATGGGGTTAAAAAATTAGTTAGACAATTGAGTAAAAAAATTCATGAAAGGCAAGATGGGAAAGTGATATTTATAAATAATGATAATGTAAGTCGAAGCTCGTGGGACCAAATAATAGATTATCATATTGAAGGAGATTGTGATGAATGGTGTGAATTTATTGAACAAGAATTACCAGCTTTATTCAAGGATCCACCAAGTTTGGAAGATACTTCAAGACTCTTTACTCCTCCATCAACACCAGTGAAAGGTGACAAGAAATATATATTGATTGAAGATGATGAGCAAAGTACTGGTAGAAAGAAGTTGATATTTGAAGAGAATAAAGAGAACGATGAAACAAAATCTCCAGCATTTACACCGCTCAAAAAGATGCAAACTGAGCTACTACAAGAATCAAAAACTTTAAAAAGAAGAAGAGAAAATATTATCACGCCAGTGTCATCAATAAAGAGAAGATCAAAATGTCTAACTATTACCAACTCCAATAAATTAAATGAGTCAACTCCACCAGCTTCTCCAATCAAGAGAAAAATGGCACCAATTACCAGACAAAATAGTGGTTTAAGACAACTTTGGTAATGGACTCGCTTACACCGCCATAAGAAGATAATAATTTTTAATTTTTACTTTATTTTCTAATTTAATTAACTGCATATATATTGTTGTATACTTTAAGCATTTCTATTATAAGGTATAGATTATAATAAATGTCAACGGTATCTTCTACTCAGTCACAAATAAATTCAAAACTTCAGTATCAGTATAATCTAATACACTCGAGTGTAAGATTTCCAGATTTGCAAAACAAACTAGCGTTGAAATTCTTCAAGGAGAGTGAAAAATATGGCATCAATTTACCTGATCAGTTATCAAGTTCAAAAAGCTTTGAATTGAAGAAAAAGAAGCAAAAACCAGGAATAAAGAAAAAAACTAGCAAGATTTTTATCCAAAAGGACGAAAAAGGGTGTTTCTTTTGTAAATCATGTCTGAATTTATTCGTTCCTGGAGTTACAGTTTCAATTAGAATTAAATACAACAAGAAAAAAAACGGGAATGGGATACGAGAAAGATACTTGAATTATAAATGCTTGAAATGTAATTGTGTTACAGTTTTCCAAAATGCATTGATCCAGACTGATACCTCCAAAGATTCGAAGAAAAGAACGATATTTGAAAGCAACTTGAATTTCCAAACCAAGAGAAAGTTGGAAGACACTGAAGCTGTTGTTGATAAACCAATAAGCAACAATAAGACAAGTAAAGATAGGACAAAGAAAAGGAAACAAATGAATAGTTTATCGAATCTTCTATCAGCTAAGAAATTGAAAGAAGAGGATGAAAAGAAAAAAGGCGAAGGGTTTGATTTATTAGGGTTTATGAAATTTTAGATTAGCTTTTAAGCATGTATATGAAAAAATAAAATTTAACGATCATATATTTTCTCCAAAAGGGGTGTGGGTACGTCTGGACGTAAATGAAATTAGCATTTGACGAATGGGTCAAAAGGAAGATGACGATTCAAAGGAATCAACCTTTAAAATTTCATTTCCCCCTTCCCTCCGTAAATACGACTACTCCCGGTCCCTCATTTTGCTTGAAGCCTTTCAATCATCAAACCGCAAAAGAATCACCTGAGTTGCTCAATAACTTACAATTTTGAAATGAATGACTCTCTACCGCTACTTATGAACCATTTACAAAATTAAATTAAATTAATTTGTAATAAGGTTTGTTTAATATGTTGAATCTGTTCGGCCGTGGTATTTTAGTTTCTGGAGCCGAGAGAGATGATGCGAAAATTCCGGGGGGAGGAAAAAAGGAGGAAGGGGCGATAGATTAAGTCTCCCGCAAGGGGGTAGGTAGATATAGATAAAGTGATACATATAGTTAGGCATTAAAGGTAGATTGCGATAGAGTTTTCGTGTTAGCTGAAAAATCCAAAATACCAACACACGGCGTGATTTTAATCCAATTGGGTAACCTGGAGTTTAGTATTCGTGATTTTATTTGCTTCAGCCTTTTAATAAAAAAAACGCTTTACTAAACCAACATTCTTCATTCGCTACAACACTGATTGACTAAACAGCTCTTTGCCCTAAACATGAATTCAGAAATTTACAACCCCCTTCTTCCGATTCTCATGAGATAATTTCTTTTTTACCCCATAGAATTTCAGTATTAAAGGGGGAATGAAGTAAGCAAGAAAGGAAATTTCCTTTACACCTTCAGTTCCCCCATAAATAGCCAATTTTGATCAAATTAATCTACTGTAGTCGTCACTTGGCTTAAGTGTGTCCCTCGAAGACTAAAATAGGCAATTTGTCAATGAGAAGCGTGCAGAATTTACACCCCATGTTTATCTGACTTCTATAGATGAGCCGACCCGGCCTCGTACGACTTGTTAGAAAAAGGACAAAAGAAAAAGAAAAATTAAGGTCATCCGTATATTTCATTACCGTAAATGAATAGTTATCATCTTTCTTGTAGTATCACAGTAAGGGGAATGAATAACTGCGCCAATATACATTTTAATAGATATCGATCATGACATAGTGATTTTTACTCTTAGGGAAACGGTATTATAGGGTGAGCGAGCTTTTTAACTTTTCTTTTTAGATGATTCAATCAATCTTGAATATTCGGCAGTGACTTCAAGGGGTGCGGGAAAGAAAAAATGGAAGAATCCGGGCATGGTAAAATGCAAAATGGATATTTTTCATGTTACAATGAAATATTATAAACTCTAATATGTGTGTGCAGTCAGTCATCTTTAATCGTATAAACCCCCAAAGAAATAATCAGAGCCTTGAGTTTTCTATCAATTTATAGTTATTCTTAATTACTGCATCCAGTACCCGGCTTGCTTTTTTAGTGATTTTTACCACCTATATTTTGTTTTTTGTCTCGATGCGCTTTTAAGTTTTGTGAGTTAGGTCAAACCTTAATGTAGAAATTACCAATGAGCCATCCGGATGAGTAAGAATTGTGAGAAACACTTTAAAGACAAATTTTTTATGTTGCCTGTTCCGAGTTACTGGGAAAATGTGGGGGTGATGTGATGTATAGGAACGGAAGAGATGGGGGTCAATTTTGCTTGGGACGCTCAAAAATAACGTTTTAGTAGAAACTAAATCTAATTAAAGTTTATATACAGATTACACGATATATTGAAGTGAGATAAGGAGAATACAAAAACACCAAGAATGCTGTACTGTTGAAGACAGCAGAGATTGATGTGGCGGTGGTTGTCGGCACTTGAAAAATATCGCGGAGTGAGAAGATAGAAGCTGGCATAGGAAGAGATGATTTTGTAGGGGGAAAGTTTTGTGTTTTCTAGGGACAAAATTTAATATAAAGTTTTCGTTTTGATAATTAATGGAGAAAACTTCAATATGAATGAAAGTGATCCGAAAGTAACCGATTATTACTTAGTTAAATAAATAGAATCTTGAAATGAAAAAAAGAAGTTTATTTGAGCTTAACTTTCAGATTAGCGGCATTGGCTATTATAATTTTCCTTGTTTTATTCCCTCCCTCCATTGAGAATTATCGATCATCATTCATTGATCGTTACCTCTGCCGATTCTCTCCATACAACATTATATTACGTAGGAGCGCGAGCGCGCGGGTTCTTAGTAGTGTTTTTTCTGTTTGTGGTGTAAAAGTACTGGTTGTAGGGGGTGTCCCACATTATTCCCAGAAGGGGTGTCTTTCCTTTTTTCTTCTTTCTATTGTTATCAGGATACGGTAATTAGCGGCTCAATTTTCCCATAGTAAAAGTTTTTCTCTGTTTTTTTGCTGTTGTTTTAATGAGAGAGGGAGAGAGAGAGAGTATGAGAGAGATTTTCTAATAAGAGGTGTTTTGTTTGGCTTTTTGTGGGTGGCATTTTTAATCATATTATCATCAAAATTATATATACATTCAATAATCCCTTTTTTAAGATTCATACTAATTGTATAAATTTTTTTGTTTTTCCCCCTTTGCTGCTTTTTTGTTAAATTGTTTTCCTTTTCCTTTCCAATTTTTTGTTAAACTGTATTTCATATTAGCTATTTCATTTGTTGATCAATTGAATATATTTTGCATTTAGGCTGTATTATCACTATTTACTTTACAAATCACTCATTTTTATAACAACGTTTACCCTACGGCATTTTTGAAAAAAAACATACGAATAGATCTCAGTTAAACCAATAGCAAGCTCTACAATCGCATACTACAATTTAAAAACTACATATTTCAGACCTCACATCATATTCAATGCTTGCAAATTTATAGCAATTAACATATCACTAAATTATCAACAAGATGTCATCACCACAGAGTCACAGTAAGTAGCAATAATTTTATTTTTACCTTGTATTTACAGTTTATAATAGTTTATCAGTTGCTGTATCACCTGTTCAGGGGGTTTGTATCGTACTTTCAATCAGAGAGCATCCATGATCGCACTCAGTTAGCATCTTCAATATCCTAATTACCGGGATCTTCCGACTAAGGCCAATGTATCCAATTTTTACGAAATGATTTATTACAAACTACTTTTACAAAAATTGATAATATGCTTGTTAAGATCACTATTATTATTTTAATTAGATCAACTCAATTCCGAATCAATTTAATTCTTGCAGCAAAATTTACTTGAATCCGTTCGAGGGCAGTCAAAAAGCAGCCAAAAAGAACAATTATTCTCGAAAGTTTAATTCTCGAAAATTAGTGTGTGGTGGTGCGACTATAAACTTTTACTAACTGTGATTCAACTTCTATCTTTACAATTTATTTCCAGTTATACTAACATTTCTTCAATCAATTACTTAATTAGTTGTTGATAAATTAATTCTAAATGATTTATCGGATGCTAGCCATCTCAGGAAAAATATTTCTTCTACTACCTCTTCAATGTTGCATGTACCTGGCACCCCATGTTCTTCAGCACCCTCTCCGCAAAAAAACACTTTAAATGATCAAAGTGTATCAACCTCAACAATCACATCAAATCAACAACAACAACAGCAACTGATCAAAATCAAGACAAGTAAGAAGTGGGTCTTACCTCCAAGACCTAAACCTGGCAGAAAGCCATCTTCTGTTTTGATCACAAAAGAGAAATCTCCAGGAGCTATAACCAAAAAGAAAATTACCAAGAAGAAATCAAATAAAGTAGTTACCGGCAGTTCCAAGCCTCTTTCACCATCACCATCTCCAATGTCATGTGGATCGTCTTCCGATCCATCCTCTTCAACATCATCACCATCTCCAATACAACAGAATAACTCCAATCAGCACCCTTCACCAACTTTTGAAGCTGTTGAATTGGTTTCTAATGATCCCGTTAAAAAAGAAATCTTGAAGATAAATGAGGAGAATTACTATTTAAAGCTACAAGTCATCAAGCTGGTATCTGATTTGAAGAATTTAAGAAGTGATATTCAAATAACTAATTCCAAAGATCAATCAAGTAACGGTAAAAAAGTTTCATCATCGAATTCTGCCAATGCTGTTGAGCAAGAGGCTGGAACAGTTAATCATAAAAAGAGAACACATGATGATGATATAAACAATTTGATTGTTTCGTTGATTGATTTGAACCATTCACAACGAGTTACAAACGATGATAAAACAAAGAAATTAATAATCAAAGATGAAGATGAACAACTGGATGATTTCTTAAAGTTTGATAGTAATAACAATAATAAGCAAATTAACACCGACAATTCGTCACCAATGGATGATTTTGTTTCAGAATACGGTGGAGGATTTCAAGATGATGAAGAATTTGGTTTGAGTCTTGGAGATGATAACTATCTATTGAGTGAATTAACTCCTGCAACCACGACCACATCCACAATGTTAAGTTTGACTAGAACTAATGATACCGTAGATACCATAATGAGCCAGTATGATAATAGTGGACGGAAAAATGACGATTTCAAATTACTTGATTTACCAAGTGAAGGCGATGACTCGGAAGAACATGAAGAAGCGGAAAATATTCGAACCAGTTTCTCAATCTTTGGCGGAAATATAAAAGAGTCGCAACCTGTTGTGAAATTGGAAAAGAATCAGAACATTTTGATGAATATGAATAATCTTGAAGATGATTTAGAGACGATTGATGAGATTTACGTTAGAGATTTTTATGAATTTGGAAGAAGTGAAAGAAGAAGTAATAAGAAGAGTGGTATAATTGATGATAATAATGGGAATAGTAATGATAATAATATTAAAAAGAACAAGGGGAAGGATAATAATAATAATAATGAGAATAATAATAGGCAGGATTTAGAATTAGTTGACGTTGAATTGGAGTTTGAAAGCTTCATAACGGGAGGAGAGATATAGAGATATAGGATAGGCTGATAGGATATTATTCTTTTTTATTATGTAAGATATCATGTAAGACAAAAACAAGACGATCGACTTCGGTACACATCATCGACGAATCGTCCCAATCGATATATCTTGTTGTTCAGAGTCAGTAAGTAATCCACGTGTTTGCAGCTGGAATAACATACAGAGTGTGTCTTTGTCTTCATAATAGATTAATAGAATGAATGAATGAATGATTGGATTAACTGGCCGACGACGACTGTGATAATGCTGACTCGGTTAATTAAGTAAATTGTTATTTAGTACATGTGTTTGATTAAATTATCTCTTGTGTTTGTATAATTCAATTTTTCTCGATCTTGAAATCTTTTCACTATTTGTCGGTTGCTGATCCCTTCAGTCTCTCAGTCTCTCTCTCTTTCCCCTTTTTCGAGTCTTGGATTTTGAATCCTTCTGTGAGTTAATCTCCTTGAATAGGTGTGCTAGTGACTTGGTGAGTGATACCAGCATCCCTGATCATCCCTTACGGAGATACCAATACCAACCACACTTGCACCCCAATACTCCCACCAGCACACAGGCCCACACACACAAATTAATTCTCTTCTCTCTAAGCGGCTGCCGAATTTATTGCACGTCAATTTATTTTTATATGTATATGGTTCTCTCTCCATTTCTAAATCTTTGTTTTGTTAATCTTTTATATCTTCTCTCTTCTTGTGCAAGACCATCAGAGATCATTTAATCATGTAAGTATCATCCTCATCAACCCACCCCTTTCACGCAATTTATTCTCCCTGTTTGATTTCTAACATTCTTCTCATATAGGAAATTTGGTAAATATCTAGCTGCTAGACAGCTAGAATTACCCGAATATTCAGGTTATTTCATCAATTATAAGGCTTTAAAGAAATTAATCAATGCTTTAATTAGAAATAACGGCAATATAAACAATGATCAATCATTGCAGGATAAGAAAGGTTCATTTTTTTTCAGATTGGAAAGAGAATTAGAAAAAGTTAATAATTTCTATCTTGAAAAGGAATCTGAGCTAAAATTTAGATTGGATCTTTTAATTGCTAAAAAATCAAAGGCTTTGAAAGAAGGTAGATTGGAAAATATCAATAAGAATTCAATTGCATTTGCAAGTTTATATGATGGATTTAGAAAATTCTCAAAAGATTTGGATAGATTAGAACAGTTTGTTGAGTTAAATGAAACTGGTTTTACAAAAGTTTTGAAGAAGTGGGATAAGAGATCAAAATCAAGAACCAAAGAATTATATTTATCAACAGCCGTCAATGTGCAGCCTGTCTTTCACAGAAATGAAATCATCGAATTGAGTGATCTGGTTGCTAGTAATTTGATGGAATTAGAAGCAATCGTGGAAGGTGATGGATTTATCAGATATAGTAATAATAATAACAACAACAACAGCAATAATAATGATTTACAGGTAGATCATACAAAAGCTAATCCTCCTCAAATCTTGGAATCCCACATTGATTCAGATATTACATCCCTACCTTTAAGAGGTGATAGAGAATCTGATGAATTATATACCGATTTTTATGAAATTGCAGCACAAAATGCAAATGCTCCAAAAGATGAACAAGAATCAAGTTTAAAAGAATGGGCAAATCAAGTCTTATCAAAGTTGAATCCTTCTTCAAAAGAATTCACATTATCAAAAACCTTTATGTTGTTAATTTCAAACAATCAAATCTCAGATGAAAGTTTAAATTTATTCTATAGGATTTTTGCCAACTATATTGATTTAACAATAATTGATGATTTAAATAGAAGAACTTGTTTACATGAAGCTTCGTCATGTTTGCTAGGTAGAAATTCAATTGTTGAACTATTATTGAATAGTGATTTGGACATTACAATGAAAGATGTTACTGGTAGAACCTGTTTACATTATATTACAGAGATTGGACGTGATGATTTATTATTGTTGATCTTAAACAAGATTTCAAAAGAAAATTTGGATAAGATATTGGATAGTTTGGATAATGAATCTGTTTCTCCATTGTTGATGGCAATTATTAATGATCATGTTAAACTTTGTGAAATCTTATTGGAACATGGTGCTAATGGTTTCCCATTACAAGATGATTTAAAACCAAAATATTTACCATTAAATGTTGCATGTAAAAAGGGAAATATTAAAATTGTTGAGTTGTTGTTGGAAAAATTGAGTAAATCACCTGAAGAATCTCAAGAAAAAAAATTATTGACAAAATCATTTCAAAGTAATGCAGAAGGTTTATTACCTTTACATATTGTTGCATCATCAGGGCATAATAATTTAATCCCATTGTTATTACAATATGGTGCTGATATTAATCAAATTGATAAATTGAATAAATGGTCACCAATTTTTTATAGTATCATAAAAGGTTTTGATTCAACAACAAATGTTTTGATTGAAAATGGAGCAAATTTCACAATGAAAGATGAAGAAGGATTTGATCCTTTATATTATGCAATTTGGGAAGGTAATGTTGAAGTTTTAAATGTTTTAAATATTTGGCAAAAGAGACAAAAAAAGAGAAAAGAAAAAAAGGAAGATATATCGATGAATGATTCTTCAGCAATTTTATTACCTCCAAAGGCACCACAATTATCATTTTCCAAAACTGAAGAAATCAATCAATTACCTTCACTATTAGAATTTAGTAATGTTGATATGATACCAGATTTATCATTACCACCACCTATTATACCATTAAGAAAATATGGACATAATTTCTTGGAGAAGAAAATTTTCCTTAAATTATCATTCTATACAAATAGAAATTCAATTAAATTAAATTCAGATACATTTTTAACTTCAATACCTGGTAGAATTACAATAACTTGTGATAAGAATGATTTAATACCAAGAAATTTATTATTACCTGTTTTAGATAGTGATAAATCAATTACTTTTCAAACAGATTCATTTGATGGATTTTCAATTGATTTTGAATTGTTTCCAACATTTGGTACAAGATTAATTGCAAAATCAACACTATCGTCTTCACAATTTCAAATCTCTTTCCCAGGATTTGGATGCAATTTAAATGATGATTTAGAAATTCCATTATTTGATGTTAGATTAAGAAATATTGGTTCATTAAGATTCCATTATGAAATTATTTATCCATATTCTGGTATTCCATTAGAAATATCAATGTATGATACCTATTGGAAATCATCATCAACTGCTGCAGCTGCTGTCAAATCGATTTCATTTGTTACTGGTTCATCATTAACTGGAGAATATTATAGAATTCATGTCTGTCTTTCTAAAGATGGTACACCAATTGTTTGTCCAAGATGGTTAATTGAAATGAATGATGTAAAATTACCTGTTTGTTTGTTTACATTTGAAGAATTATCAAAGATAATTTATAAGGATGATGAATTTAATCAAATTTGTGAAAATTTGAAAAATTTAAAGAATAGCAATAGTTATAATTTACATGAAATTTTTGAAAATATGCTATCAAATCTATTTATACCATTATCGGAATTTTTAAATTTGATTCCAATTGAGATTTCATTGAATATTGAAATTTTCCATCCATCAAATAATGAAATGAAATATTTGGATATGAATAGTTATTTCACATCATCAAGAAAGATAATTTTAAAATGTGAAGAAGAAACTTTAAAACCTGTTACTGACAATATATTGAATAATTTTATTGATTTAATTTTGAATGATGTTTTTAAACATGTTAGAAGTTTAAGATTAATGGATGAAATTGATTCAAAGAAAATGAATAGATCATTAATTTTATCATCTGATAATTCAACAGTTTGTACAATATTGAATTGGAAACAACCTAATTATCCAGTCTTTTATAATATCAATGGAATAAAATATTCAAATGAAACTAATTCATTTATACCATGTTCTGCAAATGGATTCCCATTAATCAATGAAAAATCAATAGCGACAAATGAAATTGAATTGAATATTGATAATATTGATTCAATAAATAAAGATTCAACTGAGTATATCAATGATTCAGTATTCAAAGATAATTTAACAAGATCAATTAAATTGGGTGTTAATTTTGCAACAGTTAATAATTTATTAGGTATAATAGTTCCTAAGAATCTATTAAGTATATCACCTGACTTGATTAAATCAATTAGATCAAAGGGATTAATCTTGGTAGCTAGTAAAGAGAATGAAGATTCATTTTGGAAATCTGGATTCAATGGGTCTGAGATGAAGAAGAAGATGAAAATAAAGAAGGAGATTGGAGAGATTGATGAAGATAATGCATCAAGTTTGGATTCATCTTCATATGATGATGAAATCGATGTTAATGGATTAAGATTCAATGATATATTGAGTTTCAAAGATGCAATTGATGTTTGAGATATGAGATTATATAGACTTATAAATAGTTTTAACTTTTGTGTTAGTTAATAAAAATGGGGAAAAGTTATCCTATTGATTAACTCCGAAAATTACGTCATCATTTATCCGAATGGCTCTACTTTTGCGGCTCAATTCAGAGGCAATGTGGCGCAACGTTATTATATCTAAGTCCAGAGAGAGATAGAAGAGGGGGTGCTTGAGAAGAGGTGGGGTATCGTTCGCCCCTGTTGAATAGTTGTCTGTATAAGCAAAAGGATTGTTAATTGGAAGAGTTTTCTTATCTAATTAGATGAAGTGGGATGCATTGAGGGCAGAAGGGATAATGGGATATTTTTGGCATTTGACTACAGATCTTCTTACAATTGATTGAGAGGATTGTACTCTTCTTTTCTTTTTTTTGTTTTCCTTTTGCTATTTTTCGGCTCTATAGTCTTCTTTAAATCTGAGTGTTTTTTATTTTCGGTTCGGAGTGAATCCCGGAGTTTAGACACAACGTTGATTTATATATATATTCGATTTTGGCAAAAAATACTGTTGATATTTTAGCTCTATACTTGATTAAACAACAACTGGGTTCAAGTAGATACATCTTCATGCTATACAATGTCTGCTACTACTACTACTACAACACCCACTACTCCCAGTACGACTAATACACCCGTTACTGGTGGTGCTGCTACTCTTGAACAATCCATCATTACTAATTCGCCCACTATTATTCCGGCTATAACAGGAGATGTATTACCAAGTTCAAATCCAATATTTCATCTACCTTCACCATTCCAGCCTTATAAATCTGCAATATTATCGTATACGGCATCTTTATTTTCAACCACTGTTGGATTTCCATTGGATTCAATAAAGACAAGGATGCAAACGCATCATTTTAAAAATGCATTTGAATGCTTTAAATTAACCATTAAACAAGAGGGCATATTTGGATTATTTAGAGGGATTTCAGCTCCTTTGATTTCAACATCTGTTGCTAGATCTCTAGGAGTTACGATTTATACCGAAGCAAAACCAATTGTTTCAATGGCTACTGTTCCAATATGGGGATCTGAGCCATTAATTAGAGCTGGAGACTCAAAAATTGACGGGAAAGGACAATTTGAGAGGGTGATTAATAATATTCCAATTGCTTTAATATCTGGATCATTGGCTGGATTTTGTGTTTCTATATTCGCATGTCCTTTTGAATTATCCAAGATATTCTCACAGATATTATTACTTGTACATAATGATAAAGGTGATCACTCAAGTATTTTCACAAGTAATTTATTTCAGAATCATGGGAATGGGAAATTACCAAAGGGGTTGATTGGGATTGCCAGTTCAATTTTAAAATTCAAAGGATTAAGCGGTTTATATTCTGGATTTAGATACCATTTTTTAAGGGATGGAGTCTCATCTGGTATATTCTATGGATTTTATGAGACTGTTAAATTATTAATTTTGACAAAAAATGAAGAATATTTGGGATCAACAAATAATCATTGGCTCAAGAACTCGATCGATTTTATGAGTATACCACTGGCTGGTGCATTTGCAGGTTGCTTTTCATGTATTACTTCCTTCCCAATAGATACAATCAAATCAAGATACCAAAGAGATGTCGTTGGAAACGTCTTGAAAGAATTACAGAATAGACCAGAAGATAAAATTTTGATCAAACATTTAAAAATTAGTGAGATTATTCAAATCCCAATAAGAGATATTTATAAGGGAATAGGCCCAACCATGCTCAGAAGTGCTACTTCAACTATAATTTTCTTCAGTATATTTGAACATCTGATGCAGCAAATCCAATAAAAACATGTAAATAGTTAAATGGTCAACTACAAGACAAAAACATACAACCTTGTATATATATGTATATAGCAATAAAATATTCCTGAACACCTAGATATATATTTACATAAAAACCCCACATAATACACGGATAGATGATGCCCCTTTTAGAATTATCCGAATCACTCTCTCACCAGCCAAATCTGCGTGATATGCGCTCTCTTCGCTCCTTTTGTCTCTTTGTCTTCCCCCTGTCGCTTGGATCCGATAATAGCAACAGCCATTTACTGGGCTTAGCACTCTCAAGCTGATGGAAAGAAAGACTAAACTCTCAAATTTTCTCTCCTTGTTTCCTCTATTCCTTCATCAAGTTGCTAGTCGATATAATCTCTTTGTGATATAGATCATAATTACCACCCACCATCGCATACCACCTGCATTTTTTCTCTTTTGCTTTTGCTAGATCTCCTCCCCCCCTCCCTGTCTCCACTTTCGCTTTTACCGTTTAATTATCAAACGGCACTCCTCAATAGAACTCATCCCCTCTCTTCTAATTTGCTACAAACTTCGTTCAAACAGCATCTCAAAATCACTACTATGGAATCTTCTAATTAGAAAACTTTAAAACGCAAAAATATTTATTCACAATGATACCCATAATTAAGGAAACTCTAATACTATTTATTATAATAATCTCCCTACATTCCAGTCCCGTATCCTGTGGGTACCTAAGATCAAAATCTTGTGGTAAGAATTATGATGCTGGAGATTTTTCATTTGATAGGTTTTCAACTTCGGCTTCTTATGATCCAGATTTAGATTTATTGCTTTTCAAATTTCGAACAGTTGCAACCAATCCCGTTATTGATGTTAATGGAACTACCAATATGTATACTACAATGCGAGTCATTTTGAAATATGTTGATGAAATAGTGCTTGATGAATACTATAGATTCTGCACATATACAACAGTTGATACCGATTTATCACAACCGATTCCACCCCCCCCACCTGATGATGATGGAAATGATGAACCAGATTCCTTCGTCTTCTCATCCCTTTCTAGTTCCTCATATACCTCGTTCCAATGGGATCCAACGATGACTATAAGTGAGATTACTACAGATACTTATTTTGAAGAATTCACCATTACTGGTACTTCATTTTCAGATGCAACAAGCACAGACTTGATACCTAACGGAGTTCAAAAGAGACAACTTGAAGAATCATCTTCACTTACATCTTCTTCTACTGCTATAACTGCAGCACCTTCACCATTTGGCTTTCTTCCAGATTTAGCTTATAATGGAACATGCCCTGTGTTTCCCGGTGATGATATACTTATAACTCTCCCAATCCCAGTTACTAAAAGATCTCCATTTGGCTCCTACCATGTTCAACTGATTATAATAGATTCAAATTCAGATCATACAGTTATTGGATGTACAGAATCATATTTAAGTACCACAGAAGGTAATTCTTTTGGTGCTTGCCTTGCTGGTATTCTAGGTGGACTTGCAATCATAATATTCATATCTAATGTGATCTGCTTTGCAATTTCTCCAGATCAAGATGCAGACAATCCGTTTTTATGGGTGGCTTCAGCAATTTGTAATGGTCCATTATTGGATCAAGTGTCTCCTCCATTCACCGAATATCTCGTTTATCTTCAACATATGTTTTTCATGGCTGCCTTAAATTTAGAATATCCTGGATTTTTTGCCCCTCTATTCTCTTCATTGCGTTGGGTTGCTTTAATGAGTATAAGTTCGGACATAACTTTTCCTGCTGACGAAAATGTTTATTCGACTATTTATACTAGAGGTCTAAAAGCAATTAGTAGTTGGCATGGTCCTGCAACGGCAAGTCAAAGTTGGATAATCTTTTTGATTTTCTTTGCAGCTGATATTGGAATTCTTTGTTGCATTTATCAATTAATTTTTATAATTGCTATTTGGATCAAACCTCCAACTTCTGCTATTTCAAAGCCAAAATTTTGGAAGAATTCTGTGTTATTTAATCTGGGTATTGTGGTTCAATGCATTATTAGAGCAGTTGCAATTCCATTAATCGTTTATGCGGTATTCCTTTTCTCGACATATACTAGTTCACCATATGGAGATCCTGATCATTCACCTTATCAGAATTGGATAGTTGCAGTTGCTGCTTTAGCACTTGCATTGATGACTGGATTAATGATTTATTCGGTATTCAAATTTGTTTTTAGCAATAGAGGTAAACAACTGATGTATAAATCATTGAATACTTTATTGATTTGGCAATGGACTTACATGCAATATAAAACAGATGGTGTCTATTTTATGGCCGTTGATCATATGGATATTATAATGTTTGGAATTGCAGTTGGTGGATTACAAAGAAATGGTACTGCTCAATTGAGTATCATTATTTGCTCCCAATTTATTTATTTTGTATTAATGGCTTTTTGTAGGCCTCATTTTTCAAAATCATTAAGATATAGAAAATTATCTGCTGCTTTGATAAGGTTACTAGTTTCATTATTACATATAACATTTGTTGAATCACTGAATTTTTCTGATACAGTTAGAACTAGAATGATTTGGGTCATCTTACTAATTCATGCCCTTGTCATTATTTATTTCTATATCTATCTACAAGCTTTAAATCTTTTCAAGCTTGCAAGATGGTTGTATCGTAGGAGAACGGGAAATTCGGCTTCTATTACAAAAGATGATGTCAAACATAATGAGATTGCTTTACCTTTGAATGATGACCCTCCTTATAGTTTCCTATCAATGCCAGTTTCTGCATATAATGATCCTTCATTTGTTAACATCAATGATCATGAAGATAATTCCCACTATTCTTCAAAGAATCTAAGTAATGATTCCAATCTTCAAAGACCTAAGACTCCAAGAGTGAGAAGTTTATTATCGATCGCTTCAAGTCTTGATTCAAGGGATGTTCAATTGACTGATCAAAGGGTTCTACCGGGAAGATCACTAACCCATATTCCACTATCACAGAATAAATCTCCTTCAGTACCAATATCGAAAAATTCGGATAAGTATTGGGCAACCAGAGAAATCGATCTATATTTCAACGCTCATAGACTCTTAGCAGTTGATCCAGAAGTTCGGAGATTATGGCTTGAGAGAGAAAGAAAAGTGGATAAGGCAAATAACTCGATTGATTCAGCAGTAGATTCGAGACCACCGAATGATTCCAATAGAGGGATAATGTCCATGTTCAGACGTGGCGGAGAAAACAAATTGGTTGAAAATGAAAAGAAAAGAGGTTTCGAAGTTTTCAGACCAAATTCTATGGGCTACTTGAAGAATGATAACAATAGCATTGTCTCATTTGTTAGCTCTTATTGTGAAGAAGAAGATGTTGAGAATGAAGAAGAAGGGAAAGAAGACGAAAAAGATGTTGATCAAGATGATCATTCACCAAATAGTGAGCATATTAACTACGGTGGCGAGATCTCTGGTGTTGCTGATGACTATGATAATGAGAAGACAATATATTCATATCCTGGTGACCATTCATCTATAGATTCATTCACTGGAGCAAAGAAAGTGCAACTACGTGTTGTCAACAAGAACGACAGACTTGAGGATGATGATGATGATGATGGAGAAGAAGATGATGATGATTATAATAAAACTAATAAGGATTAGAGCTCCTACTGAACGCTTCTACAATTTAATTTGTTAATTTACTTTTTTAATACTAATAATTCTTTTTAATGCATGGCCTTTTTTTTTGTTGATATGCTAGTTCATAATTTTACTTTTTATATTTAATATCCAAACAAAACTACAACAAAATAATCTATTTTCTTTGTCTTTTTGGCTTTGATGTATCTTGATCTAGTTTCCTCTTTAGTACATTGTTAAGCAATTTTTCATCATCGATGATCTTAAATCTTGGCCCGCCATCTTCTTTTGACCCTGGGAAAAAGTTAATTATGTCCTTAAGGCACAATGTTTCATTGAATAAAACTACCTCAGCCATATCTTTCTTATCCAATCCTTTGTATGAAACAGGGAACTTATAATCGTTGATTATATGTTCAGGGTACTCATTCAATCTCAATTCAACAGTCTTTTTCAAACCATCAACGCTACCTTTCGTTAACATTTCATTGTCTAACAACTGATAAGATTTCAAGATTGTTCTATTTATAAAAGTCTCAAAATCTCCATTTTGCTTAGATGAGGTTCTGAATAGTTTCTTAAACCATTTAGAATCAGATTCAAAAGATTTGTAAATTGTAGTCAAGATAAGGTTTAGGATAATTAATTCGGTTAATGCTTCACCTTTTGTAAAGATTTCATAACTTGATAAAACAATCCCTCCTTCTGAGTCTTCCAAAGTCTCATCCAAATATTCTGATTCATCTATTAATTTGATTATTTTCTCAATTAAATCTTCTGATGCTTCTTTACTCGAGGTTAATGATTTCCCTTGGTTGATATAATATTGTTTCACTGTTGACATTGGTAAATCGGTGAATTCAAATTTGGATGAAGGTAATTCAACGTATCCGTATTTTCTCAATATTTCAGAATTTGGTAATTCTCCATAAATGTTGTATATTTGTTCTCCTTTTGAGATTGGCTTGGTTGATTTCATAACTAATCTGTCTTTTTCATAGTTTAAAGTGGCATTGAATAATGTGGTATTGGCATTCAACGTATCTGCTAATGGGACCATCGATTTATAGTATGTATCTTGCTGAATAGAATCTTCTCCTTCAACATCTTCTTCATCCTGGTCTTCTTCATCGTGTCCATGATCATGTTCTTCAGTTTGTTCAGCTTCTTCCTCTTCTTCGTCATGCTCATCCTGGATAGATCCATCATCCTCTTCATCTTCAACTTCCTCTGGGTGATCGACATCAAATGAATAACTCATTATTAAAGTTGCTATAACATGGAACCTCTCCAAAGTTAGGAACTCGCCCAATTCTGGACACGAGAGAAGCGAATAGTATTGAGCCAATTTTGAATGCATTTGCTCAGCACCATCTCTACCAACTCGACTTAAGACCATAGAAGGCTCTAAATTGTTCAATTCTTCAATGCTCCAAAACATCAAAGATTGAAATTCTTTAGGAAGAACCTTGAAATAGGAGAACCATTGAGATTGCTCCCCAATCATAATCTCATATCCGAAGCATAAGATTAGTGCCTCCCATTGGTTTAAACCGTAAAGTATAGCTTTATTATCAGATGTTAATGAGGTCAACTTTGAGGTATCCACATTCAGTATTGCCGTTCTTGGTAATTCAAAAAGCACTTCATCCTCTTGAATATCCTCCAAAGCAATCAATCCTCTCCCTTGATTCTCAGCTCTTAGATCTGCGATCTCAAACTTGGATGAAACGCTGTTGAAATTCTTCTGTAACCAGAGTTCAAACTCTTGAGTTTCGCTACCAAAATCAACAGTCATTTTCCTTATCTTCAATAAAATAAATATCCTTTTGTTCCCTACCATAGGATAATCAACTAAAAACCAAAAAATTTCAAGTTTCCTACTAAAAAAAGCAAAAAAATAAATTTATTTTTCAGGCAGTGTTATGTTAATGACATAATCAATTATGTCATCGTGTTATAGGGTGTAAGGATGTACATCCAAGCCGATTCCCCCAAAGATCCTTCTAGAATGGCCATCGAGGGAGGGACCAACAACCTGTGTGGTACAAGAGAGGGATGATGATTGTGACTGATAGGATCATGGTCCATACCATAAGAGAATAGTTGTGGTACTTTAGGGATTCATTGTTTATTAATATCTATACTTTCTAGTCTTAAACATGTCAGCCGATGAATACAAAGCACAAGGTAATGCTGCCTTCTCTGCTAAAGAGTATGAGAAAGCAATTGAATTTTTCACTAAGGCAATAGAAGTTTCACCAACTGCAAACCATGTCCTATATTCCAATAGATCCGCATGTTATACGTCATTGAATGAATATGAGAAAGCTTTAACCGATGCTCAAGAGTGTGTGAAGATTAATCCAACCTGGGCTAAAGGTTACAACAGAATTGGTGCTGCTGAGCATGGTTTACACAACTATGATGAAGCAGGAAAGGCTTATGAAAAGGCATTGGAAATAGAACCATCAAATCAAATGGCCACTAAAGGTTTGAACGATGTTGCAGCTGAATCAGCAGCTTCAATGAATCCAATGGCTGGTATGGCAAAAGTTTTCTCTGATCCAAACTTGATCAATAAATTAAAGGTTAATCCAAAGACCGCTCAATTGATGCAGAGCCCAGGAATGGTGGAGAAAGTTAAGAGACTTCAAGCTAATCCATCCTCTTTATCAACAGAAATGTTCAGTGATCCAAATTTGATGACCGTCATTGCCACCATATTGGGAATTAACTTGGGTACTGAATCAACTCCTGATGAGCCAACTCCAGCACCAGCAACTTTCTCCACAACAGATGAACAATCAACTTCTAAAGATACAGAGATGAAAGAGGCTGAAAATGTGGAGGAACCAGAGGTTGAAAAGGAAGAAGAAACAGTTGCATCTCCTGCTAAATTGAAAGCTGAAGCTGATGGTTACAAAGCTGAAGCCAATGCTCTGTATAAGAAAAGACAATTCACTGAAGCCATTGAACTTTATAACAAAGCATACGAAACCTATAAAGATATAACATACTTGAATAACAGAGCAGCAGCAGAATATGAGAAAGGTGATTATGATGAGGCTATCAAGACTTGTTTGCAAGCCGTTGATGATGGTAGAGATATAAGGGCTGACTATAAATTGGTTTCTAAATCATTTGCAAGAATTGGTAATTCTTACATGAAAAAAGATGATTTGGTCAAAGCTTGTGAATATTTTGAAAAATCATTAACTGAACATAGAACTCCTGATGTCTTGAACAAATTGAGAGCTGCTGAAAAGGAAATTAAGAAGAGGGAATCTGATTCATATGTTGATAAGGAAAAGGCTGAAGAAGCCAGATTAGAAGGTAAAGATTACTTCACGAAGGGTGATTGGCCAAATGCCGTCAAAGCTTATACTGAAATGGTCAAGAGAGATCCAACAGATGTTAGAGGATTCTCCAATAGAGCTGCAGCATTATCAAAATTAATGTCTTTCCCAGATGCTATTAGAGATTGTGAAGCTGCTATTAGACTTGATAAGAATTTCATTAGAGCATATGTCAGAAAGGCAACTGCAGAAATTGCCATTAAAGATTATAAGAGTGCTCAAGACACATTATCAGCAGCTAGAAAATTAGGCAGTTCAGTTTTGTCTCCTGCAAATCTAACCGAAATTGAATCCTTATACCAGAAGGCATTGAATGCAAGATTTGCGGCACAAGATGGTGAAACATATGACGAAACAATGACTAGAATTCAAAAGGATCCAGAAGTTGTTGAAATTTTGAGTGATCCAGTTATGAATAGTATTCTTCAACAAGCACAAAACAATCCTGCTGCATTACAGGAACATATGAAGAATCCTGCAGTTTATGAGAAAATTGCAATTTTAATGGCTGCTGGTATTATAAGAACTCGTTAATCCATTTGCTACCATTTTTTGAAATTTTTTAAGTGTTATTTTTTTCTTGTTGACCTTTCTTCTCTATAGCTTATTCTTTTTTTCTTTCATCTAATTTTGTCTATATAATTTATAATTCATGTCTTATGATTATTGAAAACTTGAAAGCCTTGTAACAACACAAAATCGCAAGTCAAATCTAGTCCCTTGTTTGGATAATCTATGCTCTTTCCAGTGTGCGTTAATTATATTGTAAAATGGGGATAAACTTGTTTTATCCACTACTCCACATGAAAATAGACTTCCCTTTGCATGAATGGGAATCAATAAGGTTTTGAGCGCTAATTTAATTTTTAAAAATTATCCTCAATTTTAAAACCTCTCTATTTATACTAAAACTAATAATCTTAAAGATAAAATTCATATCATCGTAATCAGATTGCTTCAAACTTTCTAACCAAGCAACATAAACTAAATAGTTTTTCAAATATCAGTATCTCCATCTTCTTATGTAAGTTGAGAAATGCCTGTTTAATAGCTGTAGTTACTCACAATAGGAATATTTTAAGTTTGTCCCGAACAGCATATTTAATGCAATATTATGTCATCATTTTCTTGAAATCTGTCTCTCGGGCTAAACAGAAATCACCAAATCACTTAAAACCGTTAAAATAAGGTTCAAATGATCTTTAATTTACTAGATTTTTCAGAACTATAATAAAATAAGACTAATCTACATGATGATATAATTTGCATTTAAAAAAGTTGAGAATTAAAGAAGTTGAAAATTCCCAGCTAGGAAATTTGAAAACGTTCACTTGCAGGTGGGTGCATCCCCTTTTACGAATGTGGTAATTGCATATCAAACCTTAATCTACTAAATCAACGTTGTATTTATGCACTAATTCCAGTTTTGTTTACTTGATGCTCCCATCAAAGAAACAAGGGAAAGAAAATAAGCAGCTTATATAAATGATATGCTAATCAACGAAGATCCTGGTTATCAAAATTCGGCTGTGCAGAGGAATGGCTATTCCAGATAAGATATATATTTGTGTGACCACTTGTTTCCCGCCCTGATGAGCCAAACTTGTTGTTTTTAGCCATTGAATTTTGACTATTAATCCCTTTCAAAGAGGAGAATTTATAGAGGATAGCAAATGTTGAGCTCTGATGAGAGCATTGAAAAATTTGGGAAGATAGTATCTTCTCTACCGCCTGAAGTACAAGATCGAATCTTGTTAAGCCACAGTCTTGCAGCTCCATTTTGCTCTGAAATATTTAAATTTGATAATTATTTAGAGTCTCAAATTTTACGAAGGGTATTAATTCGAATAGTTTCAGAGATTTCTGTTTATGCAAGTGAGATATTTATCGATTTTGGAGATTCTGAAGGGGCCATAGTCATTATTGGTAGTGATGAGTTTGTTAAACTTTTGGATTTACTTGAGACTGAAAAACTCTCAGAACTTGGAGATATGACCCCAATAAAGTCATGCTCAATTCAATCTGTTAAAAGAGAACACTATGGGAATATAGGGAAGTTGGTTCAGTACTGCAAAACAATTCAAGTTGCTGATGAATCTTTAACATTATTAAAATGGCTCGGAGAAGAATATTTGAATAGAGTAACACAATTAGAACTCTCAGATATAAAATGTCTTAACATTTTATCCCTTGAAAGGATTCTAAGCAACAATTTAATGAAGCTGAGAATCACATACGGCCCTATTGAACCTGAAGAATTTTATCTCATTTGCCCAATATTTGATCTGATAAGAGTTCACGCACAGAAGTTTTACATGGGTAAAACTGACAATTTGAAAGGTCTTCCCGATGTGAATTTAAACTTGGCAATCAATTCAATTGATAGACTTACATATGATGATCTTCCTGACTTCAAAATTCAGAAGACATCCTATGATATTGAATTGAAAAGCATTCGTGGGATAGACTCAAATCAGCTTCGTTTATTCTTTGGTCATTGCTTTGGAGAACATTTAAAATATCTAACGATATTCTTTGAAGAAGGTGGAGATGGAAGTGTCGAGTTCTTGAACACCCTTCCTGGTTTGACTCGTGCCACATTAAAAGGTGGTTTCATATTCAAAGATGTTATACTAAGCCTTGAAGAACTACATCTTAATGGTGGAATCATTATGAGTATGGATCAAGTAACTGTCCAATCTCTGACTCTTAAGAACGTTATCGTCGAATGCGATAACCTTGGTGATCAAGTTAGCTTTTTACACATTGAAGGTGACACATTTGACTACAATCTACCATCGCGCATTAGATCCATTGACTTCACCTTAACTGGTGAAGTGAAGTTTAAAGATGATTTCCTTATTAACTTACGGAATCTTTCACTTTTAGCAATCCATCCAGGCTATGCACCGAAGAATTTGAAGTTACCTCCCTCCTTAGAATACCTTACACATATGGCATTTGACCTCAGTTGCCCCTTTTCTTTACCACCAAATATCACATTTTTCAAGGGAGCATATGAAATGATCAAAACTTCTGCCATTATCCCCCATACTCTCAGATCGCTGGTATTGTATATTTCCAATGATCAAGCAGACATTCATTTACACATAAGCTCCGAATTGAAGGAGTTAGAACTTAAGAATATCGGTGAGAGGAAGCATCTTATTTTCCTGCATTTGAATTCAGTCGCTAATTTGGACTCGCTCTTAACAACAATGGGCTTTGAAGGGGAAGAGAGTGGATTTGTTGTTGTTCTTGATATCAAGGAGGCTCAAAAGGCAGAGAAACTTATATCCCATAACCCCAGTCTAATCTTTCAATATCGATGCTAGTAATTTACGTCTATACATAAGAATAATAAGAATAAGGAACATACCCCTTACTTAACCAGAAGGGAATTTATTACATCTATATCCCCTCTGTAGTGTCACTTCCCCGCGTCTCAGAAGGTGTCGTGGGCAACTCAACCCAAACCCCCGTGGCAGCCTCGCTCTCTCTCTCTCACACATTCACTCCGTCTGCCAAAAGAGAGAAACGTCACGCGTTGGCCGTCCAACAAAGATAGAGTGTATGACATGGATGCAGAGGTAGAGATATACCTATTATATGTTTCCTTTTGTTAAACTGACATTACTCCAATTTCACTTTGATACTATAGATTAAATAAATCAGCAATGGCAGACCAATACTCCACCGGCAATCAGCAGCAAGGCCAGGATGGCCACCATAGCCATCACCATCACAACTCTCAACAACAACAGCAATCTTCACACCAACAAGTTCCTCCAAGTGCATCCAATAGAATAGGAAAATATCAAATTGTTAAAACTTTAGGTGAAGGTTCATTTGGTAAGGTGAAATTGGCATACCATACAACAACAGGACAAAGGGTTGCATTAAAAATTATCAATAGAAAGACATTAGCGAAATCCGACATGCAAGGTAGAATTGAAAGAGAGATTTCATATTTAAGATTGTTAAAACATCCTCATATTATTAAACTTTATGATGTTATCAAATCAAAGGATGAAATCATCATGGTTATTGAATATGCAGGAAAAGAACTGTTCGATTATATCATTCAACATGGCAGAATGTCAGAAGATGAAGCCAGACGTTTCTTCCAGCAAATTATTGCAGCTGTTGATTATTGCCATAGTCATAAGATTGTTCATAGAGATTTAAAGCCCGAAAATTTACTACTTGATGATCAATTGAATGTTAAAATTGCCGATTTTGGGTTAAGTAATATCATGACTGATGGTAATTTCTTAAAGACAAGTTGTGGCTCTCCAAATTATGCTGCACCTGAAGTCATTTCAGGTAAGTTATATGCGGGACCTGAAGTTGATGTTTGGTCTTGTGGTGTTATTCTTTACGTCATGCTTTGTGGTAGATTACCATTTGATGATGAATTGATCCCTGCTCTATTCAAAAAAATTAGTAATGGTGTCTATACTCTACCACATGATTTATCACCCGGTGCAAAACATTTATTGACAAAGATGTTGGTTGTCAATCCTTTGAATAGAATCACAATGCATGAAATCATGGAGGATGATTGGTTCAAAGTGGGATTCCCTGATTATTTAAGACCTCCTGCTTCTTCCAGAAGTAAAAATATATCGCTTGAAGATTTAGATGAGGACGTTGTCAATGCTTTAACTATAGCAATGGGCTTCAGTAGAGAGGAAATAATTGATGCCGTCAAGACTGGACGTAAACCTGAGACAGAGGAAGTGTTGGATAGTTACGAATTAATGAGAATTAATAGGGTTCTTGTTGATGATATCAAGAAACAAGGGAAAGTCCCACAAGATCAATTTCAAGCTCAAGAAGCAAATCAAAGTTGGAGATCACCAGATTATTCTACCCAAGAGGCTGCTCCGTCATATACTCCAGATCTGACGATAGCAATATTACCGTCATCTTTACCTCAAATTCATAGGGCTTATATGGTTCAAAGTCATCCTGAATTGGCTGCAGTTCAACCAATAAGTACAAAAAAATCCAAAACAAGATGGCATTTTGGTATCAGATCGAGATCATATCCATTGGATGTTATGGGTGAAATTTATAGAGCTTTGAAGAACTTAGGTGCCGAATGGGTTAGACCTTCAGAAGAAGAATTATGGACCATCAAAGTTAGATGGAAATATTCTCCATCTGGCCAACAACAAAATGCCTCAGACGATGCCGATTCAGTTGCCGATTTAATGAAGATGCAAATTCAATTGTTCCAATTGGAACCAAATAATTACTTGGTGGATTTCAAATTTGACGGATGGGAATCCAAGAAACCACAAGAGGAAGTTGATCCAGATGTTAATGACGAAGAACAGGAACAGATTTCATCTTTTAGTGCGTACCCATTCTTGCATCTTGCTACGAGATTAATCATGGAGTTGGCAGTTAACAGTCAAGGATGAGTGATTCACTGATTCCTCCCTTTCCACCCCTTCCCCTCCCTCCTTATATTTTTGCTATTTACTATATTTAACTCTTGTATAATGAATGCTACTCCGACATGATACATATTACATACAATCCATTTCTCGGCCCATGTTAGCGAAGACATCGAATGCGGTGTGGTGCAAGGATGCTATTTCACCTTTCTCACTTAGACGGTAATAAATTACATTGCGTACATATTTATAAGGGAAGTTTAGGAGAGGAAGGAGACAGGCCCCAGTGAGGGGGGGGGGGGGACTGCCTTCACAGGTTGAGAAGGGTAAATAAGATAACGGAATCTATTTGTTTGCTACCACCTCTACCGAATCTTCGGAACAACCCGGACCAATTCTTTCAATTACCGTAATATAGTGCTTTTATTTGTTAATCTCATCTACTCAATTGGCTCAATTTAAATATCGTTAGAGATAAAATTTGATATACAGGGGTGTCAATCGAAAAAAGGACCCTTATCAACTGGGTATAAAATTCACACTTGAAATTTCAAAGGGTTTGCTTCTTTAGTATCTATGCCCAAAATTTTATTAACCCATTTTTTTGCTTTTTCTTCTGTTGTGGATTCTGGCAAGACCAAATAAGTAACAATGTCAAGTAGACGACAATCATCAGTTGACCATGATTACTTCAATCAGCAGTATAAGCTGCAAAGATATAAAACTCAACAACCTCCAACAACTGGTTCCTTCCCTTCAAAATCCGCAAGGAGTGGATTTGACTCCAGTTCCCATTTTTCTCCAAAGAGTCATGATTCAACAAATTTGTTAACAAGGACAATGACCCATTCTGGTAATGGTACTTATCATCTGAAGAAATCGGCAAATGTTAGTCCAGCGTATAAAAGTGTTCATTTAGATAATCATAGATTGAAAGAATTCACACCTTATCAACCTCGAGAATTACTTGATCTTATGTCACCTCCTAGCCGTGAAGCTTCAAAGACTAGAAATTTGAAAAGTTCAATGAAGCCTTCAAGAGCATCAGCAACTACCAAATCTGACCGTGATAATTTGAAATCCGATCCCGATAATTCACAGAATCATTTCAAGACAAGGGTTTCATTTGATACTGTGAATCTTAAATATTTAGGAGGTGATAATGGATGGAATGATGATAATGATTACGACATGAATTTTGGAATGCATCATGATAGAGATGCTAGCGCAAGAAGAAAAATGCTTTTGGATTCAGGTGGTTGGGGTCCTACCGCAGGTAGAGAGATGTCACCTAGAGGAAATAGAGGAAGATCTCCATCGGATAGATCTTTATCACCTGGAAGTGGAACCCATGATAGAAGTAGATCACCTGGTAATAGAATGGGATCATTAAGTCCAAGTAGAAACTCATTTATTCGTGCAGGAGAAAGAAGATATCCAACAGAACCAATTATAACTCATGATGCATGTACACTTACCAAGAAACATAAAGATTTTGATAAATTATATTCAGGAGAACTTAGACCCAGAGTTGCCGTTTTACCAAATAGAACAATCTTATGTTATATAAGTGGACGAAAGCATACCTGGACTGCATTAGATTGGTGTTGTAACAGACTTTTAGAAGATGGAGATACATTGATTGTTATTTCTTCAATCAGTCCAAGTTGGAATTCATCCTTGAATAGAAGATTATCAACAGATTCAGGCTCTAGAACCTTTATCAGTACTCAAACCATTCGAAGATCTCCTGAATATACAAGATTGGTGATCAAGAATTTGATGAAATATATCATGTCAATTACAGATCCAAATAAGATATTGAAGATTACAATCGAATTTGCCGTTGGTGGCACCAAGGATGTTTTGAAAGATATGTACGGATTATATTTACCATCGATGGTTGTTAGTGCCACTAAGCCAGCTCTGGCAGCATCAGCTAGATCATGGGCAACATCTAGAATTACTGATCGACTAGTTAAAAACTTTCCTGTTCCTGTGATCATTGTTCCATCTCTTAATATGAACCTTTTTGAAACAAAGTTGTTTGATGCGTTAAACAAGAGAACAGATGCAATAAGTAAAGGAGATATTAAGGCAGCAGATGCAGCTCTGAATTCACTTGAAATGGCCGGAGTTTATCAAATGATTGATCAGAAAAAGGATTTGATTTCCTCCAAACTTGGAACTAAAATGCTGGATAAAGTTGAAAAAGAACATGGAGTTTCTGAGTCATTTGATTCAGTGTTTGATAGTGATGATTCAGAAGATTCTTATGAGGCTCATCATAATCATCATCATCATAATACAAGAAAAGGATCTTTGGATGATTTTGTCGATGATGATACCGATGATGATAATGATGATGACGACGATGATGATGACAATGATGAAGACAGACCTGTTAAATCCTTACATAAATTGGATTTATCAAGTAGTGCTAGAATCTATAAGAAGAAGTCTGAACTTACAAGTAAGCCATTTACCACCGATTCATTTAAAGATTTATTAGTTGCAATGTCGGCAGCAGCACATGATTATGGTGTTGGATTAGCCGAATCTGCAAAATCGGGTGGTGAAAGTGCTAAATTGGTTAGAACATTGACAGAAGCTCCTGATCCTAGCTTTGGTGTTGGAAAATCGATGTTGTTAGATGATGGACCTCCTGCTAAATTCCCACCACCTAATCATTTGAGCTCTGCTGATAGATCCAAGTCATCACCTGCTTATGGTATTCCACTGATTAATGTTGATACTAGCAATGGCGATGTCAGTCCAAGAAGTCTTTCCCCAACTTCTAATTCTGGATTTGGGCATACCGATAATAACAGTTTGTCCAGAATTGCATCGTTATCCGTTTCTGGGTCATCGCAACCAAGGACTGCATCTTCTTTGAAATTCGATATTTCTCATCCAAAGTATGGCTCTGTGGGAGGAAATAGTACAAGTTCAGCCAGTACTATTGGAAATCGTCATACATCAATGGGCGGAGGAGGAGGAGGATCTGATGGATATGGTTTGAGCCCAAGTATATCATCACCACAATTAAGCACGGTTAAGTCAAATTCCAGTGGTAGAGGATCTTTCTCAAAACCGAAAAAATCGTTTATGGATAAATTATTTGGGAAGAAGAAATAGGATGGGAAAGTATTGAAATACTTAGATTTATATATTAGGTAGAGAATAAATGCCAAAAAAACAAAAAAAAAATGATGAGCCCATAAGCATACACAGATCATCTACGTCTAGGTGGAGTTCTTGATCTTTGGGTCCTTGTTGGAGACCTTGAGTTATTTCTCCTTGTATCAGGTTCTTTCCTACTATTGTAATCTCTATTATCCCGTCCTCTTTTATCTTCATGCCAAGATTTCGAACTTCTGTTAGTATATCTTTCATTATTGTTTCTTCTATTATACGATCGAGGACTATCATGCTGTCTTTCTCTACCTCCTATTCTTTTCTGTGCTCTTTCCTTCTCTCTCTGTAGTCTTTCTTGCTCCTTTTGTTCTTCTTCTTCTAATAACTGTTCACGTTCTTTGATCAATTCCGGTGGGATTCCATGCTTATCACTCTGGGCTGATAAGCATAAATTCCATATCTCTTTAACAAACACCAATGTTTCATCATTTAAGAAGGATTGCAACTGAACACAGAGCTCCTTTGGAGAAGTATGTTCTTCAAATATGAGATTCGTTATAAACTCTATTATAATCTCATCATCGGGTATTATTTGATTCACTCTTTTGGAAATATACTTGGATAAAACAGGTTGGTTTAACTTGGTGAAATCAACCGAAGAGTTGAAATTCTTTGGAAATTTAAAACTGGACAGATCTTTCTGAAGCTGATCAGAAAGTCTAGTTTCACTGATAGGCGTTCCTTTAAATGACATTACTCTTATATATGCTCTGAATCATATAGGATACTACCAATGGTTTAAATTTTTCAGTAAGTATATATCTTTTATCTACGTGAAAACTTTACGCCGCTTATCTGCCACATCGAGAGCGCAGAGAGAGGCAAAGAAACGAGGGTTCTTGAATAATAGAAAGGGGAGATTTCTATATTGTAAGCTATCTCAAGAGGATAGTGGGGTAAGATAAATTGGTATTGCTAGATATTTTAAATGTATTTAGGATGTTTTGAGTGTATAAGACCAATTGTCGAGTGGTTCACTCCACAGGTGGTAAGTTTTAAGAAAGTGAAACAATTGCTTTTTGATACTCAATTTGACAGGTCACGGAATATACTAACTCCCTCTTTTTGTTACACAGTATTACCAGCTGAATATCCTTCTGATAGGATTGAAAAATTCAGGAAAGTCCAGTCTTGTTCAATTGTTACAGAATCAAGAACATCTATCAGAAACAATACCCACTTTGAATACGTCTGTGACTTCAATTAGATTAAATAGATCTGAAGTTGCTGTTGAACCGAGTCCGATTAGAGGTATGTCTACAGATGCTGCACTTGTTGCGTCCTTGGATCCTGTCAAAAAGCTAAAGAGTGCTGGTTCTAGTCCTGAACCAAGCGAATCTTCTCCTTTGTTATCCCACCAAAGGTCAGATATTTCATCTTCTAAAGCTAGAACATTGATGTTGACGATTCATGATGTGAGTGGACAGTTCAAATATCATAGTATATGGGATCAGATGATCACCGGTGAGAAAATGGGTCTGATTATTTATACGATTGATATAACAGATCTACAAAGCTTGGAAAATACAAGGGAGAAATTATTGAAAGTTTTAGAATTGAATAATAACTCAAGAAGAATTCCAATGATGATCATTTGTAATAAGATAGATTTAGTCATGGATAATAAGTTGGTATTACCCGATATATCAGCCAATGGAGCCAGTAATTACAAGAAATTAAAATCCATCAAGAATTCCAATGTAAGGACAAGTAAAACTGGGAACAGTTGGAAAGATGCAATACTTGAATATTTTAGAATTGATTCGAGGCAAGGGAGATTTTATCTACGAAGTTCCAACACTTTATTAGATTTTGATCTTGGGTTGTTCTTGGTTTGTCTTAAAGACTCTAATCAATCATTGGATTCAGTTGATCAGATATGGAACTTCATATCATGTTGCACGTGATCAGCCATCCAACAGTCGATCGACGTAGAGTTCCTTGCGTCTAAATTTGGCAGAGAGCACAGCGTGTGGAGAGAGAGACATACAGAATATATAAATGAACCCTACATCCGAAATTGCTAAGGAGAGGAAGTGGGGATTTTGTCTACTTGATTAATCGGTTGTTGAGAAGGTTATTTTAGTGTTCAATAAAGGATTGTGTTGATAGGATCATTATTCATCGAGTATTAGGTGTGATTAGTGTGTATTTTTTTCTATACCAAGCATTGGAGTCGGCATATAAGATTACGCCTCCTTTACTCCACACACATACACCCACACAACAAATATCACATGGACTCGGTTGTAAATAATTTGTTGTCCTCTTGGGACTCAAAATCCCACTGGACTACCACATCAGAATCTTCAATTGATTCAAATATAGTATCGGGTACTATTAACGAAGCTGAAAATAATCAATCATGGGAATCGAAAAAAAAATCACATGCTAGAAAACGATCCTCTGGAGGCTTGGGATCGCACAAGCATTCATCAACCGCTTCATCCATTAACAGTTGGTTTACATCTGGAACTGGAGATTCTCCAAAGAAAGAAAATGGGAAGACTACTGCTGATGGATCAATGAAGAGAGAAAATACCGAATCATCGTCATTCAACAATGTCACAAAATCCATTCTTGATGGGCTACTTAAAAATACAACTATACCGGGATCAACAACAATCGGTGGGATAGCTGCATCAAATAAAGATACTTCATCTACTTCATATTCTCAACAGATGGCGGACAAATTCTTTGAAAGACTAGTGACGATGGTATTACCAACATCAACAACAAATGATGAATTTGAACTACAACATGTTATGAATAGGATTGATACACAAAAGTCTCGTTCTCCATTAAGTATTCAAATAATGAGTAGAAATTGTGTGCTGCTATTGACTAGATTATCGGTACCTTTTGAACTTATTGATTTGGTTACAGATATTTTCAATTGGACAGATACAATTTATACATTGAATTTTTTGAATTTTATGACATTGATAATTCTAAAACCAATATTGATAATAAGTTTACCATTTTTTTATATCTGCTTCCAAATCATAGTTCCTGCATTTTTAAAGAGACATCCACCTGATAAAAATACAGTCTTTAACTATAATAATCCAATACCTGCAGAAGGACCATCAATTTCAAAGATCGAATATCCAAAACCAGTTCCCGAATTAAGTAGAGAATTCTTATTGAATTCAATTGATTTACAAAATAGAATGTCACTTTATATTGTTTCATATGATATGATTGTTTATTTAACAAACAAATATTTATATTTCAAAGAAGAACATTTAACAATTTTAATATTTTTCATAACTTTGACTACCGGTTGTTTGATTTCATTATTTGGAGAGGTTATAATCAAGAATTTCTTCCCATATATCAAAGTTTTCATTGTTATCCTACTATGGATCTTCACGATATCTTTCCATCCCAATCATAGAGAAAGTTTATTGGAGATGATTTATTCTGAAGAAACAAGAATCAAGATATTGACACTGACAAATAAATTAGAATTAAGGTTGAATTCAGAACTGGTTTATAAAGAATATAAACAGGTTCGTCAATTAGAAATTTTCGAATTACAAAGTTTGAATTCTGATCTTAGAAATTGGCAATTGGTTTCATTTACGACTGATTGTTATGCACCTAATTCTCATAAAAGATTAAACGGAGTTGCCATAAATGGATGCTTAAATCTGTCAAATGTTAGACCTCCAAAAGGTTGGAAATTTGTCGAATTAGCAAATGAACCTCAAAAGAACAAAAAATTAGAAGGTTGGTCTTTGGATTTAACTCCTAAAGTTTGGATAAAAGAAGAATGCCTTGATGAATTAATGGAAATTGATGAGGATGAAAAGTGGTGTTATGATTTAAAAAGTAAATTAAAGTATAGTTTAGGTCTGGCACCTTTTAAATCTCAAAAGATTAGAGGTGAATTTAGACGTAGAAGATGGTTGAGATATTGTATTAGAGATATTTGGGATGTTGATAATAACCAATTGAACAATGGCGTGAGTGATGAAAATGGTAATTCTGATGTAGGTAAATCAGAATTTAATGCAGGAGAACATAAACGAACATTAAGCAATGAATCATTAAATTAATATATAAAAGTGCTATTATTTTAAAACTTTATTTTGATTTATTCTATGTATGAAAAGAAATGACATTCAATTATATTCGTTTTAAGTAAATCTTGGAGTCTTGATAAGGATGATTATTAATTTTATCATTTAGCGAAGCTATATTCTTAAAAGAATCATCACTTTGACCAATTGCAAGAATACCATCTTTGAAATCCATTGACATTATAGACATTTCGAAATTTTTAAACTGTCTTAATCGTTTCCTAGTCTTGTAATCCCATTGACAGATACATTTATCTGAACCACCTGTGAGGAACCTTGAACTATCTTCAAAAACGATACTATTAATGGGTCTTACGAGATCTACTCTTTCCTGTGAGGTCTCGTCAGTTTGTTTTTCTCTGTGACTTTTAAATGCATAACTTGAATCAGGAGAATTGAAAAATTCAACAGAGCATTTACCTAATGAAGTTTGTAAATATCCTGATCCATCAGGTAAGAATTTTAAGTTATTTGTAAAATACATGAATCCTGAGTCTTTGGTTAATAAAGGAGTTGACAACTTACGGAAGTCGTAAAGTTGGATTGTGTTGTTTGATAATGAAGTGATGAGTAAGTCCTTTGAGGGGTATATGTCTAATCCATAGACTTTATGCGATATGTTATCCAATTTTGAAATTAGTGAACGAGTATTAGAATTATGGATCTGGATGGATTTATCCCAGGATCCAGATACGAGCAAGTCTCTTGTATTATGTGAGCCAAGACACGAAACACCTAGATCATGTGGGGTAATTGACGATGTATGACCCCTCCCTGAGATCGTAGATATTGAACCGTCGGCATGCCCACAGTGGATCAAGTAATTATGAGAAGTTGTTGAAGTTGTTGTGGATAGAATTGGGTCTGATAGGTCGTAGGTTTGGAGTAAACAATTATCTGACCCTGAATTATCAGCACTATCAAGGGCCATCCCTACGTCATATAGTGATAATTTACCATCAAAGCTGGAGCATATCAAATTGTTGGAGTTAATAAAACTTAAAGAAGTGATTATATCCTGGGACGGCGATGGCAATTCAACTGAAGCAAAAAAACAAAATTCCACTGATTAGTATGTGGATGATGAGAATAGGTTAATGAAAGAAGCACACGTACCTGTATTATTCATCCTATGTTGAAGATCCTATAAAGGCATGCAGATAAGGATAAGACGATACCAAGACACCAAAACTAATTTTCTCCATTTTAAGATGGGATCAATAATCGACGCAAATGTAAACAAATACAGTCGATCGTCCGAATTCGGTCAGATCCGCCTGAGTTCCCTTAATGGGGAAATGAAGGAGAATTGTGCATATTAGATTCGGGGCTGCCGGACACGGCCGGAGATCAGAACAAGCTCGAGGTATACTTGACTAATGAATTAGGTAATCCACTTCAATATTGTGAGCCTGTTTGTACTTTTTTTGCGCTAAGCTTTTTGAAAAGAGATAGATAACAAGATAGTTATGAAAGAGATTTGAACAATGATTGGGAATGAACAGAATAAGGTTATCAAACATAATTTTCCAATTGCTTTCATGTATGAAGGTGAAAATTTTCAGAATGTACAGCCCATAACCTTTGATAAAATATGCGATATGGGGTTTAATTTTAAATATGTGGTAAATATTAAATAGGTTGAGAAAAGGTAACCCGAGTTTAAATCTATATGCGAACCCGATTTACGAGGCTAGACAAAAAAAGTTTTTCTCTTTGTTTCAATAACAATAAGAACGTAAACATCACATTAAATTTTGATTGTTTTCATTTGTTTAAATTCGGACATGTCCATTAAAATATTTATTTTGACATAGTTAATAGCAAATTGTACGTAAATTGATAACGTAATCTTTCTTATTCTTCTTATCTTGTCTCTGTGTCTCTTGTGCTGACTGGCTGCTTTTACTCTGTTACTCTGCTATAAGAGTGTATTTTAAGTATAAATTTTCTTCCTGCTTTTTCTTTTCTTTTGCCTCTCTTTTTTTTTCTTCTTTTCTCCTTCCCCTTCTTCAATCTCTACTTATCATTGATCAATTAATTGCTCAAAGTAAGAAAGAAGTCTTGTTTGTTTTATACCTGGATACCAAAACAGTCTTCTCTCTTCTTCAGACCACAACTCTCCCCTCCACCATCATCATTCACTCACTCACTTAATCCGTCTTTTCTTCCCCACCCTTGAAAAACATTTCAATATATACAATTGAACAATTTCTCTTTAAATCTATTTTTTTCCATTAATTGTGATATTTTCAATTCAATTATTCGTCTAAAATGTATTTTTTTGAAGCTTCTCTGAAAACAAGAGTTACACAAGTTGGATGTGCCGTTTTATGGTGTCTATTTGGTGCTGGACCAATTTTTGGTTTTGCAGCTTTAAAACCAACCTTGATTGATCAAGGTGTTTATCAAGAAACCTGTGATTTTAATACCACTTTATCATCAACAGAAGCAATGTTTACAAACTTATTCTCTGCTTTCTCATCTGATTCATCAGATGATTTTTCAACATTAGGTGAAGGATTTGTTGCCAAATGTACAACCCAAGATTTAAAATTGAATATGATGTTTACTGCAGGTGCAGTTTTAACAAATGTTTCAGCTTTAACAATTGGTTCAATCTTGGATCGTTTTGGTCCAAGAGCATGTGGTTTAATTGGTGCATTTTTCTTATTTTGTTCATCATTAATCTTTATTAATGCAGAAAAATTGACATTTATTGATTCTTATTTGGTTGGTTATGCTTTAATGGCATTAGGTGGTCCATTTTCTTATATTTCATCTTTCCAATTGTCAAATGCTTTCCCAGAAAAATCAGGTTCTATTTTAGCTTTGTTAACAGGTGCATTTGATACTTCATCTGCTGTGTTTTTAGTCTATAAAACAATCTATTTGAAATTCCCTGATTATTTCACCTTATCAACCTTTTATAAATTTTATTTGGTTGTTCCAATTTTCATTGCAGTTGTTCAATTAACAATTATGCCAAAGGAATCATATTTAACTCCGCCACGTGAATTGATTCCAAATCCAACAGCTGAACAATCTCGTTTGGCAAATGCTGTTTTACAAGAAAGTCAATTGCATGAATCTTCATCAGGTGCTCCAACAGAATCAACTTCCTTATTACCTCCTGTTTCATCTGCTGCAAAGAGAAGATCTTCAATTGGAGAAGCTTATAAATCAGCATATGTTGAAGATGAAATTGAAGAAGTTACAAAAACTCCAAGCTCAAATTCAATCTTTGGTATCTTACATGGTTTCCCAGCATCTTATCAGTTTAGAACTTGGTGGTTTGTTTCTATGTGTTCATTTGCAACTATTCAAATGCTTAGATTGAATTATTTCGTTGCAACTATTAACTCTCAATATACTTTCTTACTTGGTTCATTTGAAAAAGCCGATAGTTTGAATAGAATCTTTGATGTTGTTTTACCATTAGGTGGTATTGTTTCAATTCCATTTGTTGGTATGTTTTTGGATTCATTCTCAACATCTGTTGTCTTGGCTGGTTTATTAGGAGTTTCTGTTTTGATTGGTATCTTAGGTGTTATCAAAGATTCATTCTTGGCTGGTTTAATCAATGTTTTAATCTTTGTCTGTTATAGACCATTCTTCTATACATCAGTCTCTGATTATTGTGCCAAAGTTTTCGGTTTTGAAACATTTGGTACAGTTTATGGTTCAGTTATGACTGTTTCTGGTGTTTTCAACTTCTTCCAAAGTAATTTGGATAAATTAACCCATACAACTTTCAAAATGAATCCAATTCCTTTGAATTTAGTCTTGTTAGGTTTAACTATTTTAATTGGTGGTGCTACAACAATTTATGTTGCTATTCAAAGTAAAGTTTACAATGCCAAGAAGCAACAACATGATTCTGCTGTTTTGTAAATTTCCTTCGTGAAAAATTAATTAGAATCATAGTCCATCATCTTCACCCATACTCCATGTTTCCATTTCCTCTCAAATCCCTTCGTATCCATTGATTAGAAAATTTTCCCTTTATTTACAAATTAGTGCATTGATTCTCAAGTGGAGTTATAGAATGAATTAGAACGATGGATCTCGTCAATCCTACTATTTCATCAGTCCCTCCCTTGTATGTATCATTTATAATCAATGCTGAATATACCCAATCCCAATTACATCGTTTATCTACAATCTTCAACTTCATAATTTTTTCTCCACTTCTTTTTGTCCCTCCCCCCCACCTTTTTCGGTATTTGTTTGTTCTGTGTCCTACCAAGAGTTAATATAGCTTCGTTTTACTAGGTATTGTAATCTGCGTTTTGAAAACAATCAAGACAAAAAAGGAAATAAACGGTCTTATTTTCTTTGTTGACTTTGAGTATAGTATGTAGGCATAATGAAAGCTCTTCAAGAGTAGCAGCCTGTTGCAACTAAATGGGAGCAGATATTAACCGGACGATCGACTCTCAGTATCTTTAAATCGACGCAGAGAAGATTTTTTTCTTTTTTGTCTGAGAGCGGAAGAGACGCTATAAAAGGGCTAACACTGTAGAGACTTCTTCTCTCTCCACCACTTGTTCTTCATTCTTTTTGTTGACTCACTTCTGTAAGGTGATATTGATCCTGTAGTTTAGATATATGATATAGGAACAGATGTTCCATTATTGAATATCCAATAAAGGGATCATTCCCTATTGATTTTTTTCTTGTCTTTGTCTTTGTTTGACCTCTTCGAAGATCCGTATGTCTTTCTCTTCAGTGGCATATCGATTCAAAAGGGGGCCTAGATTAATTAATTGCCAAAACATCCTCCTCCCAATATTTGGGCGCTAGTTTTAAATTAGCTACTGCACTGGAGATCTCTCCGTTTCTGTGTGGTGGATCATTTGGTACATTATTATTTATTTATTTATTTTTTATTTTATTTTATTTACAAGTGTAATTGGAAAAAAAACAGACATTAAAAGAAAATTATATGTATATGTTGTATATGAGTGAAATTGTGACGGTGAATTAGTTAGCTAGTTAATTAATCAACTGGTTCAACTCTTAATCTTTCCAGTTTTTGTATTAATGAATCACTTGGAGTTACACTATCAATGAAGTCTTTCAAAATCAATGGTCTTAAGTTGATTTTACCATCTGGATCCAATGGTTTACCATCTTTGACATTTTTTCTAATGTATTCTCTTGTTGAATTAACTGCTGCATTTCTACATAATTCTCTTAAATCAGATCCACTTAATCCTTCAGTTAATTCAACTAATTGATTCAATTCAAAATCAAAATTAATTCCATATAATAATTTATCCAAAATTCTTAACCTTTGATTTGAATTTGGCAATGTTATTGAAAATCTCTTTGGCATTCTTCTCATGAATGCAGAATCAATATCATCAGGTCTATTTGTTGCACCCAAGATTAAAATTCTACCAGATGATGTCAAACCATCCCATAAAGTCATAAATTCAGCCTTTAACATTGCTGTTATTTCATGATCCATTGAATTTCTTTCCCTTAAAAATGAGTCAATTTCATCAATGAATATGATACATGGTTGTAACTTATTAGCCAATGAAAATAAAGCATCGACTAATTTATTGGATTCTCCATACCATTTATCCATAATTGTAGACATTCTAATCGATATGAAATTTGCATTTGATTTACTGGCCAATGCTTTAGCCAACATTGTCTTCCCACATCCTGGAGGACCATATAATAGAACTCCCTTTGGAGCCTGTAATAATGTTGAATATTGGTTGAATAAATCAGGACATGTTAATGGTAAAATAACACTCTCTTGTAAATCACTAACGATTTCATCCAAACCTCCGATATCTTCAAATGAGACACCAATTTCATCAGGGGGTATAACCGATGCTAGAATAACTTTCTCATATTCGTTCAGTTGTAATGATCGCAGACCAGGATTGGACTTAATCAATTTTTCAAATGATAATTTGGATTTCTTCTTGGCTTCTTTTGATTTACTTGCTGGTCCTTCATCTTGTAAAATATGGGTAAGTAAGTAAAACACAGACAATGAAGCACCTAAAAAGAAAACAGCATCCGATATCAACTTCGGATCAATCTTCTTCAACATGATTCCTTGAATTGGAGAATGAATGAAAAGTAATCACCTTATAATAAGTTTCAATCTAGCCTATGGTTCATCAAATCCCTTTTCCATGTGGATCCATCCAACCATCCAGCTGACTTGATAGACTGACTCTCTTAAAATAAGGGGGGCAACACATCAGCCACGCTATACTGGGCTGTGCATGCATCGAGCTACCAGCCACATCAGTGGCTTGACATTTTTTTTTCAAATTTTTTTTATTTTTGTTTAAGTGTAGATAGAAACAAGGGATGGATAGATAGATCAAAGAGGAAGAAAGGAGACAGAGAGAGATAGCTGTCCTGTGTTACTGAATTGGCAATGTCGAAAAGAAATATCCACGGTGTGAACATCCCAGGCTCAATTCTTGACCAGATAAGAGACAATTATGATGGAGATGATGACAGATTCAAGTCTAACAAAAGAAGGAAAGGAGGAGTGATTGGAAGGAAGGATAGAAGAAAGAAAGAAAGAGAGACAAAGAAGAAGGAGAAACAGGAACGTGTCAGACTCACTTCAGAAACAAGGGCTTCCACACTAATGCCCCAGAAGAGTAAACCAAAACAAAAAAAGGCAAGTAAAAGTGTCAGCTTTGCAAAACATAATGAAATCAAAATGATCCCTGCAAGAAGTAGGAGCACTGAAGTTTCATCATCAAGCGAAGAAGAGTCATCAGACGAGGATGACCTAGATGAGGAGCAGCTGGAAATAATGAACCAGTTGATGAAGTTAAAGGGCAAAGGAAAACAATCAGATTTCAAAATAGTCAAGGAAGATGACCTTGAAGATGATGAAGTTAGTGATCTTGACGATAGCGAGAATGAAGATGGCTCAGAAGAAGACAGCTCAGAAGAAGAGAGCGATGAAGAACAGTCAGAAGAATCAGAGTCATTGGATGAAGAACAACAAAATGTGATGGCACAACTACTGGCCATGAAAGGAAACAAAAAGACCAATAATGATACCATTAAGATGATCAAAGAGGATGATCTTGATGATGATGAGATTAGTGATATGAGCGAAAACAGCAGCGATGATGATTCCAGTGATGATGATGATGGTGAGGAATACTCTGACGAGGATCAGAAGGATACTATGTCTAGACTTCAACAGCTCAAAGGAAATAAAAGCAGGTCCGACAGCGTTAGAGTTGTTAAAGAAGATGACCTATCAGAAGATGAAGTCAGCGATCTGGATGAAACCAGCAGTGATGAAGGTGATATTGACCAACATAATGAAAGCGATGAGAGTAGTGATGATGAGGATGAAAAGGATGTTATGGCTAAACTGAAAGCTTTAAAGGGAAACAGATCGGGAATATCCAGTAAAGTCAAGATGATTAAAGAGGATGAACTCGAGGATGATGAAATAAGTGATCTTGATGATTCCAGCAGTACTGCGTCATTGTCAGATACCGAGAATGTGACATCCAAGAAAGGAAAGAAGATATTATCCGAACAGAAATATGAAAAAGTGATATCTAGTAGAGACAGAGAACTATTACAGAAAGACAATGATGATATGGATTATTATGCCACGAAACTTGGAATGAAAAAGGGTCAATCTTTGAAGAAGCAGGGTGACGATGACATGGTTGGAGGACTGCTTGATGGACTGGATTTTGATTTTGATGATAGTGAAAATGCAAGCGAGAGTGAGACTGAACAGAACTATAAAAGTCCACCATCTACAACAGATGATCATGAAGACGAAATAGACTATTACGCTAGAAAACTTGGAATCAAAAAGAACGAACAGTTAAAGAAATCGGGTGATGATGATATGATTGGCGGACTATTGGATGGTCTAGATTTTACAACCATGGATGACGAATTGGAATTTTCAGGTGAAGAAGATGAAGAAGAGGATGATGACTCTGAGCAGGATGAAGATTCTGATAATTTCGATGATGACGACGATTTGGATGATGATGATAGAGCACTTTTAAGAGAAATGGAAGGCTTAGAAAGTTCAGATGAGTCGGATTCCGAAGATGATGATTCCCCTAAAGTTAGGGAAAATCCATATGTCGCCCCAGTTTCAAATGATTCCAAATATATTCCTCCTGCATTGCGTAGACAAATGGCGATGCAAAACACAGAGAATAAGGAAAGTGAATTGGTTATTAAGTTAATTAAATCGATCAAAGGTCCACTGAATAGATTATCTGAAGCAAATTTTGTATCTGTTATCAATGATTTGAATCTTTTATACAATGATAATCCTAGACAAGTGGTTAATGAAGCCATCGTGAAGGTGATTCTACAATCAACGTTGAGTCCTATTCCATTATTGGATAGTTTCTTGATCATGTATGCTACTGTTATTGTTGCCATTTATAGATTGCAAGGTGTTGAATTTGGTGCATTTACTGTGCAAACAATAGTTGAGAAATTGAATGAACTAAATGATTCAAGCACAACAACAAAGGAACCTACCAATTTAATTTCACTTCTTGGTTTTTGTTACAATTTTAATCTTATTGGAAGCAAATTAATTTATGATATCATTTCCATGAAATTAATTAAGGATGTTAATGAGACAAAGACAGACATGTTATTGAAACTTGTGAAGGTTTCGGGAACAAAATTAAGAATCGATGATCCTGCTTCATTAAAGCAGATTTCTGCCGATTTAAGCAAATCTATAGCGTCAGCTGAAAAGATAAATGGCAAAACTTCCGCACGAACCAAATTTTTGGTTGACTCCATCACTAGTTTAAGAAACAATAAATTGAAAGGAATAGAGAATGAGAATTCAATTCATATGCAAGCAGGATTAAAGAAACAATTGGGTAGAATTACAACCAGAAACACCGATCCAATTAGAGTCACTTTAAATGATATTGAGAGCATTGAGGAACGAGGAAAATGGTGGTTGGTTGGATCTGCTTGGAAAGGAATTGAAGCAAAGACTTCAGATGATCAAGAGAAAGAGCAGCAGCAAGAAGAGAAATTAGAAAGTGATGATGAAAGCGGACTTAATGATATTCTAGAAGGATCTGAACCAAATTGGCTAGAATTGGCAAAGCAACAAAGAATGAACACCGATATAAGAAGGGCTATTTTCATATCGATTATGTCCGCAACTGATTATATGGATGCCTTTGGTAAATTGGAGAAATTAAGGTTGAAAAAAGTTCAAGAAAGAGAGATTCCAAAGATCTTAATCCATTGTGCATCATTAGAAGGCGTTTTCAATCCTTATTATGGATTATTATCCAAGAAACTATGTGAAGAGCATTCAATGAGGAAAACATTTCAATTTGGATTCTGGGATTTATTGAAGACTATTGAAGGAGAAGAAGATAGTGAAGGAGAAGACAATCAAATGATGGATGCTGATTTGAATGACGATGAGAATAAGCTAAGAAAAATTCTAACATTGGGAAGATTATTTGGATTTTTGATTGGTGAGGGTTCATTGGCTTTGAATGTTTTAAGGACTGTTAACTTTTTGACTGCTACATCTGATTTAAAGCTATTTGTGGAAGTTATAATGGTTACATTCTTAGATACAGTTGCTAAATTATCTGAATTAAAAACATTTGGATCAGGCATTCATGAGAAATCCAAAAGTTCTGATTTGAATTTCACCGATAAAATAATGGTCGAAAGATTAGCCAAATGTAAAGAACAAACATTGTTATTGAAAGGTTTACAATTTTTCACAACTGATAGAGTTAGAGAAAGTGATTTAATAAAGGGGAAAAAACAAAAGATAAGAATCTCATGGGGAATTGATTCCATGTGTGACATTATTGATGAGATAATAGAATAGATGTTTTTCTGTGTTTCTTTATACATGTTCTTATATATATTTGGATTTAATGATTTTTAATCCAAGAAATTAATGAATTTTTCAATATTTGAAACTTTGTCGACTTATCTTGTAGCTGAATAGATTTCTTCTCTTGCAATAATTCTGATTTTTCTTGCTCAATTGCAAATCTCATCAGAAAAAGCAATTTACAAGACTGTAAAAAATTTGTACCACCTTTACCTTCAATTTTCAATCCATTTATCCATAATTGAATAACGTTGAAATGAGTAACTGGCACAAATAAGGCTATTCTTTTAATAGAGTCAAAACAATCATGTAGAGTTAAAAGTTTCAGTAACTTTAGAGATATTTCAGGATCCATAAGATAAAGATAACAAGTCTCTTTATAGAACCAATTCACAATCGAGCAAGATTTCTGTAGATCCAAGTGTAGGTATGGTTCAATTATGAAAGTAACCAATTTGGCAAATCTTAAATAAATTGCCTTGATTACATCCGATTCATGACTGATGGATGAATCAAATGAGGATATAATTATATAGCATTTTGATATATATGTTTCAGGATCCTTTCTATTATCCTCATGTAATAACTCTTGCAATAAGCAATCCAATTCCACTACACCTTCAAAGGGATACATTAACGGTTCAAAACTTAGCTATTTTAATGCAAACGCTTTGGTAGCATGGTATTATTTTAAATATAAAGGGAGCATAAATAAGGGGATAGTTCGCTGAGGTAAGCTAGTATATTTTTGAGCTCACGTGATCTTGAATTAGGGTTGCTTGCCCTCATTAAGCAGCTGATGTAATCAAATGGATTGACGCACTCTCATCGTTTTGGAAAATTGTGAGGATGTTCACCACCACAGAGAGACTGGGAAACACTCTGACGGAATAATCGTTAGAGCTTCTTGAAAAAGAGAGACCAAATTATTATATTAGAGGTTTGATTCTTAGAATATTTTTCCTTTTTAGTTAGTCAGATTTAAACATCCTAGCGTTATAATATAATTCGAAATGGGATCTACTAAAGAAAAGAAAGTTGAATACTTTTCCAAACTAAAGCAATTGTTGGAAGAATACAAATCCATCTTCATCGTTGGTGTTGATAATGTTTCTTCTCAACAAATGCATGAAGTTAGAAAAGCTTTAAGAGAAGATGCTGTTGTCTTAATGGGTAAAAACACCATGGTTAGAAGAGCCTTGAGAGGTTTCATTTCCGAAAACCCAGACTATGAAAAATTGATGCCATTTGTTAGAGGTAACGTTGGTTTCATTTTCACCAACTCTGATTTAAACAGCATTAGAGAAATCATTTTGGACAACAAGGTTGCTGCTCCAGCAAGAGCAGGTGCTATTGCTCCAGGTGATGTCTTTGTCCCAGCTGGTAACACCGGTATGGAACCAGGTAAAACTTCTTTCTTCCAAGCTTTAGGTGTTCCAACCAAGATTCAAAGAGGTACCATTGAAATTACCAATGATGTTAAAATTTTAACCGCTGGTCAAAAAGTTGGTCAATCCGAAGCATCTTTGTTGAACATGTTGAACATTTCTCCATTCACCTATGGTTTAACTATTGTTCAAGTTTATGATCAAGGTCAAATCTTCCCTCCATCAATCTTAGATATTACTGATGATGAATTAGTTGCACACTTTGTCTCTGCTCTTAATGCCATCACCCAAATCTCATTGGCTTCAGGTTACCCAACTGTTCCAGCTGTTGGTCACCAATTGATCAACAACTACAAGAACTTGTTGGCTTTGTCTGTTGCTACCGACTATACCTTTGAAGGTTCTGAAGCTATCAAGGATAGAATCGCCAATCCTGAAGCTTATGCTTCTGCTGCTCCAGTTGCTGCTGATGTTCAAGAAGAAGCTGCTGCCGAAGAAGAAGAAGAAGATGTTGAAGAATCAGATGACGATATGGGATTCGATTTATTCGGTTAGATTATTAATTTAATTTAAAAAAGATATCATTAGTATTGAAAGTTGTATATTCTCTTATGTATGATGAACAAGATATTATGTAATCCATCAAACCCCCCCTCCCCCAGTACAACACCCTGTAACCGATAGACGCGACGATTGTTCCCCTCTCACTTAGGAAGAAAGCGACCGCTGCCACTTTGGGGAAGCGACTCGCACAGAGAGAGAATTCGCTGGTTACGGAGAGAGGAGAGAGGAGGAGGAGACAAGAGAAGGCAGGAGACGACCACACATACTGTTCGGATCTATCTGTCTCATTATTCAATTGACTAGCCAAACTGGAAGTAATTGATTTTAAGTTCATCTGCATTCTGTAAGCATCAATCTTCTTCTGTTTTGTCAAGAATTTTGTTGATCCGATAGTTACCCATCTACCCAAACAACCAACCCGAGAGAGAGAGAAAAGAAAACAAGCAGTCTCCGCAAATTCCCATCTTCTATAATAGACACAAATAATCAATCAATCAATCAATCAAGCACAAAATGATTAATCCTAGAACAGCTCAATTTCTTGGTAGAACTCTTATCAGCAAGAGATTCCAAACTACAATTGTCACACCACCACCACCACCAAAGAAATCTACATCGTTTAAAGGTGTCTTATTTGGTTTCTTTGCAGGTGTTACATTAACTGGTGTTGGTTCTTATTATTATTTAATGGATGAATATAAAGATTCTTCAAATGCCGTTGTTTCCGATGTGTTATTATTACAAAAATCAATCAGAAAATTGGAAGGACAAGTTAGAACTTTGGAAGACAGTATTGATTCTAAGAAATAATGCATTTTTGTTAATTCTATCAAGTAGGCAACAGATGTTTGGAAAGGAGATAAAAGCATGATTAAGATAATTAAATTACTTCTTTCTTTTAGTTTTACTGTAAGAAATATCTTTTAATAAATTCCGTTCAATTGGTTTGACATCAACCTCCCAACCCCACTAACCACTCCTCCCTCATATATTATAACCAGCCATGCTAATCTTTCAAAATTAGCATTCAAACAATTTTTTATTTCTCTTTATTGTAGTTTTTTTAGTTTCCTTTATCCACTTTTTGACCACTCCTCTCTCCAATTAGCTTATCAGAGTTATTCTTCTTTATTTATTAGTGGTTTCTTCTTCTCCCTTTTTTTTATATATATTTATTATTCAGGTGAATCTCGAGGCAGATACAAAATCATTACTGTTAGATACCGTTCTATATTATTTCTTACATTTTCAACTATTTTCTTTTTATTGTGAACGATTTATCCTATTAAACCCCGAGTCCAAGTTCCAGCCAATAATCAGCCAGATTAAGATATCGACGCAAAATGGGACAAACTCACCGACGCGTCGGATCCGGGGTTTCAAAAAAATAAAATAAAGTTTAAAAAATCAGAATTTTTCATCCTTAATTGAAGATGAATTATGCTGTAGAGGGGATAGATCTATCAGTTATGGTGCAAGGAAACGAACAGAGCCGTGAATCTGAACAACCCACAGTCACCAAGAAACAAAAAGTTGTGGAAGAAGGGGAAGAAACAGTGGGGAAGCCGGTTATTAAGAGATGCGCATTTATAATAAGCCATAGAAAGAGACAGTGTGGGATTCAAGTCAGACATGAGATGACATATTGTTATGATCATTTGAAATTGATACATAAAGAAAAAGGGATAGAGGAAGAGCTGAATAAAGTTGTTAATAACAAGGTGATTAAAAGAGTTCCTTGTACTATTGATCCTAGTCATTCTGTATGGGAGAATAAATTGAGAAGGCATGTTAAGCATTGTATGACATTAAGATTAAGGAATCAAAAGGAGGAGCAGGTAAGACTGAATGATTGGCTTGAGATTGACTATAATTTAAGAGATTGTTGTAAAGAGGAGGAGGAGGAGGGGAAACAAGAGCTGAACACTTTGGGTTCTTCTGATGATGATGATGATTTGAAAGATTTTAAACTATTTCTTGACACTTTTCAGTCCAGGTATGATTCTGCAAAATTTGAAGATCTTGAATTGAAGAAGAAGCTGTACAAAGGTGGATTAGAATCCCGATTTGATGAAAAGCAAAATCAGAAACATATCTTACAGCAAAGTTCATTAATTAATCAGCTTGTTGAATCGAATCTGTTTGATAAGAATTTCTTATACGTTGAATTTGGATGTGGAAGGGCTGAATTTTCCAAATATGTTCACAAAGCACTTGTTGATCAATATGGAAGCAATGAAATAAGTCCCAAATTTCTATTAGTTGATAGAGATTCTCCAAGGTTGAAATTCGATACCAAGATGATTGAAGATAATGCACAAGTTAAAAGATTAAAATGTGATATCAAAGACTTGAATTTATTCAAAGCATTCGAAGAAGATGAAACAACAAAAAAATCGGAATACGTGGGTATTTCAAAACACTTATGTGGAGTTGCAACGGATTTAACATTGAGATGTTTGATTAATTCAATCAATTCATCGCAAGCTGAATCATCCATAAAATTTAAAGGTTTTCTTGTAGCTATGTGTTGTAGGCATAGATGTGTCTATGGATGGTTACTGGAGGAGTCAAGGGAATTTTTAAGAGAAAATTTTGGGATTGACAATGAGACTAAGTTTAAATATTTAATTAAGATGTGTTCGTGGGCTACCAATGGTGTTAAACCGGGAGTTAATATGGATCAAACAACTGATCATTTTAGTGGATTAACTTTATCACAAAGAGAAGCATTAGGATTGAAAGCTAGAAGGATTCTTGACGAATCAAGAAAGATTGCAATGGAGATCAAAGGAGGATTCAAAGTTGAACTGATAAAATATGTCAATTCAAATGTGAGTCTCGAAAATAATGCATTGTTAGTAGTCGCAGATTGATTAGATTTGTACTTTAGTAGTAAGTAAGAGACTAAGTTATTTATAAATATTTATATATACATCTTCTTTTCTTTGTAAGTGATTGATTAATTGATCAATTATAGATGATTGGTTAGTGTGATGACGTTGGTGTATACTGGCCAACATGCATTGATAACCGGTGGTTCAAGGGGTATTGGATGGGATATCGCACAGAGACTTTCATCAAAAGGTTGTAGAGTGACTTTACTTTCTAAAAATACAGAATTATTACAGAAGAGAATTGACTGGCTGAATTCAAATACGGATCATCGACATGATTACCTATCATATGATCTATCTTCACCATATGGATTAGAATCGGTTATTAAACCATACAAGAATCTCAAAGAGATAAATATCTTGATCAACTGTGCGGGAATAACACAGAAGAATCTATTAGTTGGCACATCAATAGATGAAATTTCAAAGATAATAAACATTAATCTTGTGTCTCCAATTATTCTATCCAAGCTACTATCAAGATCAATGATGAGATCCGGTTCAACAAACCCCAAATTCAATGGTAATATAATCAATATCTCGTCAATATTAGTCAATGAGCCATCCATACCTGGTACATCGATCTATTCAATTACAAAATTAGGCTTGAATAAACTTTCTGAGTCCTTAGCACTGGAGATGTCAAGGAAAAACATCCGGTGTAATTCAATAATGCCTGGCTTGATTCAAGAGACTGATATCGGATCATCTGTCAACACTGCGCTAATTGATGGTAGCAAGATGATCACATGCTCAATGGTGTCTGATGCAGTGGAACGTATCCTACTAGACACCACCATCAACGGCCTATCCATACCAGTGACATAGACAGCTCTAACAAAGATACTCCACAACAAGCAACATGTCACACACTCATCATCAGCCGGGTAACACAGCCCCAGTTGCAGTGAAAAAAAAAAAAAAAATTTTTTAAGAAGCAGAGAAATCTGAACAGGCTGGTTGGCATAAGGAACTAAGGTGTTTCTTCTCTTGTTACAGACTTCTTCTTCTTTCTGGATCTTGCCTTTTCTTTCTTTTCTTTTCTTTTTCTTTTCTTATCTATAAATTACTAGTTTATTTTTCCCATTACAAAGATGATTATTTTCAAAGACGTTATTTCCGGTGACGAATTGTTATCCGATGCTTACGATGTTAAATTAGTTGACAATGTCATCTATGAAGCTGAGTGTGATATGATCAAAGTTAGAGCAGGTGCTGATGTTGATATTGGTGCTAATCCATCTGCTGAAGGTGGTGATGAAGATGTTGAAGATGGTGTTGAAACCGTCAACAATGTTGTCTACTCTTTCAGATTACAACAAACCCAATTTGATAAGAAATCTTTCTTAATTTATATTAAATCATATATGAAGAGAGTTAAGACTCAATTAGCTGAGACTGCTCCTGATCAAGTTGAAACTTTCGAAAAAGGTGCCATGGCTTATGTTAAAAAAGTTGTTGGTTCTTTCAAAGACTGGGATTTCTATACTGGTGAATCCATGGATCCTGATGGAATGATTGTTTTATTAAACTATAGAGAAGATGGTGTTACTCCATTTGTTGCCATTTGGAAACATGGTGTCAATGAAGAAAAAATCTAAGAGTTGAAATAAAAATGATTAAATTATAAATTAAACAAAATAATACATTTTCTTAAGTTCGCCTTCTATGTTAATTAACAGATGATATATACATATTATAATATATTTAAGAGTCTAAAAAGCTTTTTTTTAGACTTGCATTGTCTTTAAATAATTAATCATGTCCTCTTTGGACATTGTAGGATTATCCAATTGCCAAATCAACAATTGTCGATTCACTTCAGTAACCCAAGGTCCTGTCTTTTTACCAACAATTGTACTAACTTCTTTCCCATTCAACAACAGCTTCATTTCATGAACGCCATTTAATCCAAGTTCATTTGAGTAATTCAAAAATTCCAAGTATAGAGCCACTGAGTTCTTTGGATCATCTTGAAAACTATCCAAGATTAAATTACAAATTAGATTCAATTCGAAATTATCTTTAAATGGTAAGAAGAAATTGAATGCAATTTGTGATCTTGTTTGGGATTTGTAAGTTCTTAAATTTGAGACGAAATTGTCGTGGTTTGAAACAATTAATGATGTTAAATCTGCCCATTTTGTTGGTAATTTCAAATTTTCTAAAACAACTCGACTTGATGTAAATATATCCCTCTTACCAACCTTAATTTTTCTTGAATCTGAATTAACTAATATCAATACAAGATATAGGATACATTTATCTTGTTCATTTAAATTGACCTTGTTTAGGATTGAGTTGAACTCATCACATGATTCAATGCTGGTTAAATTACTCTCTAACTTTAGGGTGATATCAGCAAGAGCCTTTGATAATCCTTCTTTTTCAATGAGTGTATATTCAACTTCAAATAGATGTCCAAACCCAACTTGTTCAATCAATTTGAATGCATAAATGGGGTCATTTCCAAGGATCATTTTTTTAAATTCAACTCCAATTCTTTCTTTACTTATCTTTTCATTCAATGCTATTTTAATCTCTGGTAATTTCATGCATTCTAAAGCATCTTGATCAATTTTAAAATCGTAAGTCGAGGCAAATCTAATCAATCTAAGACATCTTAATGGATCATCCAAAAACGTCTTTTTAGGATCCAACGGAGTACGTAATATTCCATTCCTTAAGTCAGTTAATCCCTGACCTGTTAAATCTTCAATCTTTGAAGTCTGTAAATTATAGAACAATGAATTCAATGTAGCATCCCTTCTCATTGCATCTTCTTCAGGAGTACCAACTTTAATCTCAGGGATTCTTGATTCTTCAGAATATGTCTCAGATCTAAGATTCACAAAATCGATATCCAAATCATAAATCTTGGTTGTACAAGTCTCTAAATGCTTGGATTTTTCAGGATTCTTAGCAATCTTATAAATTGAGGATGTTGGATTATTATCATCATCTTCAGAATTCTCCTTGTTCTTTGTTATATACTCTTTTAAGCCAGTGACAAAATCCAATCCTGATAAATTGTCAATTCCAATATCTATATCATGGGACTGTCTACCCAATAGCTTATCTCGCACCCAACCACCAGTGATTCTCAAACATAGTGGTTTTAAATTCGATTGTGAGTCAATTGTACTGTTATAGTACTCGGTATATTCTTTCAGTAAATCTGTTATTTTCTCCTCCGTCGGCGAGAGACGAATCTCAGGTGTTATGGATCTACTAGTCATGGTTCTAACGGTTCTTGATATTATACTTCGATTCCAGGCCTTTGAAAACATCAACCATTGTCTGATCTGCAAAGAAGAAGTAAGAAACTAACTACCAGTCCAGAACCATCTTCAAAATCTATCTTCTCTGTACAGTTGAAGGCGCGGAAAATTTTTTGGGAGCAGCGGAAAAGATATTTTTACTTTAGTTAGTTAGTTAGTTAGTTAGCTAGTTAGTTAGTTAGAATTTCATCTTTTTACCTGCGAATTTGACATTCTTCAATGCATCTTCAGCTTTCCTCTTTGCAACCCATGACGGATGCATTGTTGACTCGTCATTAGGATCAACGGCAGTTTCTATCTTAGCTGGTCTAGTCTTCTTCTCCTGTTCCTTTTCGGCCCTCTTACGAACCCTGGCTTCGTATTCAAGCCTTAATTTTTCCTTGTCTGATTTAACCCTTTCATTCTCCTGTTGGACATGTTTGGCTTTCTCACCGTATTTCTTCTCCCAGATCTTCTGTCTTGCACGTTGTCCTCTTCTGTTTTTCCTCTCGTTTCCCATCTTAGATAGTTCTTTATCAGCCTTGGATAACTCTTCATCATCTTCATCACCAGAATAATACCCTGCTGGTAGACTAGGCAATGATGACTCTATGCTTTTTTTAGGCTTTGGCTCGGAAAAGAAATCATCTTCTGCCAATGTACTCTTTTTCGCATCCTTCTTGGATTGCGGAGTATCCAAGGTTGGTGATTCATCATCCGAATCTTCCTCATCACTAGGTTCTTCATCTGTCACTTCGTTGTAGTTTATCCCTTGTTCCTCATCTCCAGCATCTCCTTCTTCGTCAGAAGAAGCAGCTAGCAGATCTTTGTATTGACTATATATACCTTCCTCATCCGCCCCTGAAACTTCCTCGTCATCTGAACTCTCACCGGAACTGCCTGATGATCCATCTTCACTTTCGTCCCTTTCGTCATCCACCACTTCTCCATTCTTCGTTCCTTCCAGTTTATCAAGATCCTTCATTCCAGGTTTATCAACAGCTCCTATCACAATCTTGAAACTGATTTCAATTTGACCTATTAATTCTCTCATCTGGGGTCTATTCAAAACTTTTGAGATTAGATCATTCAATGCTTTCCCGTTCGTTTCTTGAAGTTTCAATTTCTTGAACTCTGCAATCTCATCTTTCAAATCCAATGGAAGTATAGCCATGAATTCAGGCCTTGAATAAATCCTTCCTATGGTCTTAAATAATCTCGCTTTAATATTAACTTCAAGATTATTCTGCAAAGTTTCATATAGTGTTCTATCTAGATCCAGAGTCTTCTTGTTGTTCAAAGCTTGCGTTATTAATGATTGTAAACTTTTTGTAAATTTGCTCAATGCAGCATGATATTTTCTCTTGAATAACTCTTCCTGTAATTCTTTAATCTTCACATCTGCTTCTCTCTTTGTTAACTGTAAAAGCTTAACATTTGCTGGAGTCTTAGACTTAGCAATCGCTTTGGTCTTGCCAAACCTTGGTGGGTTAAGTTTCTGATATTTGAACTGCAGAAGATCCAACTTCCAACTGATATTATCTTTCGTCATCGCTTGTATTTTAATGATCTACAATCAAATATTCAATTCTTAGATCTATACTATTTAACATACTAGAAACTGAAAAAGAAGAAAAAGACAAAAAAAAAGAAAAAAAAAAAACAGAGAAACTTTCCAGGCTGTGCTGCAATATTATGTAAGCACATTCTTATCCTTCAACTCATTAACTGAGCTCTTCAATTGATCCAGAGATCTACAAGATTGCTGTATCAATCTAACAGCATCCCTTCTCTTGGTCTTGATAACTTCATCACCATTCGTCTCAATGGAATCTAATTTTAAAAGTAACTTTAATAGTCCTTCATTCAAAAACAAAAATCTAAACTCCAATGTATCCTTGTAGGGCACATGGTCTGTAGTTGTTGAAGGTGTAACACCATTGGGCTTATCTGATGCTGCTGCTGGTGCCGCTTTTTTACCTTTGCCTTTTCCTCTACCTTTTCCCTTCTTTGTAGGTTGAGCAACAGGTTCAGCAGTCTTCTGTAACTCTTGGTATCTAGCGTTAATTGTCTTCACCAACTCAGCAACCGGATCCTTAAATTCCTTTTCGTAGTCACTAACAACTTGATCAATTATCTGGGTGGATGTTGGTGGGATAGAAACAGTAGTTGTATTTTCAGCCATCTTAGTTTTGGTGCCTTTTTTAGCTTTTGATTTACTTTTCTTCTTACTCTTTTTTGTGCTATCAATTGATGATTTAGTATCCGAAGACAGCAATTCCCTAATTCGGTTCAACATATACATTAAAGCAATCGTGGAAGAACAAATAAGAATTGGCTTCTCGTTCTCATAAATAAGCTGGATCGCATTTTGAACATTGCTGTTGTTAAGTATTTGCCGAGCAATCTCGCTTGAGCTAACAAGCTTGATCACTGACTCTCTCCCATCGGCATAGAAATTCCCCAACATCTGTAGTTGCCTCTCCATTTTGTTTCAATACTAACCCCTCACAGTCCCTTCCTATATATATATACGGTCTAGATGACTTTAACCCTACTTTATATATCCATCACCAGAGATACCCGTTTCTTTTCAGCCAATATTTCACAGCAATCAACCCAAATTCATCGGATCTTCTCAGTTTCACCGACACCAACGACGCGTCGATCTTTATCCCCGATCGTCGCAACATGGAAAATTTAACTTTCTTACTAAAAAGATACTACTGGTAAACTGTAATACTCTTTTCTAAATGCCTTTAGTTTGAGTTCAGCATATAGATACACACACACGATAGGATGAACGTTATAGATAGGAGACGTAACTTAGGTCCCTCCAATGTGCAACCTTTGTCATTTTCAAACAGGTCAATCCTAGATACAGATGAGCACCTTCCCGATCAAGGAGATGAAGGTGACCAAAGTGAGGAATATGACTACAAGAACAAGAAGATCTTCCTGCAAACAGGTCTAATACAGAACTGTAATGGTTCATCATACTTAGAGCTTGATAATACGATAATCATTTCTTCTGTCTTTGGACCAAGACCTAATTTCACAAGAGGCTTTAATGATCAAGCAAGTCTAAAAGTTCATTTAAATTTCTCAAGTTTTATATCGGTTGAGAATCTAAAACTTGGATCCAAATTCAATTCAACTGAAAAACAGTTCAAAACTTCGGGTCTTGAAGTCTCACGGGATAGACTCATATCAATTATTGAATCCTTTATCTTCACAAATTTCCAAAATTTGATCCTGTTAAAGAATTACCCCAAATCTTCAATTGAAATCTTTGTTGAAATTATATCGTTAAATCCTAATCATTCATTAATTTACTTACTTCAAAGTATATTGAACTGTATATCTTCAAGTCTTGTTGATTCAGGATTGAATTTGAAAGCCGTTGCAGCTTGTGGGTATTTTAGAAATTCAAGGAATGAATTATTGTTAAATTTATGCAATGATGATGAAATATTGGGTTCATGGAGTGATTTGGTTAATTATGACGATAATTACAAAAAAGATTTTCAAAATTGCATTGAAGATTCTAAAAAAATTAGAATTGAACTAAATAATTTCTTCTTGAATTCACTTAAGGATTAAATAATCTTAAATAATATATATAAAATCAAAAAGTGAAATTAAATAATCTATCGCAAAAAAACACTCTCAAAGTCCTGGTCTGATTATAGGTAATGGTTTAGGAGGTAAATTTCCACCGCTAGTTCTAACTTTGGATTGATCTTCAAGTCTTAGTGGTTGAGCAGTTGATTCTTGAGTTAATAGACTTACTCTTGGTTCCAATTTTAATGAAACTTCATAAAGTTTCTCTTCATCAGGTATCATATCCCAAATATCTTGTAAATACAGTCTTATTTCATCAACTTTTTCAAAGTTATATGATCTATTGTTGAATTTTAAAACATCTTGAATGATTCTATAAATGTTCAACCTTTTGCTGTAATTTATCAATGATTTATTCTTATGTAAATAATCAGAATTACCATCTGTTGAGAATCTTAAATCAGAAAGATATAATCCAAGAAATGGTAAACATGGATCATTATCTTCATCAATAAATTTAAGAATATTTCTATATTCTGAATAATTTTTCCCAATTGACATTAATTGATCCATCTTACTAAAATTAGATATGATATGTTTAGGAACCAAATCCCAAGTTTTCTTCAATCTACTAATGGATGTCGATCCCAATCCTGAAATAATAGCAGTCATACTTGAAAAATTCTTTATCTTGGTCAGTTTTTCAGCAACCATAACAAAATATTTTATTGTATCAGCTCTATTATTGATATCCTTTTGCCTTAAAATCATATAAATTGTAAAATGTGTTAATAAATTACAACTATGAATAAAATTCATAATATTCTTGGACGGCATGGCATCCTTTTTAGCAAAGACCCTATTAAAATTGTATGATCTAGACATCAATTCATCCCTATTAACTTTATTAAATAATTCATATTGAATTAAAGTCATCTGTCTGGCAAGTTCCATGGTATCAATATCTTTCAGCCTAATTTTCTTCAAATTCTTTAGATGTTTTCCCATGGTTAAGGGAACTGGTGGTCTTGTTGTTGTATTTGCAGGTATTGGTCTTCCATCACCAAATGCTTCATGATACTCTTCTTGAGATTTTAAACTTAAAACATGAAATCCTAATTCAGTCAAATTTTCATCCATCACTAAATTATCAGTAGTGAATTCTTTCCAACGTAATAATAATGCTGATGAAGTATAATTCACTTGCCAATATTCAGTAAATAGTTTTTCAAACAAGAGAGAGACCCTTTCTTGTTGAGGTTGTAATTTCTTCTCGAGCCATGCCCCATATTCTTCATAACTCAAAGCTTCAGGCATTGAAATATTGAATCTTTCAATTAATTTATCAAAAAATGATACTGGAGTCAAAAAAGTTGAAAAAAACATCAACATTGTATCCTCGAATTCCGAATCAACATTATTAATTGGATTCACCAGCTTTGATATCAATCCTTCAATCTCTCCACCTTTTAACCCACTTGAATCATAAAGTAATGATTTCTCATGGTCATCTGCTCCAAGATACCAAGGTAATGAATGTTCTCCACCACTTGAATTTCGTTGTTCAAAGTAATATTCAGATTGACTCAATGATGAAACCATAGTATTATGTCTCTCAGCAATGAAAAGAGATGCAACATTGAAATCAGAATTCATCAACCTTGAACAATAGTTTATAATTGTATCTCTTTCATTCTTAAGCTGCTCAATGGATAACAGAACCAAAGCAAATTGTTCCATTGTTCTGGCTATAGTACTCCTCAACTTCAATCCTGAGTCATAAAGGTATAATCCATCACTTAGTTGCTTATAGTCATGAGATTCCAGATTTTTAACAACAGCTTTTGCAAATTTCTCTGTCTTAGTATCCATGAATCTCTTATCATAAATAACACTCTCCTCTCGCACTCCTTGGAAAACTTCAGGGTCATCAACAGTTAGATTTTGTGCATCGATAACTACATCAGATAAGGCAGAATGCAGAGCTTGTTTCAATTGAATAAATTCAGTCAGAATAGGATTAATGGACTTAGATGTCGCTTCATAAAATTGCTGATTTCTTTTTTCTTGGTCTCCATCTTCATTCCTCATGTTAAGATCATCAACCAAAGTCAGATTTCTTTCGGTTTCAGCACTTGCGAGTTTGTTGATCATAGTAAAGACAGTGAAATCTATTGTCTCCAAAGTATCCAGAAATTTGTTTATATTCGGAATACTATGATAAACAGACTTTGAAATATTTAGATTTCTTTCCTCGATAAAGATATCCATTCTTGCCTCTTTTGGTGTTGAAGTACTTAAATACTTCAAAACGTCTTCTAGATCTGTGAATATTCTTTGCTTAGACTTATTTAAAGTACTAATGACATCATCACCAAGTAACAGATTTGATTTACTGCCTTGACCATCAATCAAAAGCTCATTTTCAGATCTATTTTCTATATCTTCGAATTGATTTGTGAAATTTCCCGCACTAAATTTGTTTTTGAAAAACCTTGGGTATAGTAATGGTAGATAATTAGAATTCATACCAGATGATAAACTGAGTGTTTTGTAAGTTTGGTGAATTGCATTTGCTCTTCTTGATAGGTTAGATGCATCCTTTTCGGCTTGTTTGAGGTAAATATCGGTGCCTGCACCTGATAAAGCACTCGAACTTCTTCTAGTTTGATCATCTGTTGGAAATTTAGTGGGACTCTCTCGTATTCTTCCTCTTTGACCTTCTTCATTTTCGGTCTCGGTAGGATCAAGATTATCATCTTGATTATCGGATTCCACTGATAGCTCATCGTCAGCACTGCTGTTATTGGCTAGGCCCCCCAAATAGTTTGGAGCTGCTTTTTCTCCAACCAAATGTAGATTACCATTGATGGTCAATTGAATTAATGCACTGCTAGCTTTCCTCAACAATCTTTTAATGGCTTGCTCCTTATTTGCTTCTATGATCTCCTTCAACATTAATTTGCAGACTAGTTGATACATCACCATCAGACTAGAGATATTATTCAAATGCGCCAAAAACAACTGCTTGGAATTCTTTGCCAAAGCATCGATTGCCATATTATTTAAAAATTGTAGCTTCTCCGTTAAGGCATCCCAAGTGACTATATCTGTAGGATCATAATAGAACATATCAGGATTATAGAGCAAAGGAGTATTGTTTCTTCTCAGGTAATCAACAGTAGTGGCTCTATTAGGATTCGATGATCCGTGGGTAGAGCCACCAACGTTCTGACCCGATGAGCCAAGAACGGCATTCCCAGAAGAATCCCTTGCTAGCGCTGCAGGGTTAGAACTATCGGAATATAAAGTTTCCGATCCCTGGACTGAAGATTGTTTGGCATCCTTATAATTAAGGGAAAGAGTCTCAATACCATTATATTTCGAACTATCCGGATATTCGTATGTTGAATGGTCATCCAAATATTGCGAATTTATCAGCGGCACTTCATTAGTGTAAAGATTCAAAGATGAATTATAATACATGAACTCATCATCCTGGGTAAGTTGTGGGATCCAAAATGGTATAAAGTTGAATGATGGCTCTCCAGATGAAGAAGGAGGTTGAAATAAAGCATCAACAGTCTCTAAAGGGGTTATACTTATAGACTCGGATCTTTGCTGTTGGTTATGCTGTTGCTGCTGCTGATGTTGCTGTTCTTGCGATTGTTGTTGTTGTTGGTGTTGCTGATGATGCGATTGTTCAGAACCATGTCGCTGAGAAGATGAGAGATTATGCGAAGTCTGCCGAGAATGTGGAGTAGAATGACTGGAACCAGTGTTGAATGAGGACTCGTTTGACGATGCAAATGAGTAACTCTTGTTTGAGTCTGCTCGTGCATCCTCTTTCAAAGTTGATATGGATGCCTGATGATGTTGTTGTTGTTCTGCAGCCAGTAAGGTGGTATAAGCTTTAGGAAACCAGCCTCTGGTAACATTACCAATGGGATCCACAATTATACCATCCCACCAAACTGGGTCTGAATTCGATATCACATAAATTATATCATCAACTATTAAATTCAATTGATTGGGATAATTTTCATTGCTCAGAAACTTGGACACTAACACTGTGCAAATGGGATGTATCACAACCTCATCGCTTGTGAATGGGCTAACTTGTAAAGCGGGCGAAGCTCCCGATTGGGATTGGCTTGGCCTAGTTGGTCTCAAATACAGGGGATCATCAGTATCAGCAGGAATCATTTTTCTGTCACTGCTTCCACTAAGGGCTTTGACTGTATTCGATGTTAGACCTTTTTAGAAACAAGCGCTGTATGGCTGTAATGAGGGTAGTAGTTGGATGAAGGATTAAACTCTGAAGCAAACAATTCGTTTTTCAGAAACGATATGCTAAAGAACGCCACGCCCAATCAAGTACCTAAATACTGCCAAGGAAGCAAAATAAGTTTATCTAGTTCTGTATAGAAACAAATGTTGTCTGATCCTCCTCTTACCTACTCCTCACCAAACAAATAACGACGGTCTGGTCTCTCTTCTGACCTTTGTTACCTCTCTCACATCCAGACAAAGTAATCGACCCGCATCACAACATCGTCGCGCGTCTATCGTGGGAGTGGCACAGTCTATTCAGCCACATCAGCTACAGCCGTTCATCTGCTGGGGCGTAAACAAGATAACTGTAATTGTCAGCAATCTCTTAGACTATGTGAGATTCCAAAAAGGTGGAAAGTTCTCATACCAGTTGATTGACTAAGAGATAGTGACTGGTTGCTCTACAATTGTGCTGACACACTTTTCAGCTGTTGACGATTTCTAGATTGCTGGAAATTTTGTCAATCTTAGTTTCTGTGCCTCTTGAGCTTTATCTTGCAGAGTCACATACTGTTTGCACGGGATGAGTGTACAAGGCAAAAGAATAGAGGGCGTAGCCAAAGGATCGGAAATTGCTGTTTCTTCTGCATCTCCTCAAAGACATCAAAGGACTCACCGTCATTCTGAGAACAGTCGTATATATACAGACAATGCCACCTATGATTCTATTCTAAGTGACGATATTTTGGAAGCATCTCTGCTAAACCCACCTTCAAGCGAAGAATATGATGAAGATGATGATTTTGACCAACAATCCGATAATGATTTGCTACATGAGTCCAGGTTAGATAATAAGCTTCTGCCATGGCATAGACGTCCTTCGATAGTTAACATTTGCTTATTCTTATTCTTGTTCATCTTCTCAGAGTCATTGGGAATAACTTCAGAGATTCAATTACTAATCAGAGCAATTTGTCGTTCATCTTATAATGGGACCCTTGACAGTTCAACGGACTGTTCATCAACTGATGTGCAAAGAAGAAGTGCAGATCTACAAAATTGGACCAATTTAAGTTCAGGGATCTGTAAGATTCTTGTGAGTACTCAGATTGGTAAGCTAAGTGATATTTATGGTAGAAGACCAGTTTTACTTTTTACTTTATCTTGTACTGGTATCACAAGAGTTTTAAAAATCCTACTGTTGGATCCTTCCCATGCATATTTCTCAGCTGGGTTTTACATTGGTGCGGGACTTATTGATGCTATTGGAGGATCAATGTTTGCTATGCTCGCAATTGCAAATAGTTATTTGACTGACGTGGTTGAAGATCATAAAAGAACTTCAATGATGGGTATCTTAGTCTCTTTCTTGTACATTGGTATGGGGCTTGGCACATTTGGCAGTTCTATGTTAACTATTCCCCCAATTGATGTGATGAAATTAAGCATTATTGGATTTCTCTTAACTTTAGGGTTAGCCTGCCTTATGTTACCAGAATCTAGATCTTTCAAGCTAAGAAGAAGATCACGTAGAAAATCTACTTTAAGTATGATCTCCTTAAGGGAAAGTAATGGTGGAGATGGCAACGTTTTAAGTTCACTCTGGAAATCTTTGGATTTCTTATCAAGTTTGAAACTTCTTTGGATTACTAGACCTAATATGGATGGTACTGTTGATCTTATCTCTAGAAGGAACGTTCTCTTGCTTGTGACCTTGGATGTTTTACTTGCATCAAGTACCATCGGAATGGGTATGGTAATGATCCTTTATGCCACCTTCAAATTTAAGTGGGATGCTAAATCAATGGGTTTTTTCTTAGGAATCGCAATGAGCGCCAAAGCATTTGTTCTAATGGGATTCAATCCTTGGTTCAATCGTATTTTAACCAGATATTTTGGACGCAAGGGTAATGCTGTTGATTACGTTGATTTTATAAGCTTACAGTTATGCCTTTACATGGAACTTATTGGCGGTCTCGTCATGACTTTTGCAGCTTCGTCACCTATATTTTTATCGAGTTGTTTGTTCAATGCCTTTGGATCATTATCTACTCCTGTTATACATGCTGCAATATTAAAACACAATCCGGATTCAGGAAAGAATGGAGAGTTTTTTGGTTGCCTTGCTTTGATTAGAAATTTGGTGAATTTGTTGGCTCCAATGATGGCATTGACAGTTTACTCATTGACTTTGGAGCGTGATCCAAAGATTATATTTTATATCATGACGTTTTTACTTTCAGCAGCATGCGTTCTATGCATGTTTGTTAGAGTTGAAAAGTAAATAAATCAACTCCGGAATTATTGGTATTGTGATTTTCTGTTTGTGATTTTTGGGTTTTGGTATCCTTGCTGGTCAGGATCCATTGGGTTGGTGTTGTACACTGAGATTAGTTGAATAACATATGGTCTATAATTATATTCAATACGGTTTTTTATCTATTATTGTGCGGGCATATGTTAAACTGTAGAATACTATTTACCTCAGCTACTAACTTCTTCAGTAGCTCTAGAGACTCCTCCTCCAGAACGTAAAATTTCAGCCTCTTCTCTATCTATTAGCAGAATTGGAACATCATCCATCTGGGTTTGTTCAAGAGCAAAATCCTCAAAAACTTTCTCAGTGTGTTTTTCATCAAACGAAGGTTGGTACAATATCTTGGAAAAAGATCTTGGATCAGTCATTGTGATTTCATCTGGAGGGTCTTCCGGCCTTTGAACGTACCCAAGATAAGGAGATGGTGGAGGCGATTGTAGCTCTATTTTTCTTGGGGGTGGACTTAAATGTGTGTCGGGGATTTTCACCACAGTTGTTATAGTCTCAAAGTAATCAGGATCACTACCATTATCATCCATCGATTCGTCCTTTGTGTAGGAATATGTAGTTGTATCATAGTACGAATTATCCTTCAACGAGAAATCGCATCTGATCTTTTGATCTGTCAAAATCCTATGAATTTCTTTAGACGTGTGCGTATCCTTGAAAACAAGTATTAATCTGTTGAAAGCTCTGAGTCTAGAAACTTGGATAGGTTCATCTTTTGGAACCATATTATGTAAAGCATCCAGAAGCTCCTGAAGCATGTCATCGTTACCTTGATGCAGTAAGTGGCGATCTGTGATAATAACTGTATTGGTTGGTTCAAGCATTTTTGGGGTTGGTTAATCTTATCTATTTGGAGAACAAAGAGAAAACTCTAATTGCTTCGAGGGGGACAAATATCTATGTATTTATAAAACTCAAACCCAGACCGAGCTTTACACCTCTCCCAGAACCATTCGGATCATTCATTATTGAAGATTGACACTTAATATACCTCTTACGGCAATTCTGACACTCTGACGCTCCCGATAGATAATAGGCTTTGTGCCAAGCTTTATGTAAGACAGCTGCGCATCGACTGCGCCTCAGCAAAGATACTACGTCGATCGACTGGGAGCACTTTCTAGGATAGTTTTATTACATATACAATAGTTAACTTTTATGGGGGATGATAGATAATCTAAGCATTCTTAGCCTTCTTTGATGGCTGAACTTTTGAGGCTTTTGATTCAAGCTTTCTCTTCTTCTTCTTGAGATCTTCAACCTTCTTTGTCTTTCTACCGATAATTGATTCAACTTGAGCCTCGTCTAATGCCAACTCAACCAATCCCTTTTCGAATTTAGTCAACTTAACAGTTGGAGTTTCATCCTTTTGTGAAACAGTAGTGGCGGAGTCTGGCGCAATATCTTCTTTAGTATACAATGAATCTGCCAAGTATATTGGTAAGGCTGGTGATTCTCTCAATTTCAACTGAACTGACCTTATTTTGGTGTCTTTGAAATGTTCTAAAACGGCTTTCACATTCTCTAGGAAAGATTCTATATCTTGATTGACGCTACCCAATTTGATGGATAAATTAACACCCATTGGTGGAAGGTAATACACTGATGATAAGATTTTCTGTATTTGATTTGTTAAGGTTGTAATCGATAAAGCAGAAGTATTTGAACTCGATGTAACTCTAATTGGTAACGGCACTTTAGAGCTTCCAAAGAAAATCTTTCCAAGAAGTTTTGGTAAAGTGGTGATAATGCTGTCATCACTCAAGAAAATATCGTACTGGCTTAGCAAGTTTCTCTTTGCCTCATAGGTTTTGTATTCACCTTTCAATTCCTTTGCAGCAATAATTTTTGACAAGTAAGGGATCTTTTTATCTTCAATCTCAGAAAGAATCGTTTCATCAATAAGGTTATCCTTAACAATCAAACAGACTTTAAAGTCTTCATCCAAGTTGTAAGTAGATTGAGGAAGCTTGATCACCTTTGGTTTTAGAGTTTCCTTCTGGGTAAAGAACTTCACACCAGTGATCTGTAAATATAGGGATTGCTCATCATCTTCATCATCGAAAAGGGAGTTTCCATTCTTTGATTCAGCTTGTTTGATATACCATTTCTGCAACTCTGAGACAGCTTTTTTAACAGCAACATCTTTAACGCTAACACCATTGTAAACAGGCTCCACCTCCTTCACGGTCTTAGTAGTGGCTTTCACTTTAACAGGTGTTTCAACCTTAGATCTTGATTTCTTAGCTTGAGCTGGTTTAGCTGGGGCATCAACAGGAGCACTCACTTTGCCATTCTGAACAGCAGACACTCTACTAGATTTTCTAGTGGCAACCTTAACAGGCTTCGAAGTTTTCTTTGGAGGCATTGTATATGATATGGTTCAACTGTGAATGATTCTTTTTAACAATGTAACTATTTACTCTTAGAAACAAATCCAAATAAATTTTTGCACAAAATTTTTTTTTTTGAAAAATAATTTTCTTCATGGTCGATCGGCCCAAAGGGAAAGAAATCGACGTAAGCCTCGGTCCTGTAGATAATTCAGATTTGGTGTTGGTAAGAGAAGATAAAATGGAAGATGGTTATGATATTTGGATGTATCATCTTTGAGCTGGATAAGAGGCAACTGGAAGGAAACATTTCAATATGGTAAGTAATGTGCACGATAATTGAGTTTTCATTTGAAAAAGCAAAACAACTAACGCCAGTTTTTCATCACTGTTCTGTTTCATTAGGGTAAAAGAAAATCCAGTAGTAAACCAGTCAAGAAGATCAAGCAGGTTTTGGATACACAGTTTGCATGCTTATTCTGTAACCATGAAAAGTCAGTGAATTGTACACTGGATAAAAAGGTGAGCATTGGAACCTTGAAATGTAAGGTTTGTGGCCAATCGTTCCAAAGTCCCATTAACTCTTTATCACAACCGATTGATATTTATTCAGATTGGGTGGATGCATGTGAAGCTGTGGCAGAGGAGCAAGCAAAAGTGATCAAATCCGAAGGAGAGGAAGATGACGATGGTTTCATCGAAAATGATGAAGAGGATTTCGAGTAAATCCTGGGTGGCAGTATTTATTTGAACTTGAAAGCTTTGTTCAAAGAAGTAAAAGAAAACAAAAACTTAAATATATATTACAATAATACACAATTTCCTTCATAGTAGTTAGATTCTACTCCTTAATTTTTTCTGCTACGACCTCTTTTCTTGGTATCGATATTTTTCCCTCTTTTTGGAACTTTGGAACCTCTCTTCGGTTCCAATTTTAGCCTCTCAGCAAAGGAAGCCTCCTCTGCATTATGTTCAGTGCCTGCAGAGACTTTCCTAGGAGAGGTTCTGGTCACCAGTGGCTCCGGCGCAGAAGGTTGTCTCCTTGGGCTTCTCCTTCTCTTTGTATTTCCAGAAGGAACCTCAAGCTTTGCACTATCGAGCTGTAGCACAGAGCCTGAAGGCTGCTGCTCATTTCCAGCTTCCGAATCAGACGTTTGGCTTCTAAGTCTTCTTGCTGGGATTGCATCACCAGCAGTTGCTTTTTTGGCCCTGGTGTTTCTCTTCGTTACAACCAATGGTGAAGTCTCAGCCTTCTGCTCTTTCTCTTCATCAGCTAAATTACTACCTTCAATGTCAGATTTGAGACCATCTTCCTTTTTCAATTCTTCAGATTCAAGGTCATGCTCCAGTTCCTTTCTGTGCTCGAATTCTTCTTCAACCTCAATGAATGTTTCGCCCTCAGTCAACAACTGCTGGACACTTTTAGGAAGCATCTCTAGAGGTGGCTGTCCTTCTTCGGCAGGTCCAGCTTCACGTTCGTTGGCATCTGATTGTTCGAACTCATACGATAGAACTCTACCGCTTCTTGTAGAGATACCGCTTCCTTTGGTCTTAATGGGCGAAGGAGCCCGATATGAAAGATCCCTTCTAACTGGAGATCTTGATCTGGTCCTTCTAGTATTCTCACCATCTGATGTAATTCTAGAAGGGATGCGTCTCTTCTTCTGTGATTTGACAGATATGCTTTCTGCTTTTTCTAATTCATCTTCCAAAGCCTCAAGCGATCTTTTCTTTAAGCCTGATTCGGAACTATCATCAATGGAATGATGACTCCTAGTTCTTCTTGCAGGAGAAGTGTCGAAATTTCGGACCGCTGCAGTACCTTGGTCACTCAAATCGTGATTCAAAGCTGGAATATCACCTAGGGTCAACTTTGATCCGGTATCTTTGTAGTAAGGAGCAGTAGAGTCATCCGCCTCGTTAGATTTGACTTCAATAGTCTGAGTTGAATCAAGATTCTCATCGTCGGCAATGATTTTAATGATATCGGTGGTTTCTTCAGTCAATAAGTCCTCCTCCTCCACTGTGACTACAGGAGATGAAAATTCTTGAGAAGCTTTAACTGATTGTTTCCTGGTGAGCAAAGCTGAGAATATTGATAAGAACCCTGTTGACTCCCTGTTAATTTTTTCTTCCGGAGAAGCATCGGTAGTAACAGGCGTCGTTTCAACAATTTCTTGAGCTTTCTCCACCTCTGGGTCCTTGATATCTTCTGTAGTTTGCTGGGTCACAGTCACGACTTGATCTTCATCTTTTTCCTTGTAGCTTTCAATAACATCATCAGTGGCAAATCTCACATGTTTCTCTGGCTTTGCCAAGGTTTGCCCATCGGACATATCCTTCTGACCAGTTTTACTGTCCAAATCTTCTGAGTCGTTCATATCCATCATTGTGGAGGAAGCAAATAATGAGAGATTCTTCAAGACAGAGGCAATTCTCGATTTTGGTATATCTTTCTGAGCTTCACTCTGATCCTTCAAGTGGCCATCCTCCTTGGAATTCAATTCCAAAGCTTCTGCTTTGACAGCGATAGTCTGTAGCTCACAGTCAACCTCTTCTTCTGCTTTAACTGGCTGTTCATCGGCAGCTACTTCCGCAGATTCGTTGTGAGAAATCATGCTAGTCTCCAATGTGTGCACAATGATATTCTCCGTCTCTTCAGCTTCAATTTCAACATCACCAGACTCTTGAATCTGAATCGAGCTATCGGCCTCGACATCCTTGACAACAATTTCAGTAGTGTCCTCCATTTCAATTTCTTCTGTAGTTAGAGAATGCCCAATTTCTGCGGGATCAGTTGGTGAATTCTCTTCCACTGCAGTATCAAATGGTTCTTCGGCAAGTAACGGATGATCAAGCAAAATAGATTCCCGCACAACTATGATTTCAGTTGCATCTTGCTCTCCGACATCCTCATCAACAAGTTCGTCTTCATGATTGTCCATCACTATTTCAGGGTCTTCAGGCTTCACAATGATAGTCTCAGTCTGGTCAGGCTCAAGATACTCATAAGTCTCATTTGGTTCAATGGTCTCTTCGATAACTTCTTGAGAATTCTCTTCGTTATCAGGTGATAATAGACTCACAGCTCCGGAAACAAAACTCGTTTCTGACACTTGCGTTTCGAGGTCTCCAAGAACATCCTCCACCAATTTAGGGTCGCTATTGTTCTCTTCCACCGTTTCCTCTTCAGGAAATTCATCTTTTGAGTTGTTCATTATTGCATCTATGTCGTTGAGCCTCTTGTACGTAAAAAGATTCTTAAACTCTTTGAAGACAGATTGGTAGTATGACATTGGCTGATTTTCAATATCTTGTTCCATCGTTTTCCCAGTTTCGGAGGCCTCAGCAAGACTAGCAGTTGATGCATCGACGTAATTGCTTTCATTGTTGCATTCTTGTTCTATTTCTTGCTTCTTATCAGTGCTAATCTCTATATTCGGTTCAAGGTCTGTATCTGGGTACTCATAAGGAGTGAATTGAACAGTGTTGTTTGTATCATCTAGCTCATGCATTCCCGTATCGTTCACAGTCACCGGTAATAGTGCCTCATCCACCATCTCAAGCTGGGACTCCCCTGATAAATGATTTTGGTCTGTGGAGTGAGAGGTCACTTTGATTACCTCAGAGACCTCTTCTTGCTCTGTGCTTGCATTCACGGTCATATCCATCATTGTCTGTGATTCAACAAAACGGGGGAACGAGTAGCTTCTTCCACTTTCTATTCTAGAATCATCATGTGACTCATCCAGACTTTCTGGGGCACCCTCAACGGTCACATCCATCAGCGTTTCCGTCTCAATGAATTTAGCGAAGCTAACACGAGGAGAGGTATTCGGATTATCAGACGGCTCAGGAGTTCCTTCCGCTACCACCTCGATTTCATCGGTGAGCATTGTATGATCATCATTTGCAAGCTCTGAGGTAACTTCCATATCGTTGGCAAGAGGCAGCTCAAATTCTGTATCATATTCAGGCTGCTCGATCTGAGTTGGACTGTCAACTGGAGTATTATCCACAGTCATATCCATCATGGATTGCCTTTCAATGAACTTTACAAATCCAGAACGCCTCTGCAAACTGTGATCGAGAAGCTCGGGTATTTCCACCTTCTCAGCAATGCCGAGTACTGATTCCTGAGTCAGTGATTCATTTTCAGCAGCACTTGGCTCAGACTGAGGCGAACTTTCAATTGGAGTATTATCAACTGTCATATCCATCATTGTCTGTCTTTCGATAAACTTGGTTAAACCAACAGGCAGCTGAGCAGTATTTTGCGGCAAGGTAACTGACTCTTCTGGATCTCGGAAGTTTGTCCCATGTTGCAAAGATGTAGAATCGAGTGCTTCAAGCTCATTGGAAATATCTTTAGGTTGAGGTGAACTCTCAAGTGGAGTATTGTCTACTGTCATATCCATCATCATATTCTTTTCAATAAACTTAGATAATCCTCTGTTCGCTTCTTCAGCTAGTTCAGAGCCCTTAAGAGAGTCTTCGGCGAGTAAGAGGCTTGACTCTTCTATCAAAGATTCCAGTTCAAGATGCTCAGCTTCAACAGTATCGTTTTTCACGCACTCGGCTTCAGGTGTTTCAAATTCGAACGATTCTTGTCCAACAATGGTTGAATCTACAAAAGGAGAAGAATCCACAGTCATGTCCATCATTGTTTGTGATTCGATAAACTTTGCAAACCCGGTAGGGTTATGTGCAACCGGAGTCGTTAGATCAACAGCTTCCTCTGAAACTGGAATGCTCGCGCCAGTCAATTCAAGTTCTGCCTCAGTATCTTCAGTCTGAGGTTCAGAATCAGAATCGACGACCAATTTCACATTTTCTGAAGGGTGTTGGTCAGAGGTCTCAGCACTTGCATCTCCTATCAAAGAGACACCGGCTGGCACTGATTTTCTTCTCATCCAGTCCAATGAGATTATGCTCTTTAGCCTCTTGAAGGCAGAATATTCAGAGCCTATATTTTCTGCTTTCCTCTTCTTATTATTCTCAATGGAACCTTCAGTCGATGTTGATTCAACCAAAGATGACTCTTGACTCATGATCTCATTTTCCTCATTAAGTTCGGAACACGTATTTTGGAGCTCACTGGCACTGCTTTGTACAGAGAGCTGGACTGGCCACTCGGCAACCCCTTGTTTCGCCTGAGCACCTTCATTGAGTTTTTCATGAAGAATTCTTACTTCACTCTCTTGCTGTTCAAGATTGGAAAAGTCGCTTGGGCCTTTTGCTTCTGTGGAATCTGAAGCATAAACTATCTCATCATCCTCTTGGCTCTCGTCTGAGCGCTCACTAACACCTGATGCATTCTCATTCATCTCAATTATGTCTTCTTGGAGATTGGATAGTTCATCAATACCATCAAGATATAAAGTTTGATCACCAACAAGACTTGAAAAGCCGTCAATATCATTAATAGTCTGATTTGCCAATGCTGTCGCAAACTCTTCTGCATTCTGAGAATTGTCAGTCGAATGTTTCAGCTCATCAATCATTGAAGACTCAGCAACAACATCAAAAAGCTGATCTTCACCGTGAGTCAGACCTGCACCTTCAGTTACCCCTGGAGCTACGATATTAGAGTCAGTGTCTGAATGAGATATTTGAGCTTCTGCAATATCAGCAACTTCGGGAGAAGCAGCGTCTTTCTCGATCATGCTGACAGAGTGCTCTGTCTTCTCTAATATCAGTGAATTTCTGCTTTCCGCAGTTGCCGATCGGCTATTGTGAATTTGAATTGATTGATTTAGGAAATCTAGTAAGCTAGGATTCAACTTAGGAGGTTCGGATACAATTAGAGGAGGAGCTGCTAGCACAGATTGCTCTTGTGAAGCAGATGATGATACCCCTTTACTCTGGTCTTCGGAGCTCAGATCAGGTGAGTCGAGCTTATTTTCAGAATTAGCATCTTGAGACCCCTCCTTCAAATGAGAAGAGGAGCTAACATTTGAAGACTTCACTATGATCACTTGAGTTTCCTCCACCTCTGAGTCAGGAACCTCGTCACTATAGGTGTCTGCGTCATCTTCAATCTTCAAAATTGTGTGATCAGCACTTAGAGTGATGATTGATGCATTTAGCGCCGAATTGCGATGAGCTGATTCATCATCGTCGATAGATTTTGACTTGACGGCTATTGAAATGGTCTTATCCTGGAGCTCTGCACTTTCGTCGTTTATTTCATCATAGTACACAGACACTTCTTCAGGGCGTGACTCTGCAGCGGACTGTGCCAACATTGCGATTTGCATATATTCATCGCTCTCTTCCAGCACTTCTGATTGCAAGTTTTGGAGATTAGCAAATAAATTATTCTCGTCATATTCTTCATTTCTAGTTTCAGTCGTGTCAGAATAGCTTTCTTTGGGAAAATCAGAGACCATATCTTGTGGAGAGTGGAAGAATTCGTTTTCACTAACTTCAAGGGCTTCTTCTTCTTCTGCTTCTAGCATATTTTCGTCATCTTCCTCGTCACCCTCTGATTCCTCTTCCGATAGTTCTTGTTCGTCTTCTTGTGGGTCATCAGTTTTTTCATATTCACTAGCATCGTCAACCTCAATTCCATCGCTTCTGTACGTATCAATTAAAGTCTCCTGTCTACTCACGACTTCACTTTTTGGAAAATTCGTGTCTAGATCAGCTGGCACCTCCTCGGAGAAAATGGAAGAAGGAATTGGATCTATATAGACTCCTTCAGTTGCAGGGTGGTGATTGTGAATATCCTCATTTTCGTCCTCCTCGTCGTAGCTTTCTTCTTCTCCAATTTGTTCAAACTCGGGTTCTTCATCTACGTGAGCATTGTGGTGGGTACTGTAAAGTTCTTCATCTTCTTCATCTTCGTCATCTTCGTCGTCTTCATCATCTTCATCTTGTTCTTCTTGCTCTTCTTGTTCTTCGTCTTCTGATTCATAGTGGGCCTCATCTGCCGGAACAGTCTTAGAATTGAGCCCAAATCGTATGTTCTGCTCTTCTTCATATCCATCACTTGAATCATTGTCATCTGACCCTTCTTCAGAGTCAGAAGGGACTTCATTGTCATACTTCTCTGGAAAAGAGCTCCCACTTGGTCTCATGTATTTATAATCATCGAGTCTAGGATTGGATAGATATGAAGAACCACTACCAGCAACATACGGACCGCTGATACCCATATTCTTAGCATACTGATTAGAATAATTATCTTCATCTTCCTCCACCTCTTCATCCTCTTCATCCTCTTCATCCTCTTCCTCCTCCTCTTCCTCCTCTTCCTCCTCCTCTTCCTCCTCTTCCTCCTCTTCCTCCTCTTCATCCTCGTCCTGCTCGTCTTCGGTGGTAAGGAGCTCAACAATCTCAACTGACTCCTCAGGCTGGTCATCAAGAACTTCTTCCTCGCTTACACTTTTCGAGTATTCTGCTTCTGAAAGTTCTTCGGGAAAGTGGTTAAACTCTTCGGCATCTGAAGGAGATAAGCCTGAATTGTCCACTAACGGTTCTACTTCTTCCTCTTCCACGAAATCCGCGTCGGGCGTCAACTCTTTATTCTTCAATTCACCTAAAAATTTGGTCAACTTATTCATTTTCAGCTCATCTTTTTCAATCAAGGACAATTTCTGCTTTTCAATGAGATATTCCTTGTTCAATTTTTCATAGAAGCTTCTGTCTTCCTTTTCTGACTGCTCGAGATAATCATCATATCTATTCCTTAGCTCTTTGAACCATTTATAGTCGTCCTGAGAAACTTTGTTAGAATGTCTATGACCACTTAATTCTGTTCTGTCCATAGAATTCCCTATTGTAGTTTTGTGAATTATAGGGTGAACTATTTCAGACTTTGGTTCATCAAGAAGAATATCAGAAGAAGAAGTTCGAAGTTTGTCTTCATCAATCACAGCAATATGGATATTAGCACGTTTTGCCAAAGTTTTCCAGTACTCGGGGTTTGTGGAGACTGTGTAATCAGTGGCATCATTGTCATCTGTTCGATGTTTGTACAAGCGTTCTTTTGCTTTGTTGAGAAATGGTGTCGGGCGTTTGGAACGAAACTTCAGACTCTCAGTAGACTTCCGTGTAGAGTCACTGACAGCCGAATCACCAACTCCATTTGTGGTGTCTGGGATCATTGTTCAATTGTTTGGCCTATCGTTTCAGTTAAACGGTCCAATGTTACGAGATCATTATATTTCTTCCTCAGAATTGAATTGAAATTGTTAAAGTCTCTGTAAATAGAAGAAAAGTAGCGATGGTGCCGACCCATAATCGACGCGTCGCTCTAACGTTATGTTTTACGTGCTTCTTTTCAATCAAGTGTGAATAGTATTGGTAGATCTAAGATGAAAGAAGACAGACTCCTTACAAGAGAGGTTGCATATACAAGATAAAGTAAAAAGAAAGTAAAGTACTAATTCAGTGTTTGGGTGTCAATGGAGTGGTATCCAATTGGGGCCACTTGAAAATTGCCTGATAACGCTGATGGATAAACTTGAAAGCATCTCAGTGCTTGTGGCTGTGATCATGATCTAACTTACATTTTTCTTCAGTTTGGATCTCGGAGCTATCCTCTTCGCTTTCGTTAGCCACTTCCTCAGGTTGTGAGTTTGAAACGAATTGAACAGAGACATTTTTCAAATTATGGAACTCTTTCTGTAAATGAGCCTTCAATGTTTCGGAGAGATTTCCCATCTTGTCTAGTGTAAGTCTGTTCTCATAGTTCTTGTTGAAGGAAGCAACTCCCAACTTAAGGATGACATTCAAATTCGTTCCAGAAGGAAGCACAGAGAGCTCTTTGATCAAGACGTTTGAATCCATTTTCATTAGATGCAGGTTGATATTATCTTCTAAGGAGGTGTATCTTGGGTCCACCTTTGGGACAGCATTGTCAATGAGCTCTTTGAATGACTGCACTGCTCCTGATATGCCTACCTTTATCACTAATAGCGAAACAACTAAGCCTCCAACAGCATCCATCCAAAAGATGTTCAAAAAATACCCAGATGAGATCGTAACTACAGCCACCACAGAAGTCATTGAGTCAACTCTGTGGTGCCACGCATTTGCTATCAACACTTTTGAGTTTAATTTTTCTCCAACCTTCCGTGTAGCTTGGAATAACCACTCTTTCACGGCGATCGAACCTAACGCGAGCCATGCAGCATTTATGTTTGCAACTTCCAGACCCTCAGTAACTTCTGTTCCTTCAAGGGATGAATGTGAATGTGAGTGTGAATGAGAATGAACTGGCACAGAAGATAAAATATCCGTGATACTATGAGGTAGTACAGGCGTTAAAATATCCGTCAACGAACTCCATCCAATTTGTATACCGGCATACAACAAGATCCCAGAAACGAAGAAGGATCCCAATGTCTCAACTTTACCAAATCCCAGAGGATAAGCTTCATTGGCAGTCATGGTACTGTACTTCACGGTCGAAAGGGTAAGAATATCAGCTAGCAAATCACCAACGGCATGAACTGCATCTGCAATTAAAGCTTGCGAGTGGAAATAGATACCCCCTATGAATTTGGAGATTGCCATACCAACATTGACACCAAGTCCAATCCAGGTGATTTTAACACCTTCGTTTGCTAAATTCTTGGTATCATATAGTTTTAGAGACTCCGGATCAGCAGCGTGAGAATGGCTGTGGCCCGAACTATGAGAGTGAGAATGGGAAGAACCCATTAATTGATGCAGAGGAACATGAGGATTGAAAAAATCCTTCACTTTTGTCCAATACGTCTTTTTGGGTTCATTCAAAGTGAATTCAAATGGCTCACCTGAGAGATCCATCTGATCCATTTCGGGAAAGTCTGAGTGTGAATGCCCATGAGAATGAGAATGACCATGTGTGTGAGAATGTGAAGCCGAATTCGAAGATGAAGCTGCATCATCTTTTTGGACATGAGCATGTCTTATAGTTTGAATCACTGAAATGTTCTGTGGCAATGGTAAAAGAGCTTTGGATGCCTTTAATCCAAACCGAGACAGGTATGGCGTCGAAATCAACAACATATTTCAATTCACGCAGCTAAAATACAATCAGGAATATCCACAAAAACCAGAGGCCGCCTTGAGATAGCTTTTTCCAGTTGCAAAGGTCCTTAAGTAACTGCTACAAGCACTGTGATAAATCAAAATCTGAGTAAAAGAGACAAAATAAAGCAGATGAGTTCACGTTAGATATCGATTGATTGGAAAATCCTCGACGCACCCCCATTTCACCCCATCTAGAATGAAAAAGTCGGCGACCTCGAAATTTATCTCAGTTATCGGACTTACTGAAAAATATGCAACTCTGGATTAAGTATTAAACGAAGCACATTGTATCGATATAGCAATCTTATGAGTTCAATTAAGATAGTAAGTTATGATTCCGTTGTAGTATGACATATATATATAGACAGTCCTTTATTTATCAATATCCACTCAAGAGAAAATATATTGTGACTATAATGTCAGATCTCTGCTTCCAATTTGCCTGACAATCAATCCCAGGCATCGATCACCATTCAAACCAGTTATACAGAAAGGCGCGATTGAGATCCAACTAAGTCACTCTATTTGCTATGGTCTACATTCCCCTGCTGTGCTTCACAAGTCTTGTGACACGATCTCCATCTGATAGTTAGGGATTTCTGGCTCAATTGGAAGAGCAACAGCTGCCTCGGGTAGTCCCCCCTGTAATATCTTTTGATCTTCTACTGTAGCTTCTTCATGAACAACATTGATGACATCCGACTTGTTGATATCGGGTTGAACCCTCTGAGATAATTCTAAGAGCTTACTCTTGAACATTTTTCTTTCTTTTTCAAAATTTACCGAACAAGCTTCCATCTTTCTTAGTGCAAATCTTACAGCTCCAATATCGTCTTCTATTAGATTACCATCAGGATCAAATTTTACAACATCAGGTAAGGATTTCTTGAATTTCAAGCAGTCACGAAGAATCAGCAATTGATAATATAACTCGGGAGGAATAATCTTAACCATTGTAACGGAATTAATAACAAACTCTGTAAGAGCTTCCATCGCCGGAAGTTTGGATACAGCTCTATTATGATATTCTGTTGACTTGAACTGTCCATCAAAATCACAGATAGGGCATAGATACCCGTTAATACCATTATCACTATCGTCATCTTCTTTCAAGCCAATACAGTTAAAATGCAGCCACTGTTCGCATGATTCACATTCAATCATTATTCCATTTTCATGAGTCATTCGACACACGCAGTAGTTTGAACTGTTCATCTCCTCTTTTAGAACCTCGTGGTTTTTCAAGTGCACTCGCTTCAAATATTGCTTGATATTCTTTCGCGATGGAAGACTTGGAAACAGGGTATATAAGTAGTCACACCAGTCATCTGTGGATGTCTTTATTAACTTCAACGTTTCCTGCTTATCCACTGTGTTAGAATACTTGGACATGTTCACAAGTAATTCCGGGATCTGCTCCATAGACAGAGAAGCAGTGGACTCATAATACTGTTCGTTCACATCAATTAGTGACAGAATTGGATCTGGCTCATCACTGGTGAAAGAGAATCTTTTGGACACAGAATCAAGAATAGTGTCGGCTTGTTTTATTATTTCACTGTATCTATCAAAGCACAGCAGAACAGCACTTCTCACAGATGTAGATAATGGGAAACTCTCATATCTTTCATATAATACACTTAGATGATTGATATCACATATAGGTCTGTTGAGCAGATCTTCAAATTCTCTGGACGCAGCAGATCCTTTTCCGAATATCTCGTTGAGGTACTTCATTTGTTCGGAGTCAGAAGAACTGGCTGCGCTATCACCTTCTTCGATCAATTCGCCGATAACCTCAAGAGAGTCATCAAGTAGATTTAATTTTTCAACTTTCTTTAGCCACAATCTTCTTTTGATAATTTTGTCCACTAGCAAGAACGCTTCCAAGTTCACGCCAAATGACTGACCGAGCAAGTGTAGATTCTCAATTTCGTTTTCATCAGGAAGAGCGGAACTACTACCATCAAGCAAACCGGCAACTAGTTTGTTGAATCTCTTGATTTCCTCTGCAAACTCTATTAGCTGGTCCATCTCTGGTGTAGAGACAGGAAGGAATGAAATTTGGGCAAGGAGTTGATCCAGTTCTTCGACATTGTTCAAAGTTTCTTTGGTCGAAACGCTCCCATTGATAAGCTCACTACCTGAACCTGCGGTGTTCCTTCTTTGTCTCATTCTTGTCGTAACCCTAGATGCTAGAAACTTGTTCGCACTAATAACCCACTCATCAGTGAGTCTAACGTTCTCCTTTAGGTTTTCAAATAGCTGATACGCCTTTTTCTCGATACCATCAGAATCTTCGTCGGGTGGAACATCAAAAATAGCCCCACCTTCAACCAACAGTGGTCTTAGTAATTTTGTGGATGGCTTATCATATCCTGCGATAAGATCTTCGTATTTTCTCAGCCATTTATCACCCGTCATTAATTTCAATCTCAAAGTTTTTAACACTGACTTCAATGAATCATCCGATACAAATGTTATCAGTTCCACCTTGAAACCTGGCTCATTGGGCTTGAAGTTGTCTAGATAATACTGTAATGACATTGATAGTTTGTTCTCTGGCTGGTCTTTGTCTGATATCTGGATATAGGAGGGGTAAGTGTCTAACAGATCTGAATCAGTAACGGATAAACCTTGGTCAGCGACTGTAATCAAACTTTCCTTCGCAAGACCAGTTTCTCTGACAGCTTCACGAAGTCCTAGATGTACGTTAATCATCTCGTCAAGCACAAGCTCAAGCATCAAAAGTGTGTCTTTGTTTGTGCAGGAGTGGACAATATTCATGTATAGCTTCCAAACTGAGAACCGTGGAAGTAGCTGCTGCTTGCTCAACCATGGCATTGATTGGTATGATTCTCTCAATGATGTCCTAGTAGAAAAATTCACAGACTCATTAACTGTAGTTCCGAGGGAAAGATTTGCACTATAGGTTTTTGGAAATTTTATAATATATTCACCAGGTTCCTGGCTTGCGCCATACACTGGGATTCCCTGACTACGAAGGTAGTCAGGTGAGATAAATAGCTCCTCGTTAAACCTCAATGGCCTTTCTCTTGGTAAGAACTCTTCAAACTTCTTGTTCTTTGGGGCTTCTCTTTTAGAGATACAGTCCCCAAAGACCTTGTTTTCCAACGTCACGGAGACGACATCTGAGTTTGCAACTAGCTGACCATAGTTCTCTAATTCCTGCTTCAGCTCTTCATCTTGATGATCTTTCCTTTGGATAAACTCTAAAAGAAGTTTCTCGTACTTCTCCTGAGCTTCAGGAGGGATAAAATACCATAGCTTACGTTCACCGAGATGATGAAAATCTGCACTGTACAAAAAGTGATCTTCAATGTTCCAAGACTGAGTGCTGTAAAACATTCCAAAAGTTAGAGATGGTTGTATCAAAGTATCGGTGGAATCATCCCCAAGAAATTGTAGCATTGACCCTTCGCAGACTGGTAAGTTTTGAAGATTCCATGGATGTAGTATTTCCGCATGGTTTTGAGTATTTGGCTTGGAATCAAATCCAGACTCGTGGATCTTCACAGGTATATTCAAGGCAATCTCAGTCTCAAGGCAAGTTTCAGAATCATTGAAGATCTTCCAGAAGAAGTCTTCGAGCTCCTTCGCCTCGACTTCAACTTGTGGAAGTGACATCTTTTTGAGAACAAGATCTTTAAATGCTCGACTTTTATCATTGAACTGCTTGAGATTATATAGTGAGGAGACTCTTGTCCCAAAAGGAGAGCTATCATCTACTGTATGCGGGGATGAAGACCATGTGTAAAAGTCATATGTTGGTAAAGTTTGATCATCGTTGACCGTGATACCTTTTTTCTGTGTTGTTAGTTGATCAAAGTAAGGATTGAAGCCAGCATCTACTAATAGATCACGTCTACGTTTGTACTCTGTAGAGGAGCCAATTATCCTGGGCAAGTAGTTCGATTCTTCATCCAACTTTTGTCTTTTCGAAGGATTCACCTCGTTGGCTGATTTGAAGCCAAGTTCAAAATCCATCCTGAGGTCAAGGGGCAGAATATAACGTTGGTATGCTGATTTAATTGAAGAAGACAATGAACTTGTGATCTTCCCATAGAATCCTAGCTCTCTACCCACTTGGGCCCACATCTTCTCAGAGCAACATTTCTCATAGCCGCCTCTCAAATGAACAGAATTCTGTAATCTGTACAAGTCAATGGATCTCTTATCGATGCAAGGGAGTTTTGTAATTGAAATATTGGTCTCGGCTCCTACCGCTAGAAGCTTTTTGTGAAATGAGAATCTTGCATTCAACTCGTTGACATGGGAGTTCCACAGCTGCCTTTTGGTTTTGAACCATAGTGACTCTAAGTTAGCTGAGAATTTGCGATGAAAGCTTTTTGGTGGAACAATTTTCACGGCACCATAGCGCTCACCAAGTAGCCTCACTGATTCTATATATGCAATTGGATCTTTAAATTCTTCCTCAGTTGGACTGAGGGTGGGTATTGACTCAGCCATTGTTGGTATATCTTCATCCAGCTTTTTGGAGGCCTTTGAGTTTATGAAATCTGCTTGGGGATTGACTTTATTCCTATTTTGAGGGTACACAAATGGGTTATAGTGATGGGTCACAGCTGATCCAGCTCTCGAGTTGGCTAGTTTATGCTCTGAGCCTTGACCCTGTCGAGGAGATTCCGAACTGAAGAAACGATAAAATCTTGACGTCTTTGGAGGTCCTGTCAACATGACAACCTTCTTTCCTGCTGACGGTTCAATCTCTCTCTCTTTCTCTCTTGGATCTTCGCTTGTCTTTGAGTCCGAAACCAACTCGTTACTGTATAATATGAATTTGTGGTTGGATGTGTTAATTCCTTGTGTTGGTAGAGATTCCTGGTCTTTTTGATGTTTTTCAAAATATGAATCCTTGGATCTGGCCTGATCTTCCCCAGTTGAAGTTTTTGATTCTCTATTTTCCTTCAGACTATCGGACTCTCGTTGTTGGAAGTTAGAATATGTCAGGTCTGAAGTATCATTTACTGGATAGGGAATAGTTCTTTGAGGGTCCAGATAAGGTGTATGCGAATTCTTGTTTGAACAATCCCATTGTCCTCCATTTATTAAGCTATGAAAGGAGTTTTGGATTTCTGGGGACTGATGTCTATCACTCGAAAGAACAGGGGGAGGGAAATCATGCCGCTGTGATATTGGAGGAAGTGCAGGTCCTGAATAAGTGGATATTTGTGACGAATAATTATTGTATCTCATACTTATACCCTCACCTGATGCACTAGTGGGGTCTGTATAGTGGGGGAGTTGACCAAATCCTATCTGTTTCAACGCTGGGTCTCCTGCATGAGAATATATTGCACGCTGGGATGACTGCCAATGCATCTGATTTACCTCAGTTGATTCACTAATATCTGGAGAAAATGAGGAGATTGAGGGAAGTTTTGGAAATGATGTAGCTCCATTCCCGCCTAACTCTCTCGAAGTTTGAAATGGCCTTGGGAGTGGAAGGTCACTAGTTATTGAAGACAAAGAAGGAAGTGTGATTCTCTGCTCTTTCCTAAGCTGATGTCCTTCGGTGAACGGATCATGTTCACTTTCCGACATCGTCCTGGAATTCAGTTATTTTATGGGAAGTCTCTTGTGCAAATCTTGCAATAGTTCAAAGGAAGAAAAGTAATCCTGGCCAGTCAAGGCCTTCATTCAATTCCCCTAACCCTTGATATGCATGTTGAGGCCTTTAACAGCGAATGAAAATTTATGACTTGCACAGCCAAAATAGAGACGGGGAGTTTAATGAAATGATTTAGATATTCTGGTTGAAAAAAACTCTTTATAATATTTTATTTTTTCCTTAAATTACCTTATAAACCTTATATACCCTAATCACCGACATGGCCAATTCAAACTTCTAAGGGTTCCATTTTTGGAAATATTCTGGCCCCTTGCAGAAAGATTCTTGCGGCAGAAGCTGCACCCATCAAAGACTTACAGCAAGGTCTGTCTTTTACATCTTTATCATTCATGTCACCAACACGTTCCTGCTTAGCAGGATTGAAACCTTTATGACCATGGAATTCATTCTTGTACCTTTGATAAACCTCATCGTTAATTCTGTAGATGTCAAATTCGACAAAATACATTCCATCTTTTTGATCGAAACAATACTTTCTGAAATATGATAAATGTCTTTGGATTTCGTTTCTGCAACAGTTAGCAGTACCTTGAGGTATCTTTTCTTTGAAAGTTTCCAAGTAGTCAGCTAATCCCTCTATCAGTAATTGGTTAAAATAAGATGGATCATGCCAGTATCTTTTGTTCCAATCTGGATAATCTCTATCAAACAAAGTCTTACCTCTATCTGTAGCGGCTTCAGCCAACTGTTTGGCTTTTGTGGCCCATTCTTCATTTTTATCGTATTTCCAAAGTAAGCAAAGAGCTGTAAGAGTGTTACCTGTATTGTAAGTATATTTGCTCTTATCTATAACATCGGAACCATAACCAACTCCATCCATGATCACGTGATCTCCTGGATCAAACATTTTAACTAAAATGAAATTCATGCAAACTTTGGCAAATTCATACAAGTCTTTCTCCTCATCTTTACTAGAAGCATAAGGAATCATCTTCATTGCTGCAGTGGCAGCGACACAGTTTGAGATTGTTGATAAATAAGTTCTGCTGATGTGCCATTTCAATCCAACAATTTTGAAAATTTCATGCTCTTTCAATCCACCCATCAAAAAACGCATTAATTCTTTGCTCAATCTCAGATATTCAGGATTCTCCGTTGCTTCATAGCAAGCAATCAAGCCTCTTAACAAATGTGCTCCATCATCATAGTTGATATCATCATCCCCTGAATTTAGACCTCCGTGGTACAGTACGGAATAGCCTCCATACTTTGGATTTCTATACCAAAGGCATGCTTGTACTGCCTGATCAACAATTGGTAAAGTGAGATCCTTGTAGACTTTTGCACAATCACCAATGGCATGTAAAACAACTCCCATAGTCCAACAGGTGAATTTACCGTCCCTTGATTCGTGGCATGGAATTCTGGTTGTGAACTGGTGCATATCAGGATTCCAGTATTGGTACCACATACTTCTAACGATATTGTAACCCTCAAGATTATTATCGAACGACATATTTGGTTAGGCAACTAGTAGATTGATCTTCTATAGAGCCTTTGAAAGTTGTGAAGAGAACAGGTGGAACAAGACTTGTTAAATCTACAGGTGATGTAATTCTCCCCTGAAATCGAATGATTGCGATTTCAGGCTGTGTGCCAAATAAGGATCTACTTTTCTTCTTGCCAAAGAAAGTGGCTGAGTTTAACGATACTTGGAAGAAAGATATACCAAGACATGGGAGCTAGCATTCAGAGTGTTGATAGGGGAACTCCTGTCATATATCAGTTGCTTTATCGAAAGGAGTTTTATAAAAAAAGAAAAAAAACGGTCCAGAAATCGGGTGGATCTGAAACACATAGAGCGAAAAGGATTTTTATTTCACCGAAATGAGAAGGTCCTAATTACCTGGAACACGTAGGTTGATGAATGTAGTATATTCATATTCTTGGATTGTTCCTAGAAGTAATATTACTTTTCAATCTATATAGATACTTGTGAAGACACTGTAAAATTGAACTAAATCAAATTACATCAAGACAAGACGCAATTGGTTACTTAGTAGATCCGATCCAGAAATAAAGTCACCCAGCCGGGGGTCGCGGAGATGCTTAATTTCCCCGCTTCTTTTCCTCGATGCGGCAACAGGCAGCTTGATCGAGGAACGGGAGTGGACTATACTCAGTCACTTCCTCTGGGGAAAAATACCCTCCTATGTGGGGTGAAGAACTTTTTTCATAGCTTTCAATCACTTTGCAAAAGGTTTGTCTATTCTTTAATTCAATTTTTTCAATACTTACCCATACTAATTGGTTTTGGAAAACTCCTAGTCGTTCTCCAATCTCAAATCCTGCCTTACTGAAAAGCCGGATAGTACGAAAGTTGACAAACTGGCTGATCAATTTTAATAGAGAGTTGAAAAATTTTTCACCTGATGTTGAAGAATCAATTACGAGCAGCTAGATCTCTAGCTAAAATTCAAAGATCCAACGAATGGAAAAAATTTGGCTGCATATCCAGAAGATTTGTTTCCTCGAGGGAATCATTTAATGGAGGACATTCAAGAAATAACTTCAAGAGGTTCACTGCGATCACCTCGACTGTCGCCGTGGCTATTCTATTATCATCAATGATTGACGATAAACAAATTATTTGCAATGATAGTCCAGCAAAACCAAGGAGGAAAGTGTCTTTAGAAGAATTTGCCAAACACAATACCGCTACCGACTGCTGGGTCGCAATCAATGGTAAAGTCTATGAAATGACTGAATTTCTTTCGAAACATCCTGGTGGAAGACATGTTATAATCAGACAAGCTGGTTATGATGCAACTGATCTGTTCGAGAAACTTCATCCTAAGGGAACAATCGAAAAGTATCTACCAGCTGAGTGTTTTATTGGTGTATTGGATGGAGAAGCTCCCGTTTTAGAGGAGTCGTTTGACCCAGCGGAAGAAGAAAGATTAGAATTCATTGAAAATAAACCACCAATAACTCAAATTTTCAACTTGCATGATTTTGAATATGTTGCAAAAAATATTTTACCTAAAGGTGCATGGGCCTATTATTCAAGTGGATCAGATGATGAAATTTCTATGAGGGAGAATCATTATTCTTATCAAAGAATCTATTTTAGACCAAAAGTTTTAGTGGATGTGAGTGAAATCGACACATCAACAACATTACTAGGAACCAAAACTTCAGTTCCATTCTATGTTACTGCAACTGCATTGGCCAAGTTAGGGCATCCTGATGGTGAATGCTCAATTGCAAGAGGCGCTGGTAAAGAGGATGTTATTCAGATGATTTCAACCTTAGCTTCAAGTTCATTGGAAGAAATTGCTGCCTCTAGGCCTCCTGGAGCCACTCAATGGTACCAATTATATGTTAATGAAGATAGAGATGTTGCTAAAAAGATGGTGTTGAGAGCGAAAGAACTAGGTATGAAAGCAATCTTCATTACCGTTGATGCCCCATCTTTAGGTAATAGAGAAAAGGATAGACGTGTTAAATTTGATGATAGTCCTGATGTGGAATTAGGTGATAATGTTGAAAGAAATAGTGGTGCTGCTGCTGCAATTTCATCATTCATTGATACTAAATTGACCTGGGATGATGTTAAAGAAATTCAAAAGATTACAGATTTACCAGTTTTGATTAAAGGTGTTCAAAGAGTGGAAGATGTTATTTTGGCAGTTGATAATGGATGTCAGGGAGTAGTGTTATCCAACCATGGTGGTCGTCAACTAGATACTGCTCCACCTCCAATTCAATTACTCGCAGAAGTGGTTCCAGAGTTGAAAAGATTAGGTAAATTGAAACCAGATTTTGAAATCTTTGTCGATGGTGGTGTAAGAAGAGGAACAGATATATTAAAGGCGGTTGCTATAGGTGGTAAAAATGTAAGAATTGGTGTTGGATTAGGTAGACCTTTCTTGTATGCCAATTCTGCTTATGGGGAAGAAGGAGTCAGAAGAGCAATTCAAATCTTGAAAGATGAATTGGTGATGGATATGAGATTGCTTGGTGCAAAAAACATCGATGAGTTGAATGAAACATATGTCGATACGAGAGGTTTGATTGGAAGGCAAGCAAATGATGATTTATATAACAATTTATACTCCCCGCTATCCTCAGTGAAATTTAAGCATGAGGAATAGACCTATTTGCTCATTCTTATTTCGATCATTGCTGTCTTTGTGGTGTACTATGTCATTTTATTTCTAACAAGAAAACAAAAAAAAAGTTTCTAGATTATATCCTGTTATTTTTTCATCATCAAAGTTCATCTCCCATATCAATATCTCCCGAACCGTGAAGTCCAAGTGTGGATGTTCCCGTTAGCAGTCCATTCTTTTCCAGAATTGCTTCAAGCAATATTTGATTTTTTAGAGAGCAGAAGCTTTTCATTTGCGTTGTCTCGATCATTTCATCACCTAATAATGACTTTATTTGGCATAGCTTATCATAATAATCCTCCAGTTGAGACTCATGATCCCTTAGGGATTCTACCGTTAAGTCATCAAGCTCTATTTGGCCCACGTTCGTCACATGATTTTCTGTATTGTTAGCACTTTTCTGTGACTCTATTAATCTTGCTGTCTTCGTATTGATCGTACTTAAAACACCTGGATTTAAGCTTAGTTTATTAACATGGAAAAATTTCGAAATTGTAGATTTGTCTGAAACCCCACTTTTCAGTAGCTGAGAGTATTCATCGTGTAATTTATCTAAATCACCGGTCACGAGTTTAGAAACGTGAGGTATTTGTCTCCCCCTAATGAGCTCCTCAAATTCGGGTAGTGCTATACTTTTACCATTTGATAAAGCACACACTAGCTCATGTGATTCATTTGAATCTATATCATGAACGGTCTTCAGGTGTTTCAGTAATGCGTCAGATCGTGTAAATGATTTCAAGCATTCTGGTAAAAGACAATAGAATGGTTTCTCACCCGTATGTGTACGAACATGGGAAATCAATGCAAACCTGCTATGCTGTAAGACACCATTTCTTGGACAGTCGGTCCATTTGCATGAATACTCGCTATTGGAATTTTCTTTCTTTGAGACTATGTGCTCTTTGTTGACATGGTAGACTAGGTCATCCAAATGTAGGAACTTATCCTCACAGTCCATCCACCTACAATAATTATTGCCAAAGTTGTCATCTTCGAATTCAGTAAGATCCTTGCCCTTGAAGAACTCGCCAGCTTCCATCTTCTGGAATTCTAGCTCCAAATCCTCATCTGTAACTGCCGAATGTCTCTCAAAGATAGGAATTTCACCCATTGCTGGATCCGTGATCTTTGTCAACAATGCCTGTGTCATTCTGCCTCACTTGGTCAATTTCCCAAATACTCTTGTGGGATGCCTTGGTATCTGCCACCAAAACACTTCTCTTATTCAGCAATCCCTTCGCTCTCTCTTCAGCAAGTACTTTACTCTCACAGACTCACTAAAGAACGGAGATCATCTGTCATTGACCATTTCCGTGCAAATAAGAAATATGGCTAAAGAGTCGTTTGAAACTCAAATTTTATTTTTACTTATTCAACACACATCGGCCATGGAGATATGTGACTGAAAGCTAAAGTAAGAGATGGTTTATCAAAAGCTAGTTGAATAACTGGGAAAAAAATATCTTCAAAAGGGATTCCATAAGCGAAATGTCTGAGCTACAATTGACTGTTCTTAAAACTTTGGGAGAGAAAGGAGCTATCAAGGATTCCTCAGTGGAATTTCCTGAGATTCAACCTTTGACTTTTCAATCTGCTTTAAATTCTTTGGCATCAAGGGATATGATTACTTATAAAAGTATTGAAAGTGACAAGTATTTACTTACTGAAGAAGCTGAAGAGATTGCAAGTAATGGTTCCCATGAGTACATACTTTTGAACAAGGTTTTGGAACAGTTGGAAGGATTGAAGATTTCTGAGGTTGATGCTTTGATGGGTAAGAATGGTAAAGTTGCACAAGGTAGGGCCTTCAAGAATGGATGGATAGGTAAAGATGGTGACAAATTAGTCAGCAAACTAGGAAAGGATGCTTCTGTTCAAGATACCACCGCTGATCAACTAAATGAGATCAAGAAAACTGGAACATTATCCAACAAAAAAGATTTAACAGAATTAAAGAAAAGAAAATTACTCATTCAAACAAAAGTCTTTACTTTCTCTGCTGCAAAGGGCGAGAAGTTTGCTTTAGAGATCAAGCAACTTGAAACTGATATTACAACTGATATGATTTCTTCTGGTTCTTGGAAAAGTGCCGAATTTAAGGAATTTAATTTCAATTCTCAAGGTGTTTTACCTCAAGCCGGTGCTTTGCATCCTTTAAACAAAGTTAGAGAAGAATTTAGACAGATTTTCTTCAGTATGGGATTCTCAGAAATGCCAACAAATCAATACGTTGAGAGTGGTTTTTGGAACTTTGATGCCTTATATGTCCCTCAACAGCATCCTGCAAGAGATTTACAAGATACTTTCTACTTGAAAGATCCGGCCACAGCAAGACCTCCAGAGGACAAAGAATATTTGGCCAATGTGAAAAAAGCCCATGAAGGTGGTGATTTCGGTTCCATTGGTTATAGATATCCATGGAAGGGAGAAGAATCATTAAGAACCGTTTTAAGAACTCATACTACCGCCATTTCTGCTGCTATGTTGAAGAAGTTGGCAGCTGATCCAAAACCTAGTAGACTGTTCTCTATCGATAGAGTTTTCAGAAATGAAGCAGTTGATGCTACACATTTGGCAGAATTCCACCAAGTTGAAGGTGTCTTTGCCGATTACAATCTAACCCTTGGTGATTTGATTGGTTTCATGCAACAGTTCTTCAGCAAGATGGGTGTTAATGATTGTAGATTCAAGCCAACGTATAATCCATATACTGAGCCATCTTTAGAAATTTATGCTTGGCATCAAGGTTTAGGCAAATGGGTTGAGATTGGTAATTCAGGAATGTTCAGACCTGAAATGTTGGAACCAATGGGTTTGCCTAAAGATATGAGAGTTTTAGGTTGGGGATTGTCATTAGAAAGACCAACAATGATCAAATATGGTGTGAGTAATATCAGAGAACTCTTGGGTCACAAAGTCAACTTAGAATTCATTGAAAGCAATCCTGCCGCTAGATTAGATGAGGATATTTTCTAAACTTTATCTTAGATAGATACATATAGTTAATTTTTTGATATTCTTTACTAGTTGCTGTCGTAGTTGTAGGTTTCTTTTTCTCTGATAGAAAAAACTAAGGGTGATTGTTTGTCAAAAAAATTTAAAACAATATTTAAAAAATAAATTCCGATACCGGGAGTCGAACCCGGAGCTGCCCGGTGAAAGCGGACCATGTTAGCCGTTACACTATATCGGATAATTTATGATTAAAAAAGTGTGCCCTGATTAACCCACTTCAAGAGCCCTAAAATAAAAACTTTTTGTTTTTTCCCTTTCTTTTGTCTAATATCGAGTTCCATCCTTACGATTTAGAAGCTTTTTCCTGAGAAATAAACCTTTTCCTTAGTCTTCTTCTCGTTCGATTTGGATCACATTTCCTTTAATTTAGTTAAGTCTGCGAAGACTTCCAGTAACAGTCCGTAATATATAGTTAAAATTAAATTCTTATTAAAAAGAATTTCCTGAAGAATAACCTTTTCCTTAATTTCTATGTTTCGATTTAAATTTTCTTTCTTTAATTTTTGTTACGTCTGCGAAGAATCACAATAACAGTAAGTAATGTTTAGGTTAATAACATTGATTTGGTATTAAAAAAAAGATGTTTATCTTACAATAAAAAGCTGAACAAAACCTACAAACCCCCATTTCTGCTGAAGATCAGTGCAGGATACCAAGCAGCAGCAGTGTCTATCTTTAGTGAATATCCTACTTGATAACGTATTGATAACGTATTGATAACGTATTGATAACTGAAAGCGCTTTTAAGATTATGCCTCTTAGTTTTAGACATGAAATGTGGGAGGAATACAGTTTAGGAAAGAGGCAATTGAAATCGATACAATCACTTTCAGTTGCCTCCATTACACTAAGAATTCAGACTTCAGTACGCGGTAAGAAGGAAATAGATAGGGTGAAGGGCTGCTAATCGAGTCCATTAACAATGATTTTTAGAAGGCTTTTAAGCTAGTCTCAGAGAAGAAGAATCATAACTTTCGGACAAAGAGAATCCTAGAACACAACCTTGTTGGTCTGAAAGATTACAAAAACAAAGCTGCTACAACCACCAGCCTGCAAAGCACCCGACAATTATTGGCTGCATATTAAGCAGTATCTTCGTGTGTACAAAATCTTGAAAAATTAGGTGCGTTGAGCAAAACCTCTGCCAGCGAAACTTTTTTTAATCTGTCAACCTCTGCAGTTAATTAAGAATCTATCAACTTCACATCATCAACTAAAGTATCAGTAACCTTATCATCATTTCAGTTTCAGATAACGAGAGACAATCATTTAAATTATAGCTGCCAAACTTGGGGTAATCGCTGGTCTCCGGACTCCCTTTTCACAGCTAAATATGCTTCGCGCAAAGCAGAATAAAGGTGCATCGTCCGAATGTAGCATCTGGAAATGTGCTCCGATCGAAACAGCATGCAAAGCATTAGAACTTTTTTTGAATTGGTATGGGGATCTCCTACGATAAGAAGATTTCATCGATCGAGATACAGCCATTGTTTCTCAAGCAATTAAACAAAGGTTCCCCATTACTGTTATCAAATTAAACAAGATGTCTATATCTATAAATACAAGCTGGTATACTCTAATTTAGCGTCAAGGATCAATCTTGCGATTCTACTAGTAAAATTGAAAGAAGTAACCAAACAGCTATGACAATTGATAACGTTATTGATATTGATGAGGTGCTACCTCAACTTACCCTCAATGAAAAAATCTCATTGACTTCGGGAGCCAACATGTGGCATACAGTTGCAGTTCCAAGATTGGGTATAACTCCAGTGAGAATGTGTGATGGACCAAATGGTGTTAGAGGTATTAAATTTTTCAATAGTACCCCAACTGCATGTTGCCCATCAGGTTCTTCCTTAACAGGTTCTTGGAACAAAGAACTAATGTACAAAGTTGGTGTTATGAATGCTCAACAAGCCAGAGCCAAGGGTGCCCATGTTTTAATGGGACCAAACATCAACTTCTTTAGATCACCAGTCAGTGGAAGATCATTCGAAACCTTTGGTGAAGATCCTATTCTATCTGGTTTATTGGCAAGTGAATACTGTAGTGGTGTTCAAAGTGAAAAGCTTGGTATTTGTCCTAAGCATTTAGTCTGTAATGACAAAGAAAGTTTCAGAATGACATTGAACGTTGTCGTTTCTGAGAGGGCACTTAGAGAAGTTTATCTCTTGCCATTCCAAATGGTGCAAAAGAATTGTGATCCAGTCATGTATATGACCAGTTACTCCAAGTTGAATGGTACTTTCTGTAGTGAAAATGTTCATTTATTAAAAGAAATTTTAAGAGAAGAATGGGGTTTCACTGGTGCATTTGTTTCTGATTGGTTTGGTACAATGTCCAATGCTGACTCTATTAATGCTGGTATGTCTTTGGAAATGCCAGGTCCTTCATTATGGCGTGACAAATTGACCAAATATTCTTTATTCCACAACTTGACCAATGAATTTGCTTTGGACGAATGTGTTCGTGCAGTTTTAAAACTTGTTCAAGTTGCACAAAGATCAGGTATTCCACCAAATATGATCGAAGGAATGAAAGATGACGATGAAACCAAGGAAATTTTAAGGCAATCCGCAAAAGAAGCAATTGTCTTGTTGAAGAATGATGACAATATTTTGCCTTTGAAAAAGAACAAAAAAGTTTTGTTGATTGGTCAAGCTGCTAAAGTTGCCACTTATGCCAGTGGTGGATGTACTCGTGTTCTTCCATATAGAGCAGTTTCACCATATGAAGGTTTCGTTGCTCAATTGGGTGCTGAAAATGTCGATTATGAATTAGGTGCTCCAAACAGAAAAGTTTTCCCATCATTTGCCGAGCTTGCTGCAGACATGACAACTTCAACTCCAATTGCTTACAGAGTCTTCAATGATCCAAGAGATGTTACCGATCGTAAACCTTTGAGTGAGGAATCTGTTGCTGATGTTGACGCTATTTTAAGTGATTATGATGAAAACAAACTAAGAAACCCCGAACAACTTTATGCTCAATTTGAGGTTGATGTCAAAGTTGAAGAAACTGCTACTTATACCATCTACATTCAATGTTCTTCCGGTTACGTGGATATTTTCTTGGACGGTGAACTTGCCGGATTTAATCACAAAATCCATAAACCAAGTGGAGCATTTGGTTTAGATGCTCCAGAAGTTTACTTCGATGTTGAATTAAAAGGAGGTGTCACTCACAAATTCGAAGTTGAATACGGTAGTACCCCAGGTATTGGTTCATTTGCAACAGGTTTAGGTTCCCTTACTTCAAACATTGCCAAGTCCTTGGATGTTCAACCACTTATTGAGCAAGCTGCCGCAAAAGCTGCAGAATATGATCAAGTTATTTTAATTACTGGTTTAAACAAGGACTTTGAAACTGAAGGTATGGAAAGAGTGAATTCCGATATGCCTCCATACCAAAATCAATTAATCGAAGCTGTTCTTGCTAAGAATCCAAATACTGTTATTGTCGTTGAATCAGGAACTCCATTGGATTTACCTTGGGCTGACAAGGCTTCAACAATTGTTCGTTCCTCATATAATGGTAATGAGATGGGTCATGCTTTAGCAGATGTTTTATTGGGTGACCATAATCCAGATGGTAAATTGACCTTCACATGGGCCAAGAGATACCAGGATTATCCAACTTCATTGCTTAACACAGTTGATTCAAACTATAACCTCAGATATGGTGAAGATATTTACGCTGGTTATAAATACTTTGATGCTAAAGATATTGAACCATTATTCTGCTTCGGTCATGGATTATCATATACCAAATTTGTCATGTCAAACTTGATTGTCAATGATTCTGATCCTGAAAATGTTGTTGTGACTGTTGATGTTAAGAATGTTGGTTCAGTGACGGGTGCTGAAGTTGTTCAAGCTTACGTTAGTTTCGAATCCGAAACCACATACAGACCTGTCAAAGAACTCAAAGGATTTGAGAAAGTCTGGCTTGGACCTGGTGAGCAAAAGAGTGTTACAGTTTCCATGGATGTCAAATACACCTGCTCATTCTTCAACGAAATGATTAATAAATGGACAATTGAGCAAGGTTTGTATACCGTGATGGTCGGTAACAGTTCCAGAGATGCCGACTTCTTGAAAGGTACTTTCGAAGTTGCTAAAACCAAACACTGGTCAGGATTGTAAATTTAAAAATGTTTCTTTTTACTTATTTTTATATTAATAGTATTCCATTTTTTAATATTTTTTGACTAAGAAGTAAAAGAACCATAAAAGAGTACATTTTTTTAATGGTTGTCTGATTAAGAATTAATTGTATTCTCTGTTAAATTAATTAGTTTTGAGTTTCCCTGTATAACATTTGAATAATTAACTACATTTCCAAGTACATCTTTATAAGTACTTCTCCGTCTAAAGAGCTCACGTACGCATGCTTTTCCCACACATCGTAATGTCTTGACTTTTTGCCATTGTATATTCGTTAAAAAACAGGCCTTATCTGTCAAACGACTTATTGCAGTAAGAGACATTTCTCCATTGTATTAGACGAGCTGGTTATACGGAGAAGGGAAGAGCACAAGCAACTGTTCTCAAGAGCTTTTTGGCTAGAAGCGTTACAATGGGAACATTGAAACGTGATTAATTTGTTGTCGTTTACTCTGTGTGTGGGTTTAAACTCAGATAAGACGTTAGGAGAATAAGAGGACATACCTCATTTAAGACCGTTTACGTCAAATGTGACATGTTTCGAAGTCAATTGCACATCTTAGAAGCAAGCTTTCCTTTTTAAATTCGGTAATACTAGTATAATGGCTACCAAATCGTCGCAGATCTCCAGATCTTACTCGCTGGTTAAGCGCTTCGCGCGAAGCGCAGTTTCCATACGGCTGAATAGTTTAGCAAGTGTGCTTCGACCGAATCAAAGATATCAGATCAATAATGCTTTGAATTGCATTTGAGAAGGGATATTGTTGTACATACGAATGATTTGATTAAGTAAAGGAGTACACCGAATATGCACCTTATACAGGATGAGATACTAGTAAACAGCAAAGAGAATCTTATCGATTATGATGTGCTCACACCGAATTGAAGAGACCTAGCTTTGGGAGCCAACGTAGGGCACAATGGCAATATTTTAAGAGATTTGGTGCAACAAAACCTCACCAGCTTTAACAAAGGGGTAGATTCTTAGTCATTTTTTTAGAATTATCTAACGATCAGTTACATTTTAATGAGTTCTTCTCTATCCAAAGAGTTTACAAAGGCATTTCTGTCCAACACCGCGTATGCTTCTATAACAATATCCCAAAACACAGCTACATCAAGATCCTCTAAAGCATGTATTCCTTTCCCATTGCCTTCACTTAGAACGACAATTGCCCCCTCACTATCAACTTTAACTTCTCTTCTGACCGAGGTGAAATGTAGTTCCGGGCAGACTCCATAGTACTGTAAGAGAACTGCAGCTGCAACAGGATCATGCACAGGAGGTCCTTGAAAGGTTGGACCAATACGCTTCAAACCTGTCAAATTGTAGAATTGTAGTAGTTCGTAGACCAATGCTCTAAAGTTCGATGCCTCTTCAACACTGCTAGCACCTAGTACTCTTTCTCTTCTCTCCTTAGTTGCGGCAGTTTTATCGGTAACATCCAAGGAAGATAATAGTATATGATCAGATAGTTCGGGATCGCTCAACACTACATTGGCCGCAACAGGATCAGCGAAGATATTGAATTCAGAATTACCATTTCTGTTGAACAAGGTAAACCCCCCTCCCATAATGGATAAATACTTGATTTGACTTTTTGCCGTGGGATATTCTTTAAAAAACAGGGCCATATCTGTCAAAGGGCCAACTGCAATAATAGACAGCTCCCCTTTGTATTTAACTATTTGTTCATACAAATATGGGAAAAACATTGAATTTGGTTGAGCATTGAACTTTGGGGTTGGTAGTAAATCTGACCCATCCAACCCTGTTTTCCCATGCACATCCTCCGCATCTTCTTGAACTGAACCACTTTTCAGGCAATGGGATGCTCCAATGAAAACTGGAACATCTGTCCTTCCTATTGCTGTCAAAAATCGTAAAGCATTATCCGTTGCATTCTCCAACGAGGTATTCCCATAAGTACAGGAGATCCCTAGAACCTTGAAATTTGGATTTCCTAGCAATAAGGCAATTGCTATAATATCATCCTGACCAGGATCACAATCTAACCAGACAGGGATCAGCTCAACCATCTTCACCAACGAACTAAGCTTTACAATCACATTAAACTTGCTGTTGAACAGTGAATCGATAGTACTTTCTTTCACCCGTCGGTGATTTCCCCTTCCGCTCTCGGTGCGGACATTACAATCTCTTGAGTTGTTTCGCTCGAATCACAAAAAGGGATGGAAAGAGAAAAGTTGCAATCTCAGACAAGAAGTTTGATTGCATGATAGATTGTTCTTCTGTTTTAATTTAACAGGGAGGCAGATAAGAGTAACTTTGGAAGAAGGGATTCATTTGACGCGAATTGATCTGCAGAAAAGTTTGCTAGGTAGCTTAAAGTGATTTGAAGTGAAGTGCTGTTATTACTGCAGCATCTAACCCCTCCTTGATCGACGATAAGTGCAAAATAATTTTTGTTGCTGACTGCACCCAAATAGGATTGAAAATTTCGATTGCATTGGGAATTGAAGGCACAGCAGTAGCATGAAGTACTAGATTATCTAATTCATTTGGCAACGTGAGCATACCGAATAAAAAATCCAGAAAAAAGCACCCTTTCAACCTCCTTTGTTGTCCATATTAACTTTGATGAAGAAGCATATAATATCCCCAAATACAGGGTCATCTGACCAAGCATCTACCAAGCTTCCAAGAAGGACCCTTAGAAGACCATTATCATGTACGGAGTGTAATAGAAGAAGAGTTAAATGCTCTAAAACCGTACCATGCACAAACTGTGTCAAGAGAGATACTCAAAATCTATGCCATCGGGAAGAAGTTATTGTTGTTGCAAAGAAGCATCATACAAAAAGAAAGCAGTCAACGGGTACTAAAAGTTCACCAGAATTCTTAGAGCCTGTAGGAGATACTGAACCTGCAACAAAAAAGGCAACACCAGATTTCTTAGGTGAAGGTGATCTTCATTCGTATAGACTATCCGTTGAAGCTTTAACATTTGGAATTGGCAGATTGGATAATCTTGTGAACCATAGCAAATTATTAAAGGGAAGAAATTTCAATAGTATCAATCGAAAGCTTACATTCTTGTTGTCCAAATTGGATCGCCTTAGTTCGAGAAGGATTTGCATGTTTTCATGTAAATATATTACTTTTATTCATCAGGCCATTATTCCTCAATTGTTCATGAACGAGCATGATTTATTTTGGGATGAAATAATGAGATCCGAAAATTCAGCTGCAATCTATTATTTTGAAGATAGTGAACTATTGGAATCTAATCCAAGAGATTATTACTTTTGGATATGTACGTACTATTTAATGCTCTGTATGGGTGTTTATTTTGGGAGATTGGTGTTTGTCAACATTCCAAATTTCTGCTATGATCAACAGGAGATGAAAGAATTGGTGAAATGTCTATTTGAATCTTCATTAGATTGCTTCTTCAAAGCCGGATCATTAAAAATGCCAGATATGAGAAGTTTACAAACTTTTTGTCTTTTAAGTCTATGCGTTCATTCCCAAGGTAGATTACATTTGGATATTGCAATGTTGAAAATCATGAGTACTGTTATAGAAAATTTTCGAATTCAAGATCTAGAAGATTTACCATCTGAAGACTTACATATCAATTTTCAAAAGGAAGTTGCAAAAAGATTGGTTAGTACAGTTTTGATCATTGATTGGCTAACTTCTGAAACTCCAGATGGGGCAGTTATTCATGATGAAACTTTCTTAAAGCCAAAGTTGATAACCTACGAACAAATGTTAGGCTATCATGCAATTACAGAAGATGACGTATTGAACAATAAAAAATCAGTTTATGAATTGATATTAAATCCAGATTGTTTTTCAAATGCTTTATATCAAAGATTCATGCTTGAAATGGGATTGATTAAAAAGAAAAGTTTTGAAAAATTTGAGAGTTATAGGGTTCTAAACCATTATTTACTAGAAATATTAAGGTTAAAAGAGAGAGCGACTGAAATATATGAAAATGTTGATGTTGATTATGATAATTTCAGGTACGATTTAGATTCTCCAAACATGGGTGGGATAGATGGATTAAATCATTGGTATTCAAAATATCTTTTGAGTTCAACAATGACGGAAAACATTATTCAAATCGGAGGAAGGTTATTACCAATTGTTGGAAAAGAAGAATGGGCAAGAAAGTATAGATTTAAATGTGTCAGTGTTTCATTGAATCTTTTGATTGGTCCAAACATTAGAGTTCCTGAATATTTCGATCATCATTGGATTGTAACACAACATTTAATATCAGCTTCAATGTTTTTATTAATTGACATGTTAACTTATTCCGATTCATCATCCTCAGATGATAACATGGTTTATAAATCAGATCAAAAATTGAAAGTTATTGAAGAGTGCTTCCCAAGGATAGAAAGAAATCAAGATACACATTTTACAGCAAGAGTTGGATTAGCAGTTACTAAAAAGATGCATCAATTAGTCTCTGCTGTTAAAAATAACACAAATTCAAATGGAATTAATCCTCAAGGGATGGAAGAGATGTCATTGAAAAGATTTTTAGAAGAATTAAGGATTAATTCTCCTGATAAATCATCATCTACAACAAATACAGCAAATGAATTAAACATGCCACCGTTATCACAGCCTCAGTATTTCAGAAGTGGTAAATCTTCAGAACGTGCAAACTTATCAAAGGTTTCAAGCTCTGCATCAATTGCACTATCTCCAGCTTTTGAATTGACTGGTTTATCAGGCTATCAAGGTTTAATGAATCTTGATCCTGATTATAATGAAATCTTGGATGGTACTGGATGGATGGAATTTTTGAAATTTTTTTACGGGAGTAGCAGTAGTGGTGGAAGTACTGATAATGCATTATCGATTGGTCCTTTGACAAATGGTCCAACAACAGGATCTTCATCCGAAACAATGGATCATTCTGCATTTTGAATCGTTTGTGTCGGTGTGCAATTTTGTAAATATATTAAATAATCAAAATATGTAGTAACTAACAAAAATCACAGCAAATAGAAAAAAAAAAATCCAAAAAAAGCCAAAAAAAAAGAAAAAGAAAAAGAAAAAAAGAATCAAACTAATAGAATATATTCATATAATAAAATTCAAAAACAAACTATAAAATGTACATAAAAATAATCACAGTTATTGATAAGCTTGTGGAGGAATTTGAGCTTTGGACATTTGGAAATTTTGACCAGCCATTTCATAATTCCAGTTGCTTTGTTCACAAAGCATTAATGTGAATTCCAAGGTTAATCTAGTCTCGTTCATAATCTTTAATACCAATTGCTGTTGTGGTAAATTCAACTTTGATGCGACATCTGAAGGTAAAGCATTGGACGATGGAACAGAACTTTGTACCGTTGTAGTCATTGGAAGCTGCTGGCCAACAGAAGGTATCGTAGCAGTTGGTTGTATTGGAATTTGCTGCTGCTGCTGCTGCTGGTGTTCAACCTCTTTCCAAGCTTTATTTCCTGCATAGCTCTTAACTAATAGCATATCTGATGCAACTATAAAAGCACCATTTGGACCAGGAACAACAATAAAGGTTCTATCAAATGATCTCTTTTCAAGTGCCCCCTTTGACTGACCTGGATTGTTATTGTATTTATTATATCTTCCCTTTTGATGCTGTTGTTGTTGATGTTGTGGTTGACTTTGATCCAATTCAGGTGGTGAAGTTTCATTGAATTCACCGTGCAAAATAATTTGCATTCCATTCAAGACAGGAAATGAAATAGTCTCAATTGAATAAAGTTCTGGATTCTCAAGTAAATTGTGTTTTGTCTTTGGCAAAAGTCTAAAAGCTTTACCTATTTGCTCCGAACCTTGGAATAGTTTAGATTCTCTCTGTTTTGCACCCGAGACCCTCATCAAATTACGAGAATTTGAAATGTAATAACCCCAAGGAGTTGAATTGTTAGATATATTGGATGTTGTTGGTAAATCAGCTATATGTGCCGTATCAAAATGATAAGAGAATTGAGACTCATTAGAATACAAATTTAGCAATTCCATCCTTTGAGTATCCCAAAGATTCAAATATGTTGAGATAAATTGGGAAGATATTTTTTGTAAATCATCAGTTTCAAAAAACATTGATTTTGTAGGTATTGGTAAATTATAGATCATTTTCAATTTGCTTTCATCTCTGATAGGCTGACCATCAAGAATAACCAATTTAGGGAAAACCTTAGCAAGTGAAGATTGTAAATTTTCAGCACTTGTATTATTAATAATTGGATTTCCCGATATTATAAGTTCCCTTAAATTAGTGAATTTGTTCTTACACCTTTCAAAGAATTCCAATTTGGAAATATTGTTATTTGACAATGCTAAATTTTTCAAATTTGGATAACTTAAACTTAATTCAACCAAATATTTTGAATAATCATCCAATTTATTATTTGATAAATTAACTGACTCAATCTGATAATTATCTTGACCTGCAATTTTCAACAAAGCTGGAAACAATTTAGAAGAAGAACCAGAAGTTGCAAATAATCCATTGGACCTTGCAGTTGGATCATTTTCAATATTGTCAAAATTCAACAATTTAATCTTTGGATCATATCTTGTCCTTAAGAAATTCTTCAATATTTGAATGGTGTCCTGCAATCCAGAAGGTTGCTGTCCACCAACACCACTACCAGTAGATCCAACAAATCCAGTATCATCAATGATCTTAATCCTTAATGAATCTCCAGCAAATTGCATTCCTGTACATCTAACCAAATCATCAGCTTCTCTCTTTGTTCTAACAGTTGCCCTTAGACCTCTTGTCTTTGGATCGACATTGACATTCTGTAGTCCAATTCTTGTCTTTCTGGATATGAAATTCACAAGGTCTTGTTGTGGTGCATTTTGCCATCCAAAGATTTCCAAAGTAATCAAACTTTGATTCTCTTGAAATTTTGCCCTATTTAAACTATCCTGTGGGTCAAAACCACCACCATTGATGGAGTTGTTATTACTCCCACTGAAGTTCCTGGAGTTATTATTATTGTTGTTGTTGCTTAAACCACCTCTATTACCTCCCCGTCCTCTATACATATTGAATTGACGATATCAAGTTAGCACCAGACTATAACAGACTGAAACTATCTCCCCTTACAGAGAGAACAAGAACAACCACCTTGAACTCCCTTTCTCTGTCTCCGACTTTCTGTCTCTTTGTCCCAGACAAAAAGAAAAAAAAATTTATTGATTACGTCAGTTATAAGTGGCATTATATAATATATTAGTTAAGAAAACGATAGTAAAAAATGAAATATCAGCTAGAAAAAAACACATATTGGAACTTTTTTATCTCTAATTTATAAGAAGTTTACTTTTGAACGAAGGATGAAGAAGGGGAAAAAAAAGCAGAAAAAGCAGGAAGAAACAAACGACCAAAAAGGAAAAGAAAGAAAAAGCACACAACCCAGAATAAAAAAATGAAGCAAACTCCCCAGGCAACCCTAAAAAAAACACACAATCTATTTATCTAATTAAGCCTCAAACTTCAACCAGTCCAAATCGTCCAAACTAATCTTTCCTGAACCAGAATTACTCTTGCTTTCATTCTTAATGCTTGACTCATCTTCATCTTTCATAGCAGCCATACCTTTACTTAAATTACTTGCATTTATCATGTTCTTACTCAACTTTGAAGATTTAGCACTTGGTATGAAAGACATGGTTAATGATCCTCTATTACCTTGAGGTGCAATAGAAGATGACGAAGTAAACGTAGATGGCACTGGCCCTGAAGATGGAGATGATGGCGATGAGGATGAATGATTAGGATGTTGTTGATTTTGTTGTTGATTTGGATATGATTGCTGTCTTGATAGTCCATTATAGTTCCAGAATCCATTATTCATTGCACTTGAAGAAGGAGAAGTTCCAACTGAGTTGTTGTTTGTATTATTGAATGAATTGGCCAAACCTCTTTTGGTATTCAAGTCCTGGTAAAGGTTATAGGAAGAGATTGAATTATGCCTTGATAAGGAAGATGGAATATGGGAAGCTGGTGACGACATTGAACCATTGTAGGATGAGGACATAGACGATGGAGATGCTGTAGATTGTAGTTGTTGTTGTTGTTGTTGTTGTAGTTGCTGTTGCTGTTGCTGTTGTGGAGTTGTTGCTGTAGTTGGAGTATTACTAATTGACCCATAATGTATAGCCATAGGAGAAGGTGAATTTGAACTGCTAATAGCCAAGCCAATTCTTGATTTCCTTCTCTTAAACTGTTGTGGAATTTCTTGAGGTTGGGATGAAACAAAAGAATTCGAGCTAGTTGGCGAATATGAATCAGTATTTTGTTGTTGTTGCTGTTGTGGGGTATTTGGATTAGAAGGTTTTGGAAGAATTGGAACATTTTTAGATTTTGACAAATTAGCTGGAGATGATGATGTCGATATATTTAACGGTTGTTGATGTTGTTGGTACATTATTGGCTGGGGCATTGAAATTTGTTGTTGTTGACTCATTATAAACTGTTGTTGTTGCTGCTGCTGATGTTGTTGAAGTATTTGTTGTTGATATTGTTGAGCAAGCAGAAGTGATTGGGTAGGAAAAGTTTGAGGATAGAAATTTCCTGAAGGTCCAGAAGCTGGAGATCCAGTGAATTGCATATTTGCAGGAATTTGAACAGCCATAGGAGCTGCGAATTGTGCCAATTGAGGATGATTCATAGGAGAATTTTGAAGAGGGGCATTATGAGGAGGAGGAGTTTGTCCTATTGGAGTTGAAACATTACTATAAGTGTTTTGTCGACTCATATAATAACCGTTATGCATGCTAGTATTTGGAGTTGAACTAGCTGAGCTCACAGAAGAAGATAATTGTTTCTTTGAATTTCTCTTTTTGATGATATCTTTTTTCAGTGACAAAGGTCTCATTGTACCATGTAATTTTTGGAATAATCCACATGCATTGCATAAAGTATTCCCATTAGAATCTCTTCTCCATAATGGAGTATTTGTGGTACTACAATTTGAACACTTTGAGCTAATTTTACTTGAGCTTGGAATATCACCAGGTGTGTAATTTGTAGGTAATGAAGTTGAATTAACTTGAGGTTGTTCTTTGTGTTGTTTTTCTCCTAATGATGTTGGAGAGATTCCTTCTTCATTTGATTCATTTCCTATACTATCCAATTTTCTATCTGATATAGTTTTATTGATTGAAATTTCATTTTTGGCATTTTTGAAAAAGTCTAAATCGCATTCATCGGTAAATAATTTATCATTTTTCAAATCCAATAAGTCATCAATATTCATTTGTAAATCATTTTTCAAACTTCTATGGTTTTGAATCTTTGGACTATCTTGGATTGATAACGGAGTTATTGTTGAAGGTTGAAATAGGTTTAAACTATTATTTGAATTATGCCTCGAGCCACCACCAATTGAAGAATCATCTCCGGGAGGTGTAATTAATGATGAAGCAGCATTGTTATTTCTGATATTTTTGTTTGTATTTTTCAATCCAACCAAAGTTGGAGATGATGAAAGTATTGAGCAAGTCGATGGAGTGAGTAGAGATTCATTATTATTTGATATATCCAATGTTATGATATCTTCATTATTTAGTGTGTTTCTTAGTCTATCATTCTGTATCTTTTTTGACTCTTCTCTTAAATTTCTATTTTCTATTCTTGGATACAAAGGCAATAAACCCCTTGCGGACGAATAAATGTCCCATATAGAATTTGACTCCATATTGGTTTAAATACAAGGGGATATATGTGGATTTAGAAGCAAAGACAAAGAAAAAAAAAAGCAAAAGGGTGAAGGGTAAAGGGAAGGGAAAGTGCTATTGTTTCAAAGAATGCAGCACTGTTGTAGATGTTGTTATTATTGTAGCAGATATAGACAGTAGAAGTTGATACGTTGTAACCAATAGTGATAATAATCTATAATATAGCTCTAATACATCAGCAAAAAGAACAACTTTAAACTACAGTCAGAAAGACAAAGAAAAAAAGGTCAAAAAATCACCCCTTTTCGACCAAACAAGAGAATAAGAGAAATACACAGAGAAAAAAATGTAACCGCCAAAAAAACCGGTGAGAAAATTTGGATTATTTTGGTTGTGAAAGGAACTGTGATTAAGTAAGGCTGTTTGCTTTTCCAATTTATCCCGTTCTGTCTCAGAAGCGGCTAGTCTTTATTTGAAATACTTCTTCAAACTATATATAATTTAACAATATATATATTAAGTAACAAGTGAAAATATTTCATTAATATATGTCAATTGAACTATTTCTTTTGTTAGTTAATTAATTAGTTTTTTTAGCCCAAGTGGAGAGAAAAGGCAGAGAGGGAAGAAAGTCTGAGGAGGGGTAGTGCAGGTCCCTATTCTTGTTAAATTGGGGTGTTTTTTACATAAACAGTTACGCAATATAGGGGGTGTTTGGGATTCAAGGATTTTGCCGGGGGTATTTCGGTGAATTTCTGTTTTTTTTTTCTTTTACTTTGCTTACTTAATCATTACTTCATGTCATTCGTATAGATACTACCATTTATTTACTCGTTCCTCCCTGCCTTTCTTTAAGTCTTCTCTCTTCTTCATCCAAAAGAGACAATCTTAGTGCTTGCTCAATCATCCTTTCTTCCAATTCCAATTCTTCTTGTCTATTAACCATATATCTCGAATGAATAACCCCTGTTGTAACCGCTCCACCTCCAAATCTTCTACCCCCATGAATATAACCTATCCCTGATTGATATTCCATTCCCCCTCTTTCTCCTTCACCTCCTTGATTATCAGTCTCATTTCCATTCATGATCAGCGATGATGCATGTAATGCAGTTGCAGCAGCAGATCTTCTAGCCATTTTGGATCTTGCATTGAATAATTTTTGTTCCCAATCAGGTCTGATTTGATCAATTGTAATCACTCCTGGTGCATTAGGTGCTAATGAACCTCTACGTTTTCTAGTTTGTGTAGGTATGGATAATTCATTGTTGAATTCCATCGATGATGATGTTGTTAATGACGATGGAGTAGATCCTGGGAAATCATTACCATACCTTGGCGATGTACCCATTGCAGAATGTGTCTTTGACATAGCATATCCCAAAGACGTACGATGGGCATGGCCTAATACAAATGGATCATCTCCTTTAGTACTAATTCCATCTTCTTCAGCAATTGAAAAGCTACTATCCCTGAATTCACTGGGTGTCCTTCCAGCTCCAATTCCTGTTTGAAGATTCGGTGGTGAATAAGTAACTCCAAAATCATTCATTGCACAAAATGGACATTTAACAGATTCACTAATCAAATCATCAGGTGATGCGTTGGTATTATTGCTGCTTGTTTCACCTTCATCATGAGGTGGATGAGGTTCTAATCTTTTCATTCGAACAAAACATTCAGAACATATAGGTTGAACACAACAACGGGATAAATTCATATTTGGTGGATAATAAAGAAAACAGATTGGGCATTCTTCTGAGATTCTATATAATCTTATCAATAAATCATCAGATGATAAATTTTCAAAACATTTGATTCCATTTTCTTGGATTGATTTATCCCTTTGGTATCGTTGATTTGATTCTATTTGTAATTTGATTGCTGCCTCTTTTAACTTTCTTTTGAAAAGTTTATGTTCTCTTCTCTTTAATGAATTTGTACTTTGATGAATCTTATGATCATCAGGATCTTCTTCTTCATCATTCAAATCTTCAATTGAAATTTTGGAATGTAATGGTAAACTTCTGATATATTCCAGTAATTCATCATCTGTCCAACTTGTTTCAAAATCTTGCAAAGGAGTATAGAATGGTGCCAATTTCCTATCAATTATTAAGTCTCGAACAATTTGTGTTCTATAATTTAAACTAAATTTACCACTATCAAAAGGTGCAAGATACCCTCCGTCAACATTCTCATCGTATCTAACAATCAAATTCATCATATGTTGTTCCTTTTGCCTTTGCTTATCTTTATCCTTTGGTTTCTTATTCTTTGTGAATCCAGCCAACGATTTAGGTGGTGTCAACAATTCTCTAGAAAATGAACCGGATCTACCAGTTGGTCTGATCTCTTTCGCTGGTGTATTACCCATGGCTGATTCTTTTGTATTTTTTGTCCTCTTTCTCTATTTGAAATGAAATGCAAAATAATTTTATTAAACTGATGTAGAATCAGATATCAAAAATCACCAATAATCACCTGAATCAATTTAACCGATCAGAAAACAAAAAAACACAAAATCGGAATATGGCGGGTCTTATCAACTGATCAAAACCAAGACAAACAAAAAAAAAATAAAAAAGAAATTCAACCCCCCAATATAAGCCCACAGGTGCTAGGCAATAAACGATTAAGAATGAAAGCAAAAAGAGAATTTCTCAAACCCTATTTTTCCTTCCTTCAGATGTAAATCTATATATAAAGTATAATACTTAAAACACCTATTGAATCAAAAGAGGTTAGTTAAGACAGCAATAATCACTCTAATTATTAAATCCTCCTTTTGGTGCGCTCGCTATCTTTTGATTTTTTGGAAGAGGGGCACGATTACATCTTTACACCAGTCATATAAATTCGATCCATATAATAAAAACTAACTAAATTGCACTATGTAGCAGCTGGCTGGCTGACTGACTGACTGACTTACTTACTTTTTAAACCGTTAATCCTACGGCCAGTCCAATTATGCATCCAAAAGCAGTGAAAAGTGCCAATAAACCACTAAGAATCTTATAAGATTTTGGGATAATTCCAAATTCTTTGTCCAAATATCCCCATGATATCAGAATCCAAAATGGAGGAACAATAACAGATATCAATAAGAAAAATAGAGCAGTATTACGATCACAGTATTTTTGATTACTTAATCGAGGATCATTCATATCACTAAGTTGAAGTTCTTTTGCTTCCCTCCAAACTGCAACGTCTTTAACTGATTCTTGATACATTGAACTATCGTTGCTAATTGTACTACTTCCATTGGAGATCATTCTTGTTTGTGAATTGGCTGAATGCGATGAATCCCCAGAGTAATCTCTTCTGATGTATGCTTTTTCAATCCCCATCAGTTCTCCATATTTTGATTTAAGGTCGGTTCTTGAAATCTTTAGGAGACTAGGTTGAGATTTCAATTCGTTGAAATGTGGTGGAGTAGTTGAAGACTTCTTGGACTGATGATGTGATTTTTCATCCTTGGATATTAATAAATGCTGTGTTCCAGGTACAGTTTTTCTGAAACTGAACTGTGTTGGCAATTGTATTGTCTGTTGTTGTTGTGGTTGTTCTTCTTCTTCTTCTTCTTCTTGCTCTTGCTTGATTTCTTCTATTTCTTGTTCGTGTTCTTCTTTCTCCTCTTCAATCGTGTCTGTTATTATATCCTTGGTTGTGTTGGGTAATGCAGGCTCAAGATTGGTTGATGAAGTTGAGGGATCAATTAACAAATTGAAGAATTGTCTCATCTTTTTATTTTCCTGATTCAGAGAGGTGTTGAAATCATTAGTTTCATCTTCTAATGACGATATCTTGGAATCTCTTAATGCTGCACTGATATCTGCATGTGTTATTTTAGATCTCTGTTGGCTTATCTTCTTTGTATCTAGAAGAGAATCGGAGGATTCATAAAAATGGATCAGTAATTCTGAATTGAGTTTTAACTTCGGAATATCGTTTGTTGCTGTTGAATCATTACCTGTCCCACTATTTGATAGTTGATCGCCACTGTTGTTTCCACTTTTGGAATTTGTCTTAGAACTATCAGAATAGATCTGGAAACGTTGCTGATCATTCGGTCCTCTATTTTCCCTTTGAGAGACCAATTTCAGTGATAATAAATCATCTCCTGTGAAACCACCGCTACCACTACTACTGCTGCTATTATACTTGACACTGTTTGATTTTGAGATCTCTCCAAGACTGGTTCTTTTAGATGCAGTTTCATTGTCAAAAATCGGCTGTTCTGTAAAATATCCTTGATGAGATTTCTGTGATTGTTTAATGTATTTTTCCGTCTTCCTTCTAGACTCGGTGGTTATATCAGATTCCAGATTTTCCGAATCATCACTAGCATATAATGTCGACAGATCTCCAATTGTAATATCGGCAATACTATCCCCCAGCCTTGGATTCTCTTCGTTATTTGTATCACCTGGTAGATTGATCGTGAATGTTCTATTACTTATTGGAGTATTAGAAACATTACCATCTTCATAGTTTTCCTTTGTCTTGAAGAAATTCCGTATCTTCGCACTTGGACTTGGAGACGGTATGTTTCTCTTTAGTGGGCTGCTTTTTTTAAATGCCAAAGAAGGTGACAATAGTACACCTGAAGTTGAAGCCAAAGATTCATTTGATTTGGACTTTTCGGGACTGACAAAAGGATCAATCATCTTAGTTTGATGATTGTTTTAGAGGTTATTTTGTATCTTTGTAATACTTCAAGTTTCTTTAAAAGAGTATATCCCTTATGGAATTGTATTAAACTTCTCATAAGCTCTGGCTTTTTTCAATAATTAAATTTGGATTATTTACAATTATCCAAATCGGGTAATAAATAACAAAATCCACACACCCCGATTTCCAGTCAAGAATCTTTCTTTACACAGCCATCATTTGTGTTTCCTAATTTCTCTTTGTCTTTTTAGCAAGTAGAGTATTTGCTGTGATCTGATCGGGGGATGATGATTCGGTTAGAAGAAGTAGATTCTTGGGTTATATAAAGATGGAGTTGGTTCAAGGGTATACGTCATCATCGGATGAGGATGAAAATGATGATAGATCGCCTGCCACTGTTCCTAGTATATCTCCTTCGACTATTAGAAAACCTCCGGATGCAATAGCGGAAAGATTCTCCAAGATACCCGTTTTTAACAGAAATGGGTCACCTCCAAAGGGGAAGACAAGTTTTATATATTTATCCATTTATCAAACAATTGAACAATATGGATTCTTTGAATCAATTGTCGATAGGCTTTGGAATCATCTAAATTTACTTAATCTTACAAAATATTTCGAGTTTGATAAGGAGTTTCTATTTGACCCATTGACTAAATCCATGAAACATTTGCACATCTCATTAGCATTCAATATTACATTCCATAACGATGAGCAATTTGCGGATCTTGTAAAGGATTTGAAAAAGGGAGTGGCTGATAATTTACCTGATGGGAAGGGAAGTCTCACCTTAGATAGGGTCAAGTTGCTTCCAAATCCAGATACCTCTAAGCATTTCATTGCACTAATGCTTGATACTGAATCAAGAGCTATAATGGCCCCATTTCTTCAGAAGATCAACGAAAGAATTCCCAAGGGGACTGAGAATTGTGCTACGAACAATATGTCATACAACGCTAGCTATTTACATCTATCTGTTGGCCAGTTGATGACAACGGGAACATCCCTTAGCAAGAATAAGTCAATGCAACTACAAGACTTGGAATTCAAAGGTGTTCTAATATCCCCAATCAAAGTCCAAGTTGACTCCCTCTGTGTAACAAATGGTCGACAGATTATCAAACTGTGAAGCCAACTGACACATCCATACACCATCTTGCTTCTCATTAATTGACACACTAATTAACCTTGGCAGAGATGGCAACCTTGCACTTTCCCAAATATGACATAAAGAGAAGAGACAATCAATCTTAAAGGCATGATGTATTAAAGGTGGATTAAGGAGGGGCAAGTTCAATTAGTCTTTCACAGATTGAAAATTGAGTGATTAATTGATATCAAATTATTTTAATTTTAAACCTTTGGGTGCTTTTCTCCAATTATATTTACTTTTCATTAGGCCGATTATAACTATTCTTGGAAAGGGAAATGTCTAACTTATCTCCAAATGATCCACTCTATGAATCACCAGATAGGGCTGTTGATATGTCAAAACTGACTCCTCAAGAGATTAAACTTTACAAATTGTATGGCAAACTACCAAAGAGATCCGAAATCTTACAGAGTAAGTTAAAAGATCGTAAGTTTTTTGACAGTGGAGATTATGCAATGTCAAAGGCAACAGGCCATAAAGAACAGGTTGGTTCAATAAATCCTTTAAGTCTTCCAAGTATTGAAAATGTTGCCAGAATAAACAGAAATTCAATAAGTGGTGCAAATGCAACTGGGTTGCTAAGTGCAAGTCAACAGAAATCAAACTTGGAGAAGGAAGCGACTGAAGAAGCCTTAGAAGATGGTGATTAAAGGCTGTAATAGAAGATATTGTTTTCTATTATTGTTACGAGATGCCCTAATGTGGAAACCGTTTTGTGTATGTGATTAGTTTTTTTTTTTTTTTTGGATTTACGTTGTCTTGTTTCTGTCATTGGTCAGACTATGGTTGTCCTTTGCTATTTAAGTATGTGATTTAGATTAAGCAGTGGTGTGGTTGATGTGCAATTGTGCATTTCAATTGAATCAAGGCCCACCTCTCATTTCACGAGCCATTATATTAGGATAAATGTATATGTCTGTATATAAAGACCGAAAGAAAGAAAGAAGAAATGAAAAGATCATAAAAGCATAAAATAGAAACTGTAAATATATAGTAAATGATCAATCGGTAAACAAGAATCTCGAAATTTTTCCAAAAATAATCAATGAAATGAACAAGAATGAGCCAATCCAAATTAAATCGGCACATAATTCAGAATCTTCCAAAACTTTAGAAAATGTCAATGTTTTGCCATTTGAAACAAGATAAATAAACATAGCACAAACTGAACCAGCTGAAGCAGAAACAAATCCACAGAATGTAGAATCTAAAACAATCCAAAGTAATGTGTTCACAACACCCCAGGATAATGATGCCTCAAGTTTGGAACTCCACTCAAGTTTCCTTAATGCATAAGTTAATCCAATCAATGCAACCAGAGATCTGATAATTGAAGAAGTCTCAAACAATGCTTTAGTTGATGTCTGTTTTGAATTCTTAAAGATCGTTCTATCAAACAAAGGTTGAACCGATCCAAGAAGCAATCCAACTGCGGAATTATTTAAAATCTCAAGAGTCAAAGGGTTAATTGATCTGACAAATGTACTCTTGAATACAACGAAGATATCATATTCAGATAATCTTGGCAATGCTGGATTTGACTCATGAATCTCATCGGCTAGTTTAACAATAATATTTCCAAAGACACACAACACAAAACATTTCAAAACAAATTTGGACAACTTCAGAAGTGGAGCATCATCATGTTTGATTGTGATATGTTCTTGCTGTTCGGTCATCCATGATGACCTACTTATATTCTTGGTTAGTTCCACATATATATCATCACTTCCTTCACTCTCGTTCATGAGTTCACTTGATCCTCCATAGATCGTAGACAACGGAGGAGCAGTTAGGTTGATCACCGATTGATCTCTGCGTAATTGCTCGGCTGAAATGCTGGTCTGAATTGGTTGTCCCTGTTGAGCTTTTGACATATTTTGAGTCTATAGAGCAAAAAGAAGAAGCAAATGCAATAGCTAAAGATATAGTAGAACAATAAATATATTCTCTCGATATAAATATCTGGGTCTCTTCTTTCCCCCCAACAGAAACTGATAATGGCAAAGATTCCATGTTTTTGTGTCTCCTCGTTCTCGTCTCTTTGTGAGGCTCATTGTGGTTTATACGATCATGTGGAAATTTTGCATCCTCTACTTACTTAGCAAAAGACTTGAAATGTTCGGAGTGTATGTTCTTTGTCAGGGAGTGAACTTTATTAGGCTAAATATATATACAAGATGGTGAATATACTGGAGAAGATAAAGGAGATTCAAGATGAGATGGCCAAGACCCAGAAAAATAAGGCCACGGAATATCATTTGGGTCTATTGAAGGGTAAATTGGCCAAGTATAGAAGAATGCTATTGGAACCTGAAGGTGGAGCTGGTGGTGGTGGTAAAGGACAAGGATTTGAAGTTAGTAAATCCGGTGATTGTAGAATATGTCTTATTGGGTATCCATCGGTTGGTAAATCGTCCTTTTTAAGTAAAGTTACAAAGACAAAATCAGAAGCTGCAGCTTATGAATTTACCACTTTAACTTCTGTTCCCGGAGTGTTAGAATATGAAGGTGCAGAGATTCAAATAGTTGATTTACCAGGTATTATTAAAGGTGCAAGTGAAGGTAAAGGTAGAGGTAGACAGGTTGTTGCAACTGCCAAAACTGCAGATTTGATCTTGATGGTTCTTGATGCCACTAAATCTGGTGATCAACGTCAACATTTAGAAAAAGAATTGGAAGCAATTGGTATAAGATTGAATAAATCCAAACCTAATTTATCTATCAAATTGAAGAAGACAGGTGGAATCAAATTAAATTCAACTGTTCCACCTAAGAATTTGGATGAAAAAATGGTTAATGCATTATTAAAAGATCATAAAATCCATAATGCAGATGTTATGGCAAGGGATGAAAATGTAACCGTTGATGATTTAATTGATGTAATCAATGAGAAACATGTTGTTTATGTTCCTTGTCTTTATGTTTACAATAAGATCGATTCTGTCTCTTTGGAAGAAGTTGATAGAATTGCAAGAGAGCCAAATACCGTTGTTATGTCGTGTGAAATGGACTTAGGTATTCAAGATGTTATTGAAGAGATTTGGTATAGGTTGAATTTGATCAGATTATATACAAAGAGAAGAGGAGTACAACCTGATTTCAAAGAACCTATGGTTGTCCGAAATGAATCATCAATTGAAGATGTTTGTAATTCAATCCATAAAGATTTCAAAGATCAATTCAAGTATGCTCTGGTTTGGGGTTCATCTTCCAAATTTGGTAATGCTCCTCAAAAATGTGGTTTGAATCACGAGGTTCATGATCAAGATGTTGTTTCTATAGTAACTAAATAATTAAAATAATGACTAATTAACTTTACTTTCAAGATGTTTAATCCAATCTCGAATCTCTAATTTGTTTTTGTTGAACTGATCATTATCGTTCTGTAGTTTAATCTCCAGTAGATCTAATTTCTCTTGCCACTCGGCCATATTCACTTGAACTTGGGAAAACTCATTATCCAATTGATTCAAGAACTCCACAGATCTTGAACTGGATTCCGTTATTGAATTGATTGTTCTTAATCGCAATAAGATAAGTCGTATTAAATTCTCTAACTCTGGCTGTTGATTCATCTTCTGATGCAATTCAGAAATCTTTCGATCTGTAACAGGAAATCCAATGTTATCAGTTGCTTTGAATCTAGAAGCATTCTTCAAATATTGCTCCGACATCTGGATTAATCCATCAAGTTGCTCTTTCACTTCCTTAGGCTGACTTGCAAAATCAGAATTTGTGACAAGACTAATTCGTCTATGTAAATTATTTATGGTTGAATGGAACGATAAATCATCCGAATTTCCCAGCTTTGATTCGATCAAGGATAATCTCGATGTTACAGCCAGTATCTCATCCGGAAAAACGTCCTTCGAAATTCGAGCATTTTTGTTCAAGGGTGTGATATCAACGTTATCTATATTGTCGATCCCTAGATCTTTCTTCCATTGATCTAAATAATTCGAAGATTGAAGCTTGAGTTTATCCACTAATTCAATTAGGTCATTGGTCTCACTTTTATTGCTGGCTTCTGCTCCAATTGGATCCTTTTCCATTTGGATCTCAACTAATTCATTCTTTATCCTAATTAGCTTTTGTTCTCGCGTCTCTTTCAAGTCACCAAATCTATTTCTATTTCTAGCCTTGGCTATATTCTCAACCAGTTGATTCTCAAAACTCTCACGAGCATCCCTTAAAGATGTGTCCACAACCTCAATGATCTCAGCACTGTTATCTCTCTCTATCGATGTCTGTAATGAAGAATTATCAAATTGTGCATGCACCTCGTTATCAAACTCATCTTCATGATCTGAAGTCTCAATTACTTCTAATTCGTCGTAAGGAATAATATCCTCACAAAAAAAGTCTTTTTCGTCCATCTCAAGTGATTGATGCCAGTCCGGTGCTTCGAATAACAGAACAATAAAAATCAACCCAATAGAACTGAGAACTTTCAATTGAATTTGGGATCTGTAGAGACTCCGAAGATCTCAACATCTAAGACGAGGTCTACGCAAAAAAAAAATCCTCCGAGACCGGGAATTGAACCCGGGTCTCCCGCGTGACAAGCGAGAATTCTGACCACTAAACTATCTCGGATAATTGTTGAGCTATTTCAGTCTCTCATATATATGTCGTTCGATTTAGAGAAAATTTGTGCCAAAAGCCGCTTTGCCTCTGGGTCATTTGGCTCAGACGTATCCCACCTTGCCCTCCAGAGGGAGTGTCAAGGTTTATCCACAGTTCAACTCCAACTCCCGTCATAGCAAACGAAGCTATTCCAAAAATTCCAGGAGTTTTCACTAGAGATGAAGTGTCCCTAATTTCTCCAGTGCATGCTTTGTTAGTATTAATAGTTGTGCTTCCAAAATGAAGAGATTTAAGCAGTTTAGTTGTGTATACGTTAATATGATAATACAAAAATATCGCCTAGAAAAAAAATAATTGATCTCTCGTAAATGCTTGGGATCAATCACTTCATTTTGGTTTTTTTCTCTCTCAAACGACGGTAATATGCCTCACTACAAGATGACCCACGGTCTGAAATCATTATTAAGAGAGAGTCCTCAATTAACTAAGTTACTTAACTGAGAGATTTTGTTTTCTCTCCTCTATTTTGTCGAATATCGACTTTCCATTCTTTTGATCCAGAAGATTTTTCTTGAGGAGTAAACTTTTTCCTTAGTTTTCTTCTATGTTTCGAATTCTATTTTCTTTCCTTAATTTTTGTGACGCCTGCGAAAAATCACAGAAACAGTATTTAATAGATGGGTTAATAATATTGATTTCGTATTAAAAAAAACTGGTCCTTTCTTCTAATTATTGCAAAGAAATTCTTTAATTTTGTATCGCAATAGTTGTACTTTGAATTAAGGGCTCTTGAAAATTATCTACAATCTCCTAATTTACTATCTGATTCCTATGCTACTTACCTTTTGGTCAAAAAAGCACACGAAAATTGAAAACTTGTTCTCATCAATTTTTGTCGGCTTACTAAAGGGTTTTACGAAAATTAGAAAAGATGGGAATATGGGTATATCTATTTTAACTAGCAAATAAAAGAATAAAAAAAAGTAACAAAATTGTTTTGGGAGAGCTAAGTATATAAGGTAAATTTAGGGGTATTTAAATTGAGTCCATAAGATTCCAGCTCTTTCCAAGTTCTTGATCTTCGCTGCCGGACTTGGTATAGTTGAAATTCTGAGAGCCGTTGGATGGAAACGATGACTGAACTAGATTTGGATTTGTCGAATCAGCTCCGTTGGTGTTTGGCAGTGAAGAGTGAGGAAGCTGAACCGTTGATGGAGGGGCATGAGGTTGCAGAGGAGGAGAATGATGAGCCTGGAAATAGTGTGGGGGTTGATATTGCTGCTGTTGTTGCTGCTGATGATAATTAACAGAATAGGAAACATGATTCCGGGCATTTCCATTTGGAACGGCAGGAGTCCCTGTGGCCAAAGCAGACTGTTGCATATCTGTATTGAACTCTGAGACAGAGAAGTTCTGATTTCCATCCACAACACCTGAAGGACCATAATTCCATGAGTGATAACCTTCAGGGGCTGCAGTCTCATTTGAACCAATGCTTTCCAAATACACTGTCTTTGTGAATCTACCGTCATTATGCTGTGGCAAGGAGGGTAATGAAGGATTAGAACCTTGCTGAGACATCATAGGCTGTTGATGATATTGAGACTGAGGCTGTTGTTGATGCTGTTGATGACGGTGAGGAGAACCAGAATCGGTGCGAGAAGCTTGGTCACTATCAGCCCTCCCAAGAATTTGATGAGGATCAAATTGCGAATATGAAGGGGGGCTTCGGCGATCTGGATGCGGTGCCACAACGGAACCAATATTTGTAGAAGACATTCCGAAAGAATTTGTATGCGTAACATTACCAGTATTGGATGAACTTGCTGGACGAGGTAGGAATCTGCTATATTGAGCGGAGTTGACATCCACTAATTGAGTAATATTTGAAAGTTCCACTCTCAAATCTTCAGCTGTAGTCTTCGAAGGGTGATCAAACTTCCTACTTAAGTTGATTAGTGGTGGGGAGAAAGGCGGAAGGTTGTTCACACCAGCTGATTTGAAGATTGGATCAATCTTGTCGTCCGTATTAACCAAATACTCGTATTCTGGCGCATGGACAACCTTTCTAAGCAATAAAACTAATTTCTGCTTATCAGGGAAGACCTCATCAACTAAGTAATGGGCGATGGCATTCATTGGCCACTTTCTAAATCCCACTTCAGCTGATTTTATGAGTCTTAGGATCTCCGTGTACCTCTCCATGTCTTGAGAAGCGATCTCCGCAGTAGCTGCGTTCACATTGTAAGTATGAGCCATCATAGCAGTAGCACCTTGATACACTGCAAACAAGGAACTTTGAGGGAGTTTAATAATAGTATCACTACGAGAAAATCTACTTGAAATTTCGCATATTTGATGTGATATTTCAAAAATCAGTCTCCAGTCATCATAGCAAGGTTTGCTATTCTCCAAGAAAGTTAAATTTTGAAAATTAGGATTGAAGAATGTCTTTTGAAGCAATGAGCATCTTCTCAAAAGACTTGTCTGCCTGGCCACAAGAGAGACATATGAAAATGACAGATTAACAGTAAGACAATCAAGACTGTCACTTTCCTTGCCTGTATAAACCAACGATGGCGGAATACTAGAATGGTAACTCTGCAACAACACATCGATATGATCAGCAGCTTCATCGTACGGAAGACTCCTGGAAGCGAGAGAATTCAATAAACGCTGTTGATCTGAAATAACCGTGATTAATTCTGCACACTTGATCATGCTATCAAAAAATTCAAAACGAGCTTTCATCTCAATTGATCCTATTTCAAATTCATCCACCAAATCTTGATCGTTGATCACTTGAACCGAGCAGGTATCCAAATTGATGTTAAAGGGCTTCATGAATGCCAATGAGAAAAGTCTATCCTTCACGAACAGATCCCAGAAAATAAGTTTATATGTTGTCTTCTCCTCTTCAGTAAGGAATGAAGATGTTGACTGATCTTGATGCATTCCCCAAGCAAATGCAGCTCTAACTGTACTGCTCACACTCTGCTCAGCGGTAAAAACAGTAACACCTGGATCTGATTCTTCACTCAACAAAATAGAACTTGAAACTAACTCAATTGGTCTCTTTTCAATTTCCAAAAATTTGATCATGTTTGCTTTTTTGTACAATTTTCTGCTTAATTCTAATCTGTCTTTATTTTGAGAGCCTTGCATCTTAGATCCAACATATAACACCGAAAATAGCAATAAAAGACTTGGCGGTCTTTTCAAATCCGCATATTCTCTTAAGAACTTTTGCCTATTAACAACAGGATGAAATTTATGATAAGAGTTAAAATAAATTTCAATCAAAGTTCTACAAGTTAGTTCATCGGGTAATATAAAACATCCGGTGGAATTCAGCAACCTCAGTGATTCTTCACTGAGAGGGGTATTCCCTTCTGGGATGGCCTGATCGACATATTCTTCAGTAACAAACCTAAGAAGATTCAGAGGAGCCATCTTTGTAAAAAACTGAGTCAACTTGCGCTTCTCCATACAGACAACACCAACAACAGATGGGTCCAACATAATCTCCCCGTTTCCAGTTGCTTCTTCAGAGATAGAACCTGGGGTACATGGAGTGAAACTTGGGGATCCCATGTAAAAGTCTTTAGGTGCACCACTTGAGACACCTGAGTAGAGTAATTTAGACTCCCCACCTGAAACATTATTCTTACTGGATAATTTTCTGGCTGTCGACTTGGCTTTAGAGGCCCTTCTGGTCTCTGGAAGAATACATTCGATTCCAAATTCCAAACAGTTGGTACATTTTCCTTGAGTATCGACCCTGTTAATGACATCACACCTAACTTTCCTGCGATGACAAGTTAAACAAGCAGCTGCTGAACGACGCCTCTTGTATTTGATGGCACCTTTCTTATCTCCATTATTTGATGACATTATCTGGCGTTGAGTTCTACCTTTCTCAGTTGCTAAAAATGTGTATCCCGATCCTAAAGGTGAACAAAAGCTTTCATCCACTCTCACGCTTAGTTGAACGCCCGGATTTTGTGATTCATTTCACTTAACCCGCGGACACCGATTGCTGTGAAATTGATAAGCGAATTGATTGATTACGTACGAAAAGGGATATACACCAACAGCGAAACTCATGAGTTTCATTAATAGATAATTCAAACAGTATACAGATACAAGACTATAATTCAAACAAAAGAAAACCAATCTATTGGTGGATGGTATTGGCCATCAGTCGCTGATGTTGCAGGACCTTCATTAGCATAGTTTAATTTTCGTGCTAAATCGCCGAAACCGAGGCTCTCAAGATATAGCTCATCTCTAAATATGGTTTCTTCTAGTTTCCCCTCTTGCTGTGGTAAGATTTGTTGATTAGATATTCCTGATTGAGGAATCCTTGAATCTAGTCCAGTAGGCAAGCTAGGATTGGAAGCGGCATCTGGGAAGATAGCTGACAAATCGAACTTTGGAACCCAATGAGAATCAATGTTTCGTAGGATCCAGTCATTATCCAAGACTTGGTTCATTAACCGGGAATCCAGTTGTGTCTCAAACGATCCAGCAGCTGTGCTGCTGTTTGAGGGGGACTGCTCGAAATCAGAAGCAGATGTTTCTACAGCTTTATCAGATATTGAAGCCTTACCCAATCTTGGAGTCATTTCTGTTACTTCTGAAGCAGCCGTGGATGAAGGTGGGAAAAGAGGTCCCTGATTGATTCTCTTGCTATAGAAGGTCATATCAGAATCAAGGAATTTTTCAGAAAGCTCCACCGTCTGGTCTGATCTTGTACTCTCAGAATTACTGTGACCACCTGATGCCTTTATCCCAAATGCAGGTGAGCAAAGTTCATTAAAATCCTCCTTAGAAAGAATCTTCTTCAAATGAAGAACCAATTTCGCTTTATTTGTGTATAATGAATTTATCACATAAATGCAGACTAAACTTGTGCTCCATTTTCTGGTTGACTGCTCCATGAACTTCAAGCAAGTTAAAATATCTTGATTGGCAATGGTTGAAACTTTATGATCTGCATTTAATACATGGAATAGGAATTGACTAGCAGCATGACTAACACAGAAACTCATAACTTGCGAGGTGATTGCATCATAACCAAGAGCATCGACAATATTGGCAATCATATGCCCAGCTTTAAACATGGTACTCCACGATGAAGATGTTCCAGAAGCTGCTTTTTGCAAAGACTTCGACCGCACAACCAATTCAGACCTGTGAACTGCAATTACTAGCATGTAATACATAACAGCAGTACAACCTGTGTACGTATTGTGAGTAGATTTATCTCGGAAATCAAAGACCAAATGGCTTGGTAAATCATTATACCAGGCGTTCAAAATTTCATCACAATGTGAGATATCCAATTTAGAATATGATGGGGATGCTAAAATATCTGTAATAAGTAAGCTTAGCTTGACTTGATTCAAGAAATAATCAATATGGACACGATTAGCTGGATAACATCCTTCAGTATCTATTTCATCATCGCACATGTCTTCATAAGTTGGAGGAGGAATGTCCGAATCCTGTAATATAATTGAGAAAACTTGCCCCAATACAAGAGATATATTTCTATCTTTAATGAACAACGTCCACCATATTCTTTTGTAAAGCTTCCTTTCGATTGAAGTTAACTCAGGATTGCGCGAAGGATCGTCATTCATTCTGAAAGCTTGACCTGTTGCGATACCAACTTTGATCCAATGAAGGGTAGTTCTAGCGGTGAACATTTTACCTTCACATGACCATGTGAGAATTGTTAAACTTTGAACCAAAGGAATAGGACGAGTTTCGACATCAGCATCATATAAAGCCTTAGCACGCCTAAACAATATCATAACAATTTCTTCGTGTTTGCTTCTCTGCTCCGGGGTCCAGTTACGCTCATCAATATGTCTGGCACCTGCAAACAAAATAGCTTGGAGAAGAAGTAAACTTGGAGGATTTCTCAAATCTTTGTAATCTCTCATAAATGCGGCTTGACTAACAACTGGAGCAAAAGGATGCAACTTTTCAAAATAAGCATTGATGTATGTCCAGCAGAGTGATTTATCTGGAAGATTGAAAGATCCCGATATTTGTAAAACTTTTAAATCAAAAGGGTTAACAGGAACTCTTCTGATATTAGTCCTTTGAACAAGGTCGTTGACAAATTCATATGAGATATCATTCAAAATATCTGAAGAGGTGGTGGAACAAAGGAAATCCTTACAAGCCCGTGTATCTATCATCGGTAAACTATTATTGGGATCAAGTTGTATGGCATTCATGAATGGAAATTGGAGGTCTTGATCTATAGAAGGGTCGTAGATGGTAACTTTCGATGTATCTGAATAGCGTGATTCTGATGTGGTTTGAGGGATCAAATAATCCAAATTAACAACATTGCTACCTTCAGGCGTTTCATCCTTTTTAGATTTTCTTCTAATCTCTGGAACAACACAATCTTGGATGTTGAACTGAACACAGTTGGTACATTTTTCTGGATAGGTTTGATCCAAATTGCACTTCACTTTTCTGTCATGACAAGTCTCACAAGCTCTCACGGACCTAGGTCTTTTGTATTTGATCTTCTTCGTCTCCTCCTTCAACATGTTTCGTATGTAATTGGAAGTGCTCTAAATAATTATTCTTCGTTAAAGCTAAATAACAGGTTCAATGAAAAACTGTTTCTGTTTGAGAAATAAGCTTTCAAACAGCCTTAATGCTCCAATTCAATTGAATGTTCTCTTATAATTGGCGAACGTTACTTAGCCTCGGCCTGTTTTTTCGGGCTGCGTAGATAGAACGGCAGAATAGCCGAATGAGATATATTCGCCGATAAGTGTGCAATTTCGATAGATTTATAATTACATAATTCGTCTACCCTTCCTTCTTCTTAGACGGGTTAATAGATAGCTTAGAGAAGTTTTGGGAGAGGCCATCAGAATGGTTGGCTTGCCTATCGTTGGCATTCTCGTCGTTCAAGTACAACCTTAGCCTTTCATCCTTGATCTCTAACAGTGATGCTTCATCATTAGACTGCAATGCACAAAGTCGAAGTAGATACTCCAACAAAGAAAGGCTGGAGTTTGATTTGACGCTTAGCAATGACTTCATTTTCTGAGAGCTATCAAGAATTTCATCTTGGTCATCCTCATGATCATCTTCGTCACGGGAGTCATTACTTTCCTCTTCTTCACTTTCATCTTCGGATCCGTCCTCATAATCCCCAAATGCAATCCAATCGACATGTTTGCCTTCATCATCATTCTCGGAAGCTTCACTGGAATTATTGCTATTGGGAGAAACGACTCTAGTCTCCTGCTTATTTAGTTTCAATACAAGAACCGGAGTGCTTCTATCTTCAAGTTTCAATAACTTTCCTGAGGCACTGAAAAATAGCTTCAAGATTTCTCTAACGTCTATTGAAAGCAGCTTTGGCCTTTCTTCATCCTTATCGTGGTATCTTCCATCATCAAAGTCCTCCCTTATCTCTATCGTATAACTGAATTGTCGCTCCTTATCTGGCAATCTGTAAATTGTTACTTGACATCTCGCGAACTTCTCTCTCCATGTGATCTCTGATTTGCCTTGCAATGCTCTTGCTGGATTGTAGAAAATATCATACAACGTCAAATTAAAAGAAGGGCCGGTGGAAACTTTCACTGCTTTTGCATCGAACTGTTTGTTTGAGTCTGTAACATGAACTGTAGCATTCAAAAGACCTCCTGGTGAAACAAAATTATTTGGGTTTCCACCTAGGTTTGCACCAGATGTGGTCAAAGCTAGGTTTATCACTGGAATGGCTTGTTCAATTCTATTTAGAAGTCTCTGCATGTAAGACTCAAGAGTCCGTATCGAATCAGAAGAATATCTTTTGGACTCAACTAAATCTTTCGTAAGATCTTCAATGTTTTCCTCAAACTCATCAATCTCCTCTTTCAAATCCCTTGTTAGTCTAACAGTGCTCTCCAAGTTTGTATTACCTCTAGCTGCTGCTAATTGAATTAATTCAATCGCAAATGTCACTATTTCAATTCTTGTTTGTAATTTGTCCTTCATCCTTTGGATTTTTCTTTTGTCTTTCTCGGGAACATTGTCCATCATTTTGCCCACCGATTTGATCAGGTAAGATGAAGCCATCTGCACCCCCGATCTGACAGCAAATGTCACGATCTGACTTCCTGCCTTTGCCAATAACTGATCCATCTCAAACCAGACTTGACTAAGTTCTGTAATCACTCAAGATTCAAACAAAGTCTTGAAATGAAAACTCTGTCTCTCCATAAAGCAATTCAAAAAAACATCCCATCATCGATTTCAGGCCATCACATCTCTACGCGTTGTAGCTCATCTCGTGCTTCTCTGCCTCTTTAAAATTATTGTTTTTGTTTTCAAATTCTTATACAATATTTATACATCGAAATAGTCTGTCTATATATCATTTTTGTGATCCTTTTTTCTACTCCATTCCCTGTTGATCTCATCTGGTGTCCGGAGTCTAGGCCTTTGACTCATAGGAACATAGTTTTTAACTGGTTTGCCGACACCATCACCCAGATTTATGATTGGTTTGTTCATTTTTGTAGGTATATGTGACTCTAAAGTAGTTTTCATGAGATTTGACATTATTGACTTTGTTTGCTGGTCACTCCAGAGACTGTCGAAATGAACATGTCTATCCACATCTCCAGGGGACGGATCGCTCCATTTGATATTCTCATCGAATCCACAGTCGTAAAGTACCAATGGTAGATCATGAGCCATTTGATAGATCGGCCTACTTGGGAACTCGTTGGGATCCAGGAGGCGTTTCACTATTGTAGGATCTTCCCACCCTTGACCCGTAGATAAAAGAACTGCGATCATACATCTGACCTGATGCCATAAAAATCCAGTACCTTTCAAATCAAAAATGTAGTAACCGGGTCTTTCGTCGTAGGGAATAATATCCGATTTCAAAATCACTCTCTTAAAATTCGTGATCTGTTTGGCGGCATCAATTTTGCAAAAGTTTCTGAAATCATTTTCGCCTACAAAGTAAGATGCTGCTTCTTTCATCTTGTCAATATCCAGTTTCTTTGAATCAAAGAAATATCTGTAGTGCCTAAATTTACAACTGAATCTGGCATCAAAATCCTGTGGGGGTCTTAAACAGACAGAATGGAATCGTATATCTGCAGGCAAGACATTGTTCAACATTTTGACATAATCCAATTCCCTGACATCATTGTCTGGATCCTCTAGATCTTGAGGGGTCAATTTGGATCTTAGTTCCAATGAAATTACTTGGTTCATGGCACTAACACCACTATCAGTTCGTCCGCATCGACTAAACTTGAAATCTGCCGGTTTCATGGATCCAACAAGTTTGATCTTGAACAATGCTTTGACAATCTCAAGTTCAACAGTTGGTACATCATTTTCCTCTCCATTCAATGCTAATCCTCGGTATCCCCAACCCAAATATGAAAATCGAAGTGCTATAAATCTCTTTGTGTACCTGGAAAAATCAAACTCCTTTCTCTTCTTTGCAGGGGGCATGAGAGTGGGCTCATTGTCAGTTGGTCCACTTTCCTCTTGATTAATCCCACCATGATGGTTCTCCAATTCATTGACCCTCTTGATCAATTGTTTCCTTGTCCATTTGGAATAGTCTTCCCGCACATCACTAGTTGAACTTGAAACTTTGTTATCCCCCATGGTGCTTAACGGACGGTACCCCAGAAATCTAAACTTGCTAACTGTCGATATTTGTCTGAGCATCAAAGGGTATAAGATGCTCTGGGACAATATACTATTGAATAACTTTACTAACTAAGTGTTTGATTTACTGAAACCATCACAACCAAAAAAATTGATTGCAGTGAAAAGGGAAGCGAGCCGCACTGAAAAATTTCCCTCTAACAAAAAAAATATATATATTTAAATACTAAATGTCACCAAGATCTAAAGATATAAATAAGATACCAACATCCCAAGGAAATAAAGATGCAATCGGGGAAGCAATCAACTGCATGGGACTCATTGTCTTATAGGTTGGAACCATGGATTTTGGAAGCAGTCAGCTCACTGGGCTTTCAAGAGATGACACCAGTGCAGGCCTCTACAATCCCTCTACTATCACAGAATAAAGATGTTGTTGTTGAAGCAGTGACAGGTTCTGGTAAAACATTGGCATTTGTAATCCCTGTGATTGAGAAGATACTTAAGCACATGAGAGAAGAGAATGGTGGATTTATCAAAGGCCATTTTGGTGCTGTCATCGTGTCCCCAACCAGAGAACTTGCAAACCAAATCAACAATGTATTCAAATCACTGTTAGATTTGCAACCTGAAGAAGGGATTAGGTTGAAGAGTCAGTTATTGGTGGGGTCCATAGGTTCCGTAAGGGAAGATCTGCAGAGCTTTCTAAGCAATAAACCTCAAATATTGATAGGTACTCCAGGTAGAATGTTGGATTTTTTGTCTAACCAACTTGTGAGAACTTCATCATGCCAAATTTTCATCTTGGATGAAGCAGATAAACTGTTGGATTCGGGTTTTCTATTGGATACCCAAGCAATAGTCAGACATTTACCAAGACAGAGACGTACGGGACTTTTTTCTGCAACGATCTCCAGTGCTGGAACAGATATATTCAAAACAGGGATGACCAATCCAGTGAAAATTACTGTTAAGTCAAATTCACTTGATCGCAAAAACTCATCTGTGCCCACATCTTTAGGAATTTACTACATGATTGCGGAACCAGAGCTCAAGCTAAAGATTCTTTTCAACCTTCTTGCTCAATATAGGTTCAAAAAAGTCATTGTATATTTCCCTACCTGTCTTGGAGTTACTTATTTTTATGAGATGTTTCAAAACTTGCTAAGGAAAAGCAAAACTGTTGATAGTGACGATATAAGTTTATTCTCGATACATGGGAAATTAACTGCCAAACCAAGATTGAAAACAATTAAGAATTTTGAAGAATCTACCACTCCCAAAACTGTTTTGTTCACAACCGATGTTGCTGCTAGGGGACTTGATATTCCAGATGTGGACTTAGTTTTACAATTAGATCCTCCCACCGATCCTGATGTTTTCTTACACAGATGTGGTAGAACAGGAAGGGCTAATAAAGTCGGAAAGGCAATTACAATGCTAAGTGAAGGAAGAGAGGAAGATTACATAGAATTCATGCAGGTGAAAGGTGTCGAAATGTCTCTAATGGAAACTCCAATAGTGGAAGATTCATTCAGTCTATGGTTTGATAAGGTGCTACGTGGGTGGTTACTTGAAGATAAAGCCAAATATGACCATGCTGTGAGATCATACGTTGGTTTCATAAGATATTATTCCAAGCATGTTTCTGGTTCGATCTTCAGACTGCAGTCGTTAGATTACGTAGGATTGACAAAAATGTACGGACTTCCAAGGTTACCTAAGATGCCGGAAAATAAGTACATAAAAGAATTCCCGGAAGATGGATGGTTGGACAGAAGTATAGATTTCGATACTTATGCTTACAAGGATAAAAAGAAAGAAGAATCAAGACTTGAAGAGTTACGGACTGAGAAGAAAAGGCAAGAGAGGAAAGAGAAGACTGAGGTGAAGAAGCTTCTTGTAAAGAAGAATTCTTCTTGGAGTTCTAAAACCGATACAAAGGATACAAAGCGTGAAAGAAAGGAGAAATTGAAAAAGAAACGTGAAGCTGTTGAAGCTGAACTAAAAGAAGGTCGTAGAGCCGACGATACCAGTGATGAAGAACCAGAAACTGATTGGAAGGATTTAATTAGAGCAGGCAAAAGACAGAAGAAAAACAACTCGAATGGTTTACAGGGAACTTTCGATGATCTATAGATTTTATCCACTATGTATTGTACATAATATTCTAATACTCAAGCCAGCACCTCTTCTAAGCTTATTTCAGGGTTAACTTTCAATGCACTTTTCCAAAATTTGGACAAATGTCTGCTTCCTGAATCACATGCGATTATTACTATTCTAGTACCTTTAGTCGCCTCTTTGGCAATCTTTGTAGCAGCAACTGCAGCGATACAACTACTTGAACCTAAAAATAAACCATCGTTGGCACTCAAGAATCTTGCCATCTTCATGGCCTGAGAATCAGTAACTCTCTTGGCATCATCGATCAAAAGCTCTCCTTGCTTGAAATTATGTGTCAATCTAGTTAAGCCTATACCTTCAATTATCGTATCAACTTGATGTCTTCTTCTTGTTCCTTCTTTTTCGACTGTATCGTACATCACCCCATATTTAACTCTATTGTACAGACCTGACCCTTGTGGATCTGCAAGTACCACTTTCACATTTGGATCTTTCTCTTTTAAATATTTCGAACAACCAGATATTGTTCCGCCGGTTCCAGATCCAGCGATAAAATAATCTAATCGATGTTCAATCTGCGCCCAAATCTCAGGACCTGTTGTCTTGTAATGGACTCGCCAGTTGCAATCATTTTCAAACTGATCCGCAAATACTCCAACTGCATCAGTAGTTTTATCTTCACATAATGACGCAGCACCTTTCCTTGCTGCATTCACATACTGGCTTGGATCAACAATCGATGCAGGCTTCACTTTTTCTACAACTGCATTATAGCTTTCCAAAAGCTGAATCTTTTCCATCGAAGTATCATCAGATAAACAAATATGAGAAGAATATCCTAGTGCATTACAAAGCATTGCAATGGAAATTCCTGTTGATCCAGAAGTGCCCTCAAAAATAACATCACCTCTCCCAGCTTTGATCAACCCACGTTGTTCAAAATTCCTTATTATCGAAAGGGCAACTCGATCCTTGGCGGAGCCTCCTGGATTAGCAAGCTCTAATTTAGCATAGATCTCACATCCCGTTATTGATGAGAGCGATTGAATTTTAACCATTGGAGTATTTCCTATCAGTTCTGCAACATTTTCTCGACTACTTGGAGGCCCACTGATAGTTCGACCTTTTCTTCTTTCATTTTTGAACTCAATAGCCAAATATGTGACAAATGCCGAAACAAATGCAGATATGGCAATAAAAGATATAGTTTCCCTACCCATAGGAATATTTGATGTATTTTAATGTATTTCAATGTTGGTATAAGTCATCTGATAACTCATTTAATAATTATTTAGAATTGAAAATTCTAACGCGGCTGATCTCTGAAGACTCTTTTACTCTGTCTCGGTGATTTCGTATAAGATGGTACTGATCTTGGATGGTTAATTGATTAAGTGTTCTGTTTGGGGTGTGGGTCCAAGTGGGTTAATTGAAGAAATGGAGTCAGTCATATCAGAATTGTCTTCAGTTGCCGATTATGCTTATTCTTTTATAGTATCAAGTCCAGTAGTTCAAGCCCTTGATTATCTCCACAATGAGATCATTATTAAAGCATTGCAGAAATCAGATCTAACTTCAAATTTGATATCTTCACCAGCTTCAAGCTTCATCAGTTTGTCCTTCATATATTTGTTTATATCAATTGTCATATATGAGTCAATACTAAGTCTTGGGGTTAATTTGGGCCTATGGAAGCCGCCAGGGCATGATATCTTCATTGAGACCCCAACTCATTGTGCTCATGTGTACGTCACTCTCAATGTGATTGAACCAACTGATATTGGGATTGGCTCAATTGTCAAACGTCGAGAAGTGGGAAAGGAGAAGTTGATGTTAAAAAGGGCATTGTTTTATCATTTTGAATTCTCACCTGATGAATATTCAGACCCTGAATATGGAACAGATTTGAAATTCTTGAGGAAAAAAGTACTTGAATGGTTCAAAGAATCTAGCTTCCATCATCAGGTGAAAGAGAAGCTTGGAGACTTAAAATTACAGAACGTTTTACTCTTTGATAGAAAAGGAGATTTGATGAATAAAGAAGACGAATTTTTATGTAATTTAGGTGTTTCAACAGGTTGTACTGTTAAATGCTTAATAAATCCATAAAGGAACGAAAGATGAAATTTGGTGATATCATAATAAGATCTATAACTTAAAATTCGAGCGTGGGATGTAAAGAAATAGTAACTAGAGTAATACAAAACTGTTGTTTTAGAAGTCAAGATGTTCTCTTTCTGGGATCACAGTATATCTTCCTTGGTTTTCTTGAAGGTTTGGTAAATCATGCATCATTATCATATCATGCATTTTTGGATCATTTGTAGCTGAAGGTTTTCTTTTTGTAACTTTATTAAGCCAGAAATAGTTGCTTGAATAAATATTAGTCAATCCAATTCCGTAATTCTTTGTCACCATGAGAGAAAAGATAATTAACCCAAGCAATAAGGCACAAGTAATGACACCGAATGCAATAATTGATTGTCTACCGGAGACCAAATTAGTTTGTGAATCCTTTCCTGCATTGATCTTACAGATATCATAAACTTGATAAATAATGAATGCAAATCCAGCCATGTACCACAATATACATGTCAATGAACCAAATCTTTTTTCTTTTGCAGATGAGAGATCAGCAAAGAAGAGAATAAAGGGAGACAGACATAGTGCAACAATTGAAACATCAACAACTGCACTCCTTTTAGTATTCATAATTGCAATCTGTAAAAAGAAACCTGGAACAAAGAATAGGGCCAAGACTAATTCATTTCTATGAATATTGAATGCAATATTGGCTCTAACTTTTCTTTGTTCATTACCCACCAATTCACCAGTTTTTTGTTTAAATCCATCCTTCAATCTCCAGCCAATTGATGCCAATAAAACAAAATTCAAGCTTGCTAAAGCACTGATAGCAATTGCTATTCTTTGAACTGCTCTACCATAACTTTGAGTTTCAAATTCATCTTCAAGTGATGAAACATCAAATAAGCCTTGATAAGTTTGAAAATTGTTAACGTAGGTTTTCAATTCATTATATTGAACACCTGAATAAATTGCCATTGCCAATAAAAATACACTTGATGACATCAAATGGAAAATATTCCGACTGTATAAAACAACCAATGTCATCATAACTTGAAAAACTTCTGCAAATGTATACAAAACCAAATATGCTATCAATGATTTTTTCTTTTGCTCTAAATACTGCATATAAAATCCATAAACTGCCCTTATCGGATTGTAAGTGTCATTTCCACCAAGAGTATTAGCTTTAGCAATCTTAGTCGAATATATTACGAACATTGCAATTTGGCAAAGAACAATCAAAACAGAAAATGTAACCGAGGTGATAAGATAAGATTTAACCCAAGCACTATCGTTATTCCAAACATTTTGAGAGAATTTTTGCCAAAACTTTTTTTCAATTTCTTGATAATTATGACCATCTGGATCATCAAATGCAAATTCGGAATTTATTTGATTGAGTCCTTGAAATGAAGTTGCATCTTCAGCTGTTCGAAATGGATCATCTGAACGGGCAGATGTAGCCGATCCTGATCTTGACCTTGACCGTGATCGAGACCATGAGTTTCTTATTTGCCTTGCAGATCGAGGAAGAGAAGTTGACCTTCTATGGTCACTTGATGATCTTCGTCTTCCTTCACTACTATTCCTTTTGTCTCCACTTCTTCGTGTAGTTCCAGTAATTGGAACTATCTCAGATGTAGATGTACGTGGTTCATAGTCTTTTGTGAATGGGTCTTTCTCTGTCATGTCTGAGTGTACGTTTTACTCTAAGTCAAATGCGATTTCTTTCTTTAGATGGAATTGGCAACTAAGGACAAAACTGAGTATATTATATCACTCTGTGGAAGATAAACCAATAACTGCATATGTGAACTTACTAGTATATTTCCCTGCTATCAATGTAGTTTGGGGAGGTGGCTTACTCTCATAATCTTCCCTTCTGCGCCGCTTAGAAGTCGCCCTGAACTTCTCAGGGTGTGCCCCATTAATAGATTTGTGCTACTGGTAGAATAGCTTATACGGTAGAATCAAACGAGGTGGGATAGTAAGTAAATAAGTATCACATGGCATTCAAATGTTATAAAAATAAAGGGGAAAAGGTACGAGTAAAAAAAAAAGACAAGGAACAATCACCACGATTAGAAATCGAGATCTTCTCTTTGTGGATAAGCATTGGTAGTTGGAGCCACCACAGGTGCTGATTCAGTAACCAAAGGTTGCGTTTCCATTCCTGGAACACTGTGTCCGTTTCCAACCTTACCAGATGATGTAGAAGGAATATCATCATGATTAGGTGATTTTTCATCCATACCTGGTGCGAAACCTTGATTTGCTGAAGGAGAGACATTGGTTGCTCTTTTGAACCAATTATAATTGCCAGCATAGATATTGTATAAGCCTGAATTGAAATTTCTAATTGCTTGGATTGATAATAAGATCAATGCAATCAATAGGACTAAAGTAATAACACCAAATGCAACAACCGAACGACGACCTGGCATATCATTATTATCAATTTCATGGTATCTTGTATAAATTCTAACCAATTTAACAACAATAAATGCGAAACCTAAGATAAACCAAAGGGATGAGCTTATTGCACCTAGTTTAATTTCTCTTGAAAGATAATAATCAGCCGTGAAAATAATAATGAATGATAAGAGTAAAGCAGCGATTGAAAGACCAAATTCGGCATCGGTTTTTTGATTTGAGCTAATGACAATACTTTGTAAGAAAAATCCTGGACAGAAGAAAAATGCCAATAATAAAGCATCTCTGTATAAATTGAAAATTGTATTTGAAAAGATTAATTTATTATTGATACCAATTGTTTCACCTGTTGTCTGTTGGAATTTATCCTTTAATTTCCAACCAATGGCAGCTTGAATGACACAAATTAAACATGCAAAAACCATAACAACAATGGACAACCCTGAAATTGCACTTGATGCATTACCACTTGCAGCACCAAAGGTTTCACCAGCAGAACTAAATAGTGCATTATATTGAGAGACACTAGTAACTGTTGTTTTCAATTCATTATACTGAATACCCGAATAAATTGCCATTGCAGCAAGGAAAAGAATTGATGAAACCAAATGGAAAACATTTCTTGTATATAGAACCACAAATGTCATAAAGACCAAATATAATTCGGCATAAATATAGAGAGCCAAATAAGCAGCCATTGCACGTCTCTTTTCATTAAGGAAATATCTATAATAGCCATAGATAGCAATGATTGGATTATATTCATCTTCTGAATCGATCTTATAATCAAATTTAACCATGAACAAACCGAAAATTGCACATTCCAAGGCCAATGTTAAAACGGCTGAAAAACAGGATAAAATTAAGAATAATTTAATCCATGTATTATCATTATTCCAAACATTATCAGAGAATCTTTCCCAAAAGGATTTAGCTAATTGTTTTTCACGATTTTTCCCATCTGGATCATCAAAGGCAAAATCTCTATGAGGTTGTTGAATACCTTGAAAGGATAAATTTTCAGCTAAATTATCGGCTGAATTTCTTGAACCTGTTGTTGAATTTCTGTTTGATCTTGAACGTGATCTTGATCTTGAACGGGATGAAGAGAATGAAGACCTAATAGCAGAAATACTTCTTGACCTATTGGAACGGTTTGAACGAGTCTGACTGTGACTCCTGATACTTCTGACACCGGAAGTAATGACGTTCATTTTGTTGACTGCCCCGATAAGTAGACTCTATTCAAATAAGCTAAGTGTTAACAAACTGGCAGATGAGATGACAGTGTACAATGAAGAGTAGTAATATAGCAAAGTTTCCCGTATCTGAAGTAATCCAGTTGCAACAATTACACGGCTAGGTCCCTCCAAAAGACTACGTTGATTAATAAACTTAACTGTGAATCAAAACAAATCCCCGCTGCGAATTCTATTAAACACCACAAGGGCAGAGTTACTAGTGTAAATTGAGTACAGTAATTGACTTGCACCTGGAATGAGACACACTGTAAATATTTCAATGCCCAAATTAATTGATAATTGCACGATATTTACCCGATTGGGATAAGTGCCCATTATTTGATTATGTAATATATAGATGGCTACTTACTTAGTATACAAGATATCTATCAACCTATCTTTCTATCTTTCTCTGTAGTTGTCGGATCTGGATCGCCTTGTTGGTTCTGATCTTGATCTCTCAGTCTCTTTGGAAGAGTGTCTGGATGAGGACTGCTTGTGATGTGATGCTCGATGTGAATCACTCGATCTGTGCAGGTGTGAATGTCTATGGTGGTGTTTTCTGTCCTTTGTTGATTCAGAACGGTGTTTATCAATTGGACCACTTACCACCTTTCTCCTCCTGAGCTCCTCCATTTTGAAGCTGTACATTGGATCATTCTTATCCATCTCATCCCGCAATCCATTATCCGTAAGTCTATGATCCCTCTCCTTTGATGGTTCATTATTTGTATTTCCCGAGCTCAAAACCTTGTCCATCCTGCTGATGGCCTCTCTTTTATCTTTCCCACTCTTACTTCTTGGGTTATTATCAATCGCTTCATCGAGCCTTCTTTTACCAAGGAGTATATCCTCATTCATCGATGATTCTCCTTCGTTTTTTCGACTGTTGTTGCTGTTTCGATCACCGTACATCCACGTTGTCTTATAATCGGTGATCTTGGAGGACTCATCCCCATTTGGTTCAGCACCTGATCTCTTATTCAATGCCAACAATTCGTTCTTCTCTCTCATATCCAAAATCTCTTGCTCTCGTTCTTTAATCTTTTTATACTCATTTAATAGATCCTGCTCCTTCTTCCAGACCTTCTCCTGGTTCTTCATCAACTTCGGATTCCATGACTTTTTCAAATTCAAGTCTGACGGCATGGTGATTATTTGCTTTTGGGTCGCCACTTTTAACCAAAGCTCTTGGTATGTCTGTTTGCTTGTTTGCCTCTTTGTAGTATCTACTTTTGAGTAGACAGACAGCTCAAAGAATTATTTTTTTTCCTTTTAAAGCCACTTGAGGCTTCGTTCATATACACACAGCCTTGTAATGGGGCTCTATATTGGTAAACGGGATTGATGAGTCTAACGTAGATTATTAACTACATATATGAAGAATAAAAAGGAATAAATATATAAAGATATATATAATAATAATTACTTGGTTAAATAGATAAAGTTCAAAATCTATTTAGCTCGTTGAATACCCACAACATATATGGAAAGCCATGAGCAAAAAAAGCAGTTGCAATTACTGACGGTTGTATATTACAACACGAACAGTAAAACCAATGGTGACAACAATAACAGAAACCCACATTTAGAAACCATGGATCTTAATGTTCTTTTTCTGTAAACCTAATTGTTGAGTTAAAAATTCCATAACTTTTAATCTTTGATCACCTTGAAGTTGAATAACTTGACCGAAATCTTCTTCACTAACAATATTACCATTGCAAGCGAAATCTTTCTTTAAAACTTTTAAAATTTTCTTTAAATCATATTCAGCTGGAACACCTTGAACAGTAGTTAATGTCTTTCTACCATTTCTTTGTTGAATTCTAATATGGATATAATTAGTTGGTTTAGTCTCTGCGTCACCAGTATCGGCGAATGGATCTAATGGGACGCGAATAATGCTATGTTAGTTGACCAGTTGTGAGTCGTGTTTGAATAATCAAAGATATATAAGAAACAACTTACCAAATGATTTTAAGTTTTCAATAGAACTCATAAAACTGCTGCTTGACTTTTAAAAAATTGACTTTTTAAAATATAAATTGATTAATGGGGAAGTTGAAGAAAGATATAAAAAAATCTGCTTCTTCTGTAACCTTTAATTATACTAATAAACTAAATTATTTGAAATTAATCTGAAAAGATAAGGAGGATTGATAGTTGAGAAAGTCTAAATTAATACTTAATCACACTATGTGAGAAGTCTGGTGAGCGCAAAGCGCAAATGGGAAAATTTTACCACCGTTTTAAGTGCACAGAGAATAATTTTGTATAGGCCGGGGGAGTCAACTGGTGTACTGGTGTGAATCTGTGTATTGTGGTGTATGGATTTTCTCTTCTCCCGAAAATGACACAGCCCCGAATCTTACCCAGAAACATCCTTTCGGGAAGTGAAGGAGAGAGAGAGACAAGGGGGGATAGATAATTGGTGTGTTGGCCCCTATATACGATATCAAGAATTAGTTCTGTCTTTTAACCTCATTGAATATTGAAATACCTCAATTGTTTTTATTGGCTAATAATATTGCTGGTGATTCATCTTTCAAAATGTTTTCTTTAAGTCGTGATACAGATATTCAAACAAGTGTTAAAAAAGCTTGTTCAACTGAAGAAGCTGCTCCAAAGAGGAAACATGTGAGAGCTTGTATCGTTTATACATGGGATAATAAAAATTCAAGGGCATTTTGGAATGCCGTGAAACTTCTACCACTTCAAGTTGATGAGGTTCAAGCTTTCAAAGCTTTGATTGTGATTCATAAGGTTTTACAAGAAGGTCACCCATCTTCATTGGTTGGTGGTTATAGAAATCTACCATGGATTGAAAGTTTAGGTAGAACTTTCCCTGGGGATGGTTTTAAAAATTATGGTAGGTTAATCAAAGAATATGTTTCATATTTGGATAAAAAATTACATTTCCATCACGATCATCGTGGCTTTAATGGTACTTTTGAATATGAAGAATATGTTTCATTGACAACTGTTAGCGACCCAAATGAAGGCTATGAAGCCATTTTAGATTTATTAGCTTTACAAGATACCATTGATGACTTACAGAGATTAATCTTTGCTAATATTCGTCGTGCAAATTCAGACTGTGTTGTGAGTGCTTTAGTTCCTTTAGTTTCTGAATCTTATGGAATTTACAAATTTCTCATCTCAATGTTAAGAGCTTTACACTCATCCGCTGAAACTTTGGAAATCTTGGAGCCTTTGGCTTCAAGATTTTTGGACCATCATAAAAGATTGTATGAATTTTATGCTGATTGCTCCTCAATCCGTTATTTGACAACTTTAATAACTATTCCAAGAATATCTTTTGATCCTCCAAACTTAACCATAAGTGATGAAGATGATACCAATGGGCATTCAAATGATGCTTCACAACAACCAGCTTCTTCCACTCCTTCAACCAGATCTATCGATGAAGAACAGCCTCAACCAATGCTTTCTCAACCAACTGGTATAGTTAGAGCAAATTACGATCAACAACAAAGAGACTACGAATTAAGACAACAACAATTACAACAACAGCAACAATCAGAATTAATGCAACAACAACAGCTACAACAACAGCAGCAACAATATTGGGAGGACCAGCAAAGGCAACAACAACAAGCACAACTTTTGGCTCAACAGCAATTAGTTGCCGATCAAATGCAAAATCAAGCCCAAGGAAAAGTTGCAGAATTGGAAAGAGATTTGTTAGCTTTAAGAGGTCAATATGATACCGATCAATTAATGTTGGAACAATATGATCAAAGAGTTCAAGCTTTGGAAAGTGAATTGTCAACAACCCAACAATCCGCTCAACAACAATTGGCTTCCAAAGAGGAACAAATCATTCATCTACAAGAGCAAGTCACCTATTGGAAAAATAAGTACGAATCTTTGGCTAAATTATATAGTCAATTAAGACAAGAACATTTGGGATTGCTCACAAAATTCAAAAAGGTTCAACAAAAGGCAGCTTCTGCTCAAGAAGCAATTGATAAGCGTGAAAAATTAGAAAAAGAGTTGAAATCCAAAAATATTGAGTTGGCTGATCTAATCAAGCAAAGAGATAGGGCGAGATTAGATTTGGATAGAGTCAGAGGTGGTTCCAAAAATGAAACTGAAAAGTTGGAGATCGAGATTAGAGAATTGGAAGATAAGTTGGCAACTACAGAAAGAGCTCAATCTTCTAACCTTTCATCAATTTTCAATCAACATAATAGAGAAGTTGAAGAATTACAAAGCAAATTGAACTCCAATTTACTCATTTCAGATCCAAGTAGAATGAAAGATTTGGAATCAAAATTACAAGAAAAGGAGATGGAATTAGAAATTTTACAACAGACAATGGATGAAACTATCAGAGATTTAGCATTGCAACAAAAGGAAAATGATTCTATTATTGATAAACAGATAGAAACCATCTTGAGCAATAACGAAGTTAAATTAATTAATTTAATCGATTCAATTTTGAAATCTGGGATTAATAGAATTCAAGATTCAATTTTTGAATTGGATTCTCCAATGCAAGCTGGTAATTTAAATTCATCACCTGAATATTTGTCAACCCTTATTGAGAAAACTTCAAATTTGTCAACTGAATTTGCAACAAGTTTTAATAACTTCATAATTGATGGTGCTGATGGTGATCAAGTTGCAGTTATCGATACAATTACAAATGTTACAACTTCAATTTCTGATATTCTATTGAATACAAAAGGTTTAACAAGATTAACAAAATTGGATGATTATCAAGATGACTTGGTTGATACCGCTCGTGATTTTGCAGAAATATCTCAAGTTTTATTCGAATCCTTATACAGTGAAAACTTAAAAGGTTTAAGTGATGAAGATAAGACAGATAAAGTCATAAATGGTAATTTGGATGTTCAAGAAATCCTTCAAACTTTATTACAATTGGTTGAGTCCTTACAATTACCAGCATCTAAAGTGAATTTGAACAATGGTGAAATCAGTGAAATCGTTGATCAAGAAATGATAAATGCAACAAATGCAATTGATTTAGCTTCTGATCATTTGAACGTTTTGATCAATAAATCCGAACAAAATCCATCCTTCTCTGAAATTGATGTCGAAATAAATAAGTCCATCTTATCCAGTGCTTTAGCAATTATCAATTCAATAAAAATCTTAATCAAGGCATCTATTGAATCACAAGAAGAAATAGTTAATAATGGTAGAGGTTCAAATTCTAAGAGTTCATTCTATAAGAAAAATAATAAATGGACAGAGGGCTTAATATCAGCTTCAAAGGCAATTGCTTATGCAACTAGTATTCTAATCAAAACTGCAGATGGTGTTTTGTCAGGCATGAATTCAAGTGAGCAATTAATCGTTGCATCAAATGAAGTTGCTGCATCAACTGCACAATTAGTTTCAGCAGCAAGAGTTAAATCCAATTTCATGTCAAAGACTCAAGATAGTTTGGAAATTGCAAGTAAGAAAGTTAATTTGGCTTGTAAACAATTAGTTTCAAAAGTTAATGAATTAATAGCAAGTAAAAATAGTCTAGGAAATGGTTCCTCTGATAAAGTTGATTACTCAAAATTGACAAACCATGAAAATAAAACTGCTGAAATGGAACAACAAGTGGAAATTCTTAAGTTGGAAAACGCATTGAATGCTGCAAGAAAAAGACTTGGTGAAATTAGAAGATTTAGTTATCGTGATGATGATGAGTGATCATTTAGTGGTTGAGGATGATTGCTATGGAGTTACCCAAGTTTATTGATTTTATATATCTTAGGATTTAAATTTACGATTGCTTTGCGCTTTCTCGACTGGGAGCATAGCTGACTCGTGTCTTGAAGGTGTAAACTCTTCTTTGTATTTCCTATTATAAACGACTCACCTATTCCTATCCTTACTCATTGCAAAAATGTTCTCAACCGGAAGTTCGGCAAGATGGCTGAAACTAGACCAAGTATCATCTCTCCTCAAAGTTCTATCCTTCATGAGATTCAATGACAAATCCAGCCAATTAACAAAGTCGATGGATACTTCCTCTGTTGTACTTTTATAGCAGCTGACGTAGATGTCCCAGATGTGCTTATTTGGCTCCTCTCTCCATAGAGTTGCAAGGTGGGAAGAGAACTTTTTTTGATTTTTGTAACTGATAACTTGTCGAGAGTAGTAAGCTCTATATGCTATGAAGCTGTTCAACTTCTTTTTTTGGCTAGTGTCATATTTTCCCTTTTTGGAGACATACCTTTTTACTGGTATTTGCCTTGATGATTCGGTTGTCCTGGTCGGAGTTTTTAAGAGCTCTTTGATCAACATCTGCAACGGCTTTGAAACTTCTGGTAGCCTTGGAAGGTCTGGTCCAAGAAAAGATTGGTACTTATCTAATGGCTGTGCAAGAGTTATATGCTTCTGCTCTGAGACTTTGAAAATGATGCCCTTACCAGATGAATCGATCCTGTGCTTCTCCATTTAAACTGAGGTACTCTGGAGATCTAATGGGTTTAATCTTGTCTTGAAAGAAAGACCAAATGAGGTCGAAGAAAGGGAGAAAGGGAGAAAGAAGCTTTGTAGGCTGCTTCAATATAGCAGAGGGTCTAAGAAAGTGTGAAACATGGCAGTGCCATATTCTGCTTGTCCCGAATGGCGCTATTACTATTTGGCTTGTGCATGCAATAAAAGGAAACAATTCATTCATTATATATCTTAATAGCAAAGAAAAACATTAAGTGTACGGTGGAGAGGGGGAATCTGTCGGAACAGAAAAGCATTAGCAAGTGAATAGAAGATAGACATATTTCTGGTGAACTCCGATCCACCTATCCTACAACATCACGAGCGTAGGAGGTTGGAAATCTCATGAGATACATCTACTTTGCGCACTTTCCGTCTTCTATTAGAGGCCCAGTTCTTAACTTGAGACTCGTCTAAGCCAGTGTTTTGAATCATCTCATCCAAGTCACCTTTAGTTAGGTATGGATTGTCTGAATTTTCGATATACCTTGTTTCAAACGAACGACGTTAGTAATTCAACACTCGAGTTGTTATCGTAGAGTCCAAATACATACCAATTTTCTAATATTTGTACTGTTCTTCTTGAGAGGGGTCTTCTTCTGTTCTTTGTCTGAAAGTTTTCGTGATAATTGATATCACTATCCGTCCAAAATGCCGGTTTGTTGATTACTGTTCCCTCTTCTGGTTGATGATTGCTTGACATTGAAGTTTCGGATACAGTAGATAGCTGTGGCATTGAAATCCCAGTACTATAGTTGGAGCCCTCTGCAAAAGAATGGTGCAGATTTTGATATAATGATACTGCTGGGGGTGACTCTGACTCATAAAGATGAGCAAATCCCTGATACTGATGGTCACTTACTGCTTCTACTGACACTCTTTCAACGCAAATATACGCAATCGAATTTGCTATTTTATGAATAGTCGCTAGCAATTCAATCTCCTCTTTCGTGAGATCTGACCTCTGACTAAATTCATGAATGGTCTGTAATTAAATGTTAGAATATTTCTCCCAAATGGCGATAATAAGAGGATTCAAAAAAAGCTTTACTTACTTTCAATATCTGTTGGAGCTTAACCTGCCACAAGCTAAGAGCATCTATTGGCATTGGGACGGACGCCAACGATGAAAGAAATTCGTCAAGCTCGGAGTGAGCTGATTTCAACCTTTGGACAAGTTAGTACTTGGTATTAGCTCATATGAAAAGTCTGAACTTACCTTGCAATCCTATCAGGGAGGGCCGCTATGTTTCCTGCGGAGAAATTTTGCCAAATATCACCAGATGACATGCTTATATGCAGTGTATGATAATACTTTTAACGAGTCCAAGATTTAACAAATTGGTAATTCACCATCTAAATCAAAAGAGCACTGAAGATATCAGCAAAGTGTTCTTTGGCAAGCTGGTCGGACGGGTGTCAAACTGATCTGAAACAAATGGTATTCAGCCCTAAATCTCGAATCCATAAAGGGTAACCAGACATTTGTTTAGGATGTGTTTATATATGCGGAGAGAGTATTTTATGGGGCAAAGGGTAGATAGTGAATCTGATTAATCTTTACACCACTGAACTTAATCTCCGAATTTAATTTACACCAGTAGAGACACAGCCCAGTTTAATATGTACGCAGTATAGTCTGTATGTACATAATCATCTATATACATGCTTTGTGTTTTTGCCCGGAAATTTTCGATTTCTTGTTCTCCGAAGAGAGGGGAAAGATTGCAATCGTAGAAGAAATGTCAGTGTGTTTTAATTGTAGATTTTTAGATCAAGATATATATTGAATTAATACAATTATATGATTGTCTGATTAGTTGATCGATTATATTAATCTGTGTTTTGTTATAATTAAATTATATTAAATCCAAAAAAAAGACAAACTCCGATTTTTATTTACTAAGATTATTATTTATATTTTTGGGATCTACCCGAATCTCTACACATAATTTTTATTTTTTTTTCGTTCCTTTTTCTTCTTAACAGAGCTCTCGATTGGTATCTATTTATTTTTAGTCTACTTAAATGTTTGTTTATTTCTTTTGAATTATTAGTTAACTATCTTTATATTCATATAGAATTAATGCATAATCATGTCTGATTCTAATAAACCTACAAAGCCTGTGTCATATCCGTAAGTTTTCACTTCTTAGCTCAGTCCTAATCCACTCCACTTCTTCTGCTTACTAACAAATTAACAAAAAAAAATTACTAGATTTTGGTATGGAGGTGCAGCATCAATTTTTGCATGCTTATTTACACATCCGTTAGATTTAGCAAAGGTTAGATTACAAACAGCTGCTAATCCAGGTGCCAATTTGGTCACTGTTGCAGCTGAAATTGTTAAAAAAGAAGGTGTTTTGGCAGCCTATGATGGTTTATCAGCTTCAATATTAAGACAGGCAACTTATTCAACTACAAGATTCGGAGTTTACGAACATTTAAAAGAATCATTAACCAAGGATGGGAAACATCCAGGTACTTTAAGTCTTTTGGGTGCTTCAATGGTTGCTGGTGCAGTTGGTGGTTTAGTTGGTAATCCATCAGATGTTGTGAATATTAGAATGCAAAACGATAGAACTTTACCTTTGGATAAGCAAAGGCATTACAAACAGGCCATTGATGGTGTTCTAAGAATTGCAAAAGAAGAAGGTGTTCATTCTTTATTTAGAGGTTTAGGACCAAATTTAATTAGAGGTATATTAATGACTGCTTCTCAAGTTGTTTCATATGATGTTGCAAAATTAGTTCTTGTCAAAGAACTCAGTTGGGATCCAAAGACAAAATCAACACATTTCACAGCAAGTTTATTTGCTGGTCTTGTTGCAACTACAGTTTGTTCTCCTGCTGATGTGGTCAAGACAAGAATTATGAATAGTTCAAAACAAAATGAAAGTGCCTTTAAAATCTTAAAGAATGCAGTCAAAACAGAAGGTATTGGTTTTATGTTTAGAGGTTGGACCCCAGCATTTATTAGATTAGGTCCTCATACAATCCTAACCTTCATAGCACTTGAACAACTACGAAAATACAATATTGGTATGTAATATTATCATTCTCCCATCCCCCTTTATTTATACATATTTATCTATTTATAGTCACTTTATGAAGAGGCACATTTAATTTTTAATGGCTCAAATTCGACGCGTCGTTGAGTCCCCAAGTTTTCTCGGGGTTGTTGAAGATAATAGTGTATTTTGATAGTACCATACTTGCTACTTAATCATTCATTCATTCAATCAAGCAATCAAATGATGACGGTATGTGACAAGACTCGAGGGAAAGACTCTTCGTCAAAGAAAAGATTGAATCCATCAGGAACTTTGAGAGGACATGGGTCATCCATATTACAGATCGAACTCCTTTATCTACCATCGAATACAAGTATAAATAATTCACTCAACAATGATGACCCAAATTTGAATCAATTGATGACTGCAACTGCAATATCAGCCGATGAATCAGGATGGATAATCTGGTGGGATCTCAGTACGAAACGTCCTTTGGGATCGTGGAAAGCTCATGATGGTTCAGTGTTGACTTTAAAACAGTTAGGTATTTCATGGATCCCATCATCTGATGGTTATTCAACTCCTAAGATTGATGAAAGATGGTTTGGAAAATTATTGAGCCATGGAAAGGATGGAGTTTTGAAGATCTGGGATCTTTTCAAAGTGATACAATTGTCCAATGGATCAATCAGTCATCAATATTCCAATGTTCTTCAAAAGAGAATCTTTAATGATAAACTTAATGCTGAAGACTGGAATAGTCCTAAAGTTTCATTTGAAATGCCAATTAATGTCCTGAATTTCACTAATGTTGATATGATTGAAGATTATTTGCTTGCTCCAGGTACAATGGATTCAAATGTTTTTGATCTTTATAAGATTGATTCAAATTTTCAATTGATTAGATTACATAAGGCTATTTGTCCAACTGATATATCACAAGATTTCAAACTACAAGAGAATGGTAGAAAATTAGGGATAATAATGAAGTTGGCTTGGATTTCAATTTCTCAGTTCGCAATAGGTTACGAAAGTGGACACGTTATAACATTCAATTATATCAATGATAAGATATCCATTGAATCAATCAATTCCGCCCATTTTCCAAATCCAATACTAGGACTGACATATGATTCATACCATGATTGTATAATAAGTGTATCTGCCTCAGATAAAGTATCCATTGATATGAGAAAGAATCATAAACGATTGGAAAGTACAGTTTCAACTTTTAACATTAAACATAATGGTGTTTCTGATATTCAAATAAGGAATGATAATCTTGTTGGATTAATTACTTGGGATGGAACAACAAGGTTCTATGAGTTTCAAGAATTCACATCCCCACCATCTTTAAACTTTCAGTTCAAGATCAAAAAATCAATTCCTTCAATCACTAATACTTCGGAAGACGGAGGTGATATTGAAAAAGAATCAAAATTATCTTCTCTTCGTGCATCCTGTTTGAAATTCTCACAGATTCAACAGGGCTATCAAGTTGCAAAATTTGAAAATTCTCTAGTCTTTAATAATGGTTTATGCAAAGGAATGCTTCGAAGAAGAGAAGAATTAAACTATGATAGGGATTGGGTCTTGATCGGTTATAAAGATGGTAGAATCGTCTTGAATTGTACTAATGAAACTAATGATGATAATGATCCATGATCTATATTTTGCAAAGTTTGTGATTGTATAGGTATGTTTGCAGATCAATTACTATATGGTAAAACTAAGCACTGGTAAAGGTAACACTGAGAAATGTGGGAAAGAGTTAAGGAACCTCCTTAACCAAGGGCTACTTCAAAAAGCTAAAGCAACTTTCAAATAAAGTTGCTTTTTTTGAATAAAATAACATTTAAATAGGTTAAAATTTGAACATTGAAGTATATTATCATAGTATCGTACAAAACTGGCAAGGGAGATAACATCTGCAGTGAGAATTTTCGGACTAAAATCATTACTATGGCGGCTTCAAAATTGGAATAACCCACCGCAATCCATGAGGAGAGGTGTGTATTTTCAAAGATGAACGTAGTGTCATTGACCTATATAGTACACACCTTTTACATAACAAGATTTCTTTTTAATACGGAATCAATTATATTAACCTATATACTACGTACTGTTACTAGAAGCCTTCCCAGGCGTAACAAGTTCAAGGAAGCAAAAGCCAAATCGCAAAAAAAGGAGAAAACTTGAAAAAATTTTGTTTTACCTCATTTTGAATTCATGGCCGTCAGGATTTTCAAATTTTGATGGAATTTGGCAATTTGTCCGAGTGGTTAAGGAGAAAGATTAGAAATCTTTTGGGCTTTGCCCGCGCAGGTTCGAGTCCTGCAGTTGTCGTATATCCAAAATCGTTTTTTTTTTTTTTTTTTTGTCACCCTTATTTAATGCCAATTTGCTATCCTTAAATATTCAGCAATGATTGAAAGTAGTACAACTATATAAGTATAAAAAGCAGAAAGACGAAATAATAAAAGGTGATTCCGTTATGAGAAGAAATGAAGTCTCTACTTCATTAAATAATACAACTTCTTGCCCTGGAAGGATTTTAAAATTATCATCTGTCCAAAACACTTAAATTATATCATCTAGATCATCGGTGGATAATCCTTGTTCTCCTTGCATGTTGGAAGGTGCCTGGATACTAGGAACGAATTCCAAACCACAATAAATAGCTCCAATGATTAATAAAACCATTCCACAGATAAATCTCATTGCTGATCCATGGAAGTTTAAAATTGCAATCAAGATATAGATTGCACCTCTACCTAAGAATGAAAAAAATGATGACGCATAGGGATAAAGTTGATTAGGAATTTTAAATTCTAAGTATCCTAACAAGATCCCAAGTCCAAAAACGTATAACCCTTGAAAGAAGTATCCAAATCCAGTAAAGATTTCAGTTATTCCAAGTAATGCCTACTCATAATAGTCAATTAAGTGCACTTCCTGTTAGTAATTTGAAATTTAGGGGAAAAGTTTGTTATCATATATAAATGCAATAATCAAAAACACAAACCTACCGAAAGAAATGCAACTAATAAATTCACTCCTTTAAAAACAATACTAAAATCAGCACCTGTATTTTCAAAATCAATTTGATCCATGTTTGTTAAGATTTCTATTTATTCCTAATCAGACAAACTTACTGCTAGAAAAGAGTGATTCTAATTAACTAGACACATAATCTTTAATACGCATATCTTTATCACTTGTGTTTCTCCTTTGCTCACCCTCAGCCACAAACTCACTCGCTCACATACACTAAAACAGATCACTTACTATAACGATAAGATCGTCTCCCTATGTTGATTTATCAAGATAATCTCAAGGAGAGGTATTACAGAAAAGAATTTAGAGATGACAGCAAAAATACTAAAAGTGTTTGATTCTGAAAAAAGTTAATAAAAAGAATTGATGATAGAAGGAGAATGGATCAATTTTTTTGTCGGTTTTTTTTTTTGCTGATTTTGTTGATCATTAATCTCAGGAAGAAAAATCACCGTAGTATAAAAAAGGAGGGAAATAATTGTAAAAGAAAATAAGAGATATAGAGAGAGGCAACAAAACATACCAATAGTAAGATGAGTAAAAAATCAGACAAAAAAAAAGCTAAAACTCCTAATTAAAAAAGTCTATTGCCTTAACTATAGATCATAAAGCAACGGGATAAACACAAAATAGCATTTGTACAGAAGCAAAATAAATCAAGATATGATGGAATAAAAAAGAAAAACAAAAGATATAATAATAATAATAAAGCAGCAGTAATAGTAGTAGAAGCAGAACAACACAAACAACCCAGTCCTACACAACAATCATTCAATCACACAAACTCACTCATTCACTTATTTCACTCAAACAAAAGGAATAAAAGTAAAAATTTCAAAAATAACAAAGGTATCATCATCATCTATTCTTCATCAGGCTTATCACTCTTCTCTGGAACTGGTTCATCTTGACCAGTTTCAGACATATCTGATGTCCATAACGTTAAGTTATCTCTTAATAGTTGCATAATTAAAGTTGAGTCTTTGTATGATTCTTCAGATAAGGTATCCAATTCAGCAATTGCATCGTCAAATGCTTGTTTTGCTAAATGGCATGCTCTATCAGGTGAATTCAAAATCTCATAATAAAAGACAGAGAAATTCAAGGCCAAACCTAATCTAATTGGATGAGTTGGTGGTAATTCTGTAACTGCAACTTCAGATGCTGCTTTATAAGCTTCTAATGATAAATCAGCAGCTTCTTTACGTTTTTCAGTAACTGCAAATTCAGCTAAATATCTATGATAATCACCTTTCATTTTATAGTAGAAGACCTTTGATTCACCGGATTGAGCGGTTGGAATTAAATGTTGAGTTAAAACATTTAAAATATCATCACAGATATTGCTCAATTCTTTCTCAATTTTTGATCTATATTCTCTTATAAGTGCAACTTGGTTTTCATTACCTTTTGCCTCTTCTTTTTGTTCAATTGATGAAACAATTCTCCATGAAGCTCTTCTAGCACCAATCACATTCTTGTATGCAACTGATAATAAATTTCTTTCTTCAACTGATAATTCTTGACCAGATGAAGCAACAGCCTTCATATTTTCAACCATTTCTTCATATCTTTCAGCTTGTTCAGCCAATTTGGCTAAGTAAACAGAATCTTCACGAGACATTTGTGGATTAATTAACTATAAGTAGAATGATCTTGCAAAGTTAGTATTTTTCTCTTGTCAGAACCGCTTGCTTCCTCCAATTTATATTTGCAATCAAAATCAACAGAATATGAAAAATTAAAATAGTAAAACAATCTGTTTTTATGGTGTTGCTAAAATATGTGTCTCACCTCTCAATTAAGTGTAATTCCTTTCCTCTCCTCTCTCACCCCTTTCTTTGCTAACATCCAACCACCGTCTAAGTAAACGACGCCCCCCGCGACCGCGATTGACTTCTGACTGACTGAATGGCTTCTTAACTATGGGGGGGTCAGCAAAAAAACCAAAAAAAAACACAGGAAAATTCACACTAGGCGCACACCCGGTAATGTTGGCAGAATATACCAAAACAAGAAGAGAGGGACACCACCCACCACTCCCCACCCATACATAGTAATGTGATGCCACTGCCAAAATAATAATATTTTGAATCAGTTTTATTCAGCCCAGAAACATATGAAAGTACAGGAAGATCAATCCGCTTATTAACAGTAAATGAACTGAATAATATATATATTTGTATATATATATCTTTTTGTTCATCTCTATTATCTTGCAGGAGATAATCGTAGTAAATATTTGTAATCTTGAGAGTGACGGGTAAAAAATATTGATCCGCTGGAGATTGTTGGCGCCTATGATTTTTTGATGTTTCTATGAGGGGAGGTAAGGAGGAGGGAGAGGGTAAAGGAGAGAGAAGGAGTTGATCTAGCTAAACCATAACATGAAATTAAGAATCAAAACACGGAATTCAATTCATAGCATAAATTATCATTCATGAATTGATCTTAACGAATGTATGATAAGCTAATGAAGACAAAAATGGTGAGAGGGCAATCATAAAATGATGTGTTGTTTCCTTTTCTTTTCCCCTTTGTAAAACCCGAAAGATTGCAAACGTTGATTGAGTAGAATAAATCGAAATATTCCACTGATTATACATACACTTTGTTATAATAATATAAAATTGATATTCTACCTGAACAAAAAAAAATTAGATATGATTCATAAAAAGATAAAATATAGTTTATGTAAACAGTTGAGTTTAGGTGTATTAGTGTAATATTACCCTCACTAAAAATAAAACTACACACACTACGCAACAGCTACACTCACCTGCACCAGTAAACACTCACTCGCTCTCCTTGTATCAGAGTGGAGATCCTATAAAAAACAGTCTCTCACTCAACAGGACAATAGAATAATAATAAGTTAGGCAAATATAAACAAAAAAAGAAATTCTAGTATTGAAGAAACCAATCAGTCCACGTCCTTTCTGTTATTGTCTGTACCATAATTGACACAAGTTCTTATTATGACAGTTTGTATTGCCTTACCCGGATATGTTGGCAATCTTATGATTACTTAATCTTTTGATAAGTTTTTGGTAGCATTATTAACCTAATCCATTTGCATTTCAATTGTACCTGAAATAGTTGCATCTTTTCCAAATTGAACTTTTAATGGCTGACATTCTTTAATCTTAATACCAAATCTTTCATCTTGGGATAATTGAACCAATTCATTAATACCTTGAGAATAATATCCTCCTAATTGGAATTCGGAATGAACCCAACTTGGTTTACTTGTAATTGAACCTCCACTTAATCTTAATAATTCATTTGTATTGTTATTTAAAACAACGGTTGTTAATTCTCTAGCAACAGGAACTGGTTTTGAAGCCTTTAATAAAGTTTTCAATTTTAATGATGTTAATCCTAATCTTGGTAATGGTAATTCTAGACCTGGTAATGTTGGATTTTCTGCATCATAACCATTAATACCTGTTGATGTTGAAGTATTCAAAATAACATTCAATGGTAAGAAACGAGCTCTCTGAATAGGCTTGTTTAAGACAAGATGTCTGTTTGTCATCTCAGCTAATCCTAATCTTGCAAGATTCATATCCTTATGAATATTTTTTAATTGTTCAGAAATATCTTCTTGTAAATTCAATGGGAAACTTTGTGAAAGATGGGATAATTTGAAAGGATAAACAGAAAGATCTTTATCAATTGAAGTTAACAATTTTCTTGCAGTTTTCAATCTCAGTTGATGAACAATTGCAACATCTCTTATGAAAACACTTTGTCTTGGATTGAATTTATCTTGTGAATGATTCTTACCTGTATAGTTATCAAGAGTTTGTAAAGTTATTAAACCTGGACCTTCTAATCCACCCATTGGTGCCATCTTAATATCAATAGAATAAACTTCACCTGGAATAATGATGAAATCATCAGTTGGAATTGCAGATGATGAGTTAACAGTTGAATTCTTTGCTTTATCAAATGTAACAATTTGTTGATTGCTTTCATCATCAAATTTGGATGATAATCTAAGCAATTTCAGTTCTTGATCAGATTCAGACCAAACAACACCTTTAAATTCTTTCTCAGCAACAACACCTTCTGCTTGACCAGATAAAAATCTTCTTATTCTCCTCACTTTAGAGGTTGGTACCACTGTACAATTGAATGATTCAGCAATCGAATCCACTATTTTTCTAATTATTGAACCAGTTATAACTTTTTGATTACCAGATAATAATGATTGAGGAATTTTATCAGGTGTTAGAGATGCTGCTAACAAAGCAACAATTGTTTCAGTTGCTATATGAGCTGCACAAATAGCATCTGCAGGTGATCCTAACAAAGGTCCAGTTGGCTTTAAAGATCCATCAGTTTCAACACCTGGTGGATAAATAACTAAGGTATGTGATAAATTGGCAGTATAACCATCAACATGACAACCAAGATTTATTGTAACAATATCACCAGCTTTGAATGTAATATTTGTTTCTTCATCCAATTCTGGTGAATATCCAACAACAACATCGTTAACATCAATAGTAACTGGTTGAGCAATACCTTTTTCTCTAACTTGATTCTTATAAACACCTTTCAAAGCTGTTCTGATATAACTGTCACCAAGAAGACATAATTCAGCAGCAGTATAAGGTTCATGAATGGATAAATGGTATGAATCATTAATCAATGATGTTAGATATGATATACAGGTCTGGCAAACTTGACCTGCCAATCTATATTTATCTAAAACAGTCAAACTTAAAACATTCTTTTCTTTCAATAGGACATCGGTATCCCTTTGTGAGACTGCTAATTCCATGATTATTATTTGATTATATCTATATTAATATCTTTCCTTAGTAAAAAGATATAAATTTTATTCCTATAATAAAAGATCATTATAAAAAATTCCTAAAATTTTTCAGATACAAAAGGAAAAAAAAAAAATTGAGATGCATTGGATTTTACACGACTATTTTAAAAGCTAAAATTTCGTAAGATTCCAACTCCCTAATTTTGCTACCATCTAGTAGCCGATTGAAAACGATTTAACCAGGCATGATGTTTTTCCTTTCACATCATTCACTCATAGCAATTGAATCTTCAGGTTAGCATACCATTAAGTGATTTCAATAAAAATGGGTGAACTATCCTTAGGATACCTGCGCATCAATGGTTGCGAAACTAAAATGATATTCTTTCCATCCAACAATACAATTGAACTCGTATATCAAATACCTGCTTCACTACATTAACCACTTTTCCAAAAATCTATCTACTCCTGTCTTGACGGTTTCGTCCTGAAAAAGGAGGTACAGATTAATAGTGGTAGAAAAAAAAAAGAATACGGACATAAACGACAACTGCAGGACTCGAACCTGCGCGGGCAAAGCCCAAAAGATTTCTAATCTTTCTCCTTAACCACTCGGACAAATTGCCACTTTCCGTCGTAGATTGTAGTCCCAATGGAAGACTCATTTACAATCGACTAAAAACAAATTGCGAAAAATATTCGTTTTCCCTTTTTTTATTCTTTGAAATCAACTCAATTGGTAACGTGTTTTGCTTCAAATGAAGATTTTTGAAGTAGAAAATAATTTACAATTGACAATTATCTAAATTGCTAAATAAATTTGACTGCAACAGTCGCGTTTGACCTTTTGTTTAGTAATTCGGGAAGGCCAAATAATTTTACCAAACTATAGATGAATAGGTAGCTAAATTAGAATAAAAGATCAATTATTAGTTGGATAATTGTAACTTTTATTTCATCTCATAAAAACTTTAGTTTAGCTTTGTACCAGATAGTCAAACATATCGCCCGCAAGAAAGATAGCTGATATATCGCAGATGGGTATTTCTGCAAAAAAGCAGTTTACCTTTACATTGCCCTTTCTATGATATAAATTAGTGGTAAAAATAAGATGTTCATAGAAACTCACTTTGATAACTCTTATTATGAAACTCTGCCAATGGGGAAATAATGTGCAAGTGATGTGTAGAAGGAGGAAGGGAGCAATCGCCAATTCCATTGCATTGAGACAACACAACAGCATAGAATTGATGTAACGATTATACTAATTTTCCCTCGTAAAATGAGGGAATACTTAAGAATATCTCTTAAGACTGAACTGGGATCAAGATATACTGGTTGATTTTATGCCTTATCGACATAATTCTCATCCAATCCCGTACAGGGTTCTCCACACTGCAAAGTAGATTACAGGGACTCCACTGAGATGCGCTGAGTAATATTTTCGAGGAAATTACGTAACAATAGGGATTCATTAAGTTTATCATGTAGGGAAAAAAATACCATTCCACGCCTTCAACTCGCATGTCGATGCCACTTGGGGTAAACCTTAATTACAAAAAGCGTTAAAAACGATCAAAACTAAGTTCAAATGATCTCATTGAAGCTCAAGTTTTCAGCACAATGATGTTGAAGACGGGATCTATCTTCCGGCACCAATTGCCATTCGATACTCCCAGCATTGACAGAGTTGATTTTTTCAGCTAAGAAATTTGAAGAATGGTTCCACGCATATATCTGCAGTGCCAGATGCACTAGCTCAAACCTTAATCTGCTACTATTCATGAGAATATGATGAGAAAAGTTAGGCATAACCAGACAAAAGAATATTTTCATTTAGGAGGAATCCCAAGACAACTCCATATCGTGTGAAGTGTGCTGATTCATTATATATCCAAGTTTATATTTAAAATCTAAAGAAATCAAAGTGCAATCCTTTAACACGATAGATAAAATCTTGTTTGTTTAAGTGAGCGTTAAGCTGATAACGTAAAATAGAAACCTGGCAAAGTTCGATAGGCAATTAAGTAGTCAGTGTTTCAATTAACAGCTTCCATGGCAAGTAAATAAATTTCAAATATTGGGATTTTCGCTAATTTAGAACCGCATAACCTCAAGAACAAGACAAACAAGGAAGAAGGTTCGTCGAGACATCATTTCCACATTTTGAAGACACTAAACATCCATATTTTTCTGTCGATACATATTTAGTGGAAATTGATAGTTTACGGAGAATCTAAGCTATATGAGCTAGTGTATTCCCTTCGAAGCCAAGCCTATAAGGAATATAGTTTATTCCCTCCTCTCATCATCAAATAAGTCTTGAGAAATGAATAGTATTCAAATTGTTACACTTAGCCAAACTAAAAAGATCAGAAAATAGCACTCAAAAGCTTTAAATACCAGATTTCATTGGGAAAAAAAAAGAATTGTTATAACCGACAACTGCAGGACTCGAACCTGCGCGGGCAAAGCCCAAAAGATTTCTAATCTTTCTCCTTAACCACTCGGACAAATTGCCAATTTACATAGCCTCAGATTGATAAAGACAATAGTCATCAATGGCCAGGCTTAGTAAGCAATTACGTCAAAATGGGTTTCTTTGCTGCTCTTTTCTATTTTCTGACCCATGAGAAACCACTTAAATGATGATCTCAAAGAAGTTTGCAATCAATATACCATCTACAAATGATGTTCGAAGGGTTTTCCGTTTTCTCCGAAATGCTGATGAGAAGGTGGCCAATTTTAACTTGACAGGTGAGGCTCCCAAGCCTAGCCTAACAGGCATCTCTTTTGGAGATTCTAAAAATAAACCAGTTCAGATTCGGCCCACAACACCACAGTTCAACTGCCAAGATCTAGTCGACTGTTGCTAACCAATTCACAAAAACGAGTTGCGCTTTGCTCAATAAAAAAGAATCTGAATTTCCCGAGGGATTTTTGGTTATTCGCAATGCCTCACTGAAGGTTAACAGCCAACCACCCATTTGAAGTGCTCCCACAGCTTGGTTGTTGCATTCTCGCCTGTTCGAGTATTTCCTATACCATACAACTTGAAAAATGGATCACATGAAATACCTATATCTATGCTAACTTAGTATTCATCTCCAAGAAACGATATTAATTCTTGTGACGTTGGCTCAAATGGGTATTTTAAAACCTTTTACTGTAATTTTTGATGCCATGCCAATACTCATGGTGGCTCCTTTTTTTTTTTCGAGGTCACCCGTCGCGCAAAATTTACTTAGCAGTTTGGCATTATTTCTCTCACCCACACCGGTAAGCATAGAAAAATCCTCACGGACTCATCGCCTCACCGCGTCTCCACGTAAATCGGATCGGATTTATTCCCCGTATAACCTATAAGGTAAGAGATGCCGGCGTTAATAGGTAGTTCAGATGAGTAATGGTCATGAGTTAGTCTCCTTAATAATGTTTATGTTTCTGTTTTTTAGATATATTTATTTTCATCCTCGTGCTTGTGATATATAACTGGAGAATGTTTCCCACATGGTGTCGACAATTGAAATACTCAGATGATTAACGCAAACTGCCGACAAAGATTTCAGCATGATGTCTCTATCAGACCTACCTGACAACGTGATAAGGTCGGTTGTCTCCCACATCGATGATACTCAAGATTTGGTCAATTTGGGTAAGACATGCAAAGTTCTTAATTGTCTTTCGAACAGAAAGTTATATCAAAATGTTTTTATGGTTACATCCGGTGGACCATTGAAGTCGAACAATTCGATAAACTGGTCCATTTTACCTGGTGAAAAGTATCAGCGATTTATCAACTCACTGATTGAAAATCCAAACCTCCTAGTTTTCTTGCAAAAGCTCTATATTAGAGCTTCACTGTACTCTCCAGAAATGGACTTTGATGACTTGAAGAAACTTGTTTCACAATTCAAACATCAGTCTTCAAATACAAGCTCCTGTGGTTTACGAGACTTCAAAATTTTGAACAGCAAAGCTCATCATAACTTCTTCAGCTTAGTTGAAAATATACATAACGGTGAAAAAGACCAACTCTTTTATGAGAATGATGAAGACGAATTCACCCATTATTGCCAATTTTCATCAAAGAAGAGTGTTATACCACTTGAGTGTTTTCAGTTGGACCATTTAGATTCAATTGACAGTTTACCATATCAAACTAGTGGAATATCTGTAGGAGGTGGAGCTGGACTAGCCAAATTCAATCAAAAGTTTAATTTCAGTTGGGGTCAGAAATTTGGCTATTTACGAACTTTGGAGCTAACTGACCAGAAAACAGCAGAAATGTTTATAGCCAAATTTGGTGACAATAGTCTGAAACTTGATACTTTAACCAGCTTCAGTGTCTTTCTGAATAACGTCAGCATTTTACCATATCTTATTGATCTCATCAATTTTTCCAATTTAGAAACCTTCGAATTAAGATTCAAGCAATTGTCTATCACTCAAGGGGATGGTGAAGATAATCAGCAAGTCATCAAAGCTCTTTATGAAAGCTTTCGCAATTTAAAATCCGTCTCATTCCTTCATCTTAATGCTAGCTGTCTATTAAAGAATTCATCAATTCTTCATCAATACTCTTTTGACAACTCCAACTTCTCCTTCTGCCTTCTTGACAGCTTCAACTCGCTTGATAAAAATATCACTGATAACATTCAATATTTGAATCTGGCTTTGAACAACTTCTCCGTTCTCCCCCAAATAAGTTCAGATGCTACAGATTCTAAGACGCATTTCATAGTGGATAATTGGTATCTTCAGAACAAAGCAAGTTTATTCAGCAATCTAACTCAATTAAAGAATCTTAAAAGTTTGGTAATTCCAGACTTTTTATTTAACTGGAAACCATTTCTTGATTTCTCTTCCAGTACTGAGACTTGTCTGCCATCTCAGGCAAACGTCAAGCCATATGACTACTTATTTGGTACATGCAATTGTTCAAATTGTGAGGCTAATAAAACTTCGTACCTTGACTACTCAGAAAGATTCAAATATCAGAAAGATCCGTTATTGGCTGTCTACAACTCTTTAATCAGTCTACTATACCAAAGGCTCCCATCATTCGATTACTGTTCAGGACTCGATGTTTTGGACTTGCCACTTATCGACTCATCCTCACTATCATCATTTCAATATATGAATATCGATTTGACGAGCATGTCATGCTTCATACTTGATAACCTTATTTCTGATCTCAATTATTTTGTGAGAAATTTTGAGAAACTCGAGACCTTATGTTTAGGTGGCTTGCTACTTTCAATTAAGAAGACCCAGAATGGAGTAATTATCTCAGATGATCATGGCTGCTGGTCACGTCCATTTGCTTAGGTCTCACTTACCATCTTCGCTTTTTGTATCTTTTTGTACTTTAATCCCTCTATTGCATATAAAGTTAACATATGGTAAACCATAACCTGACTTCGAGGATGAAGGCGGTGAAGTTCGAGGGGCGCCTACAAAAACAAGGCGATACATACACCTAACACCATTAATTTCGATTTTTGTTTACATATTGCCTAATTAGGAAGCCCAATTTATGCATTCCGTTTAAGGCAGATTATTCAAAATGAGGTGTATTACCAAATAATTAATTGAAGACTTACATTCTTGTCAAGAAATTGCAGTTCAACAGCCTAAGTTGAACTTCAAAGAGAAAATCTTTATAGTAGCTGTTGACCAGGTAGACTCATCTCATCATGTCTGAGCTTGGATCTTATCATATGCCTGGTGGATTCCCAAGACAAAGTCAAACGGTAAAGGCAGCGAAGCCAGAACTCTCCTTTTGCAATATGCTAACAAGTACACCACCTAGAACATCACAGAATGCTCCTACAACTTCATCGAAATTCACATTCAGTCCCACCAATGGGAGGCGTCTTTATCCATCAATGAGACCTGGTGGCGACACAACTCCCTCCTCTCGAAATATTGGTATGGATACAAGCTACCAAGACAAGGAAAATTCAATGTTCACTAACGAGATGGATCACCTACAAAAGAAACTTCTCTCTTCGCATCTAACAACATCAGTGTTAGGGGAGCTAAGTAATAGGTATGAACAAGTGAGGAGTGACACCTTAAAAGACCTACATAAACTCAACAGTACCGGTACCGACAGTGAACTACAGAGGAGAGCTTCAAGCAGGTTCACAAAAAATCATAAGACAGGATTCAAGAGGATGGAACCTATTTCGTCTCATTACGCTGCAAGACGTTTTCATAGATCTGAGAATGTCTCACCAGTGAGAAGAGTCAATATTGTGAAGTCAGAGAGTAATTCTGACCTCGTCGGCAACAGCATTCAGACACCAGGTGAGAAGAGAGGAATCGGTCAACAAATGGGAAGTTCAACAAAGAGAATGAAAACATTGACAGGAGAATACAAGGAAACAATCTCTCCAACGAGACCTATGGAGGAGAAAAAAAAGATTCAGCAGATGCAATTGAATAAAATTCACAATCAATCGATATCCTTGGCAGATCCTCCAAAGCTTGAATTTGGAAGAAGTCATCCAACATTAGACAAAGGGTCAATTCCCAAACTTAATAGAAAACCATCAGACTACAAGATGACCAACATTGCAAAATCTCAATCTCAAATTCTCCACCGATATGACCAAAAAGATAACCTATCGAATGGTGCCATATCACAACAACCAATCACACAAAATCAAAAGCTACCATCCTATGCTCTCCCAACAAAATCTTCCCTTAGAAGAAGTGATTCTGCAGCAAGAAATATTTCACAGACTGTCCAGAATGTTTCAAAACTACCTAGATCCCAAACAATGCAAAAGATCTCTCCTTCTAGGCCAAGTTCAAATCTTCATGCTTTACTAAAAGAGGAGAGACCCTTGGTTAGGAACAATGAGTCAAAGGCTAGTCAAGATGAACCTTTGCAGACATCTAGGTTAATGACAAAGTCCACCACATATTCTTCATTACATGCAAGGAAAGGAGATCAATCTCTGCTGGCCAACCCGATATCTTCCTCATCCAGGATACCCACATATTCCAACCTACCTAGACCTTCTTCGTCCGCAGTTCAAAGCATCAAGCGGTCTGATTCATCAACTTCATGGCTTCGTAGATAATGTTTCACTATTTTGACACCATCGCATTTATGTTTGTTTTGTATTATTATTTACTTAATGTAGTAATTTAATTCATAGATATTTATCCACATATCGTCTTCTCAATTATGTCCTAATGGACTTTTTATTTGTATGCGCGAAATCTATGGGGCGAGTTCATAAGTCGTTCGAGATGTCAGATAAAAGGTAATTTGAAGGATCACCCAGTAATCACAATAAGCCGTATTGATTGTGCTTCTACAGGCTGTTAGCGTAGAGTATACTTTGAAATTTTTGTTTGTGACGACGAGGATGGGAGGTGATGAAAACATGCATCATGCAGACTTTTCGAATTTCAAGAAAGCTGTTGGAACTACGACTGTAACTGATGCAGAAAAACGAGAACTTCTTGAGCAAGTTGTTGATTCATATGAAGCTTTATCTACAGGTCAGAGAAACTGGGTCTGCAATTTAGCCAACTGTAGTTCTTTACTATGGCATTGCTATAATGAAGGCTTGGGTATACCTGTCAACTGGTCCGGGTTCTATTTGGTTGACCCAAAGGATCAGTCTCAACTTATTCTTGGTCCATTTATGGGGAAGGTAGCTTGTCAAACGATCAAAATAGGAAAAGGAGTTTGCGGAGTTGCTGCTGATTCTTTGCAAACTCAGTGTGTTCCTGATGTTGAAGAATTCCCGGGACATATAGCATGTGACGGAGAGACTAAAAGTGAAATTGTCGTTCCCATAAGGGACAAGGAAACTGGCAAAGTTCAAGGAGTGCTAGACATTGATTGCTTAATAGGATCTGGATTTAGTGAACTGGATGTCGAGATATTGGAAAGGTTAGCAAGCTCGATTTCCAAGAGCTGCGATTGGGTGTGATGATATATAGCAATATTATAAGGATTACAAATAATAAATGGTTGAAACACACCATGAGTTATTCAATTGATACGAAATTGAGAACTTTCTACTGTAAAGAGTAAGACAGAGTGGCTATACTTGTCATTTCCTTTATGTTTTCCTTTCTTTTGTACTTGCGGAGACTACAACTTGATTGCGTACAACTGAGATTCCCCAAGTTAGGATGCTCAGCGCATTGCTGCTTGAGTTTAGATAGTTATGCAGTAGGAAGATGAAATAGCACCACTCAGATCCACCATTCTTGAGAATTTTTTTCGTAATTAGTAGCTGGATAACACCTATAACACCAATTTACGAACTCTCAGCATCGAAGAGGAATCCTTCTATGAGATCAAAGTTGATGCAGAGAGATTTCTGCGTACGGCTGAAGTTTCATCCGTTGGCCCTTCGGAGTGGGGTCAAAACGAACTCCATTCTAAAGATAATTTATTATCTTAGTATAAATTTTCAACGATTAATGGCCTCCGTAGAAGGGAAAAAGAGGTTCTTATAGAAGTTATTCATCATTTTAAAATCATAGTTTCACACCCCTACTGAGATCAAGGTAGAATAACATTTTACCCCTCTTTCACCCCTCTCGGACTTGCGTCAGACACCCCCGCTTTCAACATGAAGTTTTCTCCTTTTGCTGCTTGATTCAATGGAAGTTCCGGCTCCTGTGTAAGTAACTGGATTGGTTCGGCAAGATTTCTTATTTTCTTTTCGCCGCTAACAGTTACTAGCTTCTTCTACATATCTGTCATACTTTGTAGAGAATATATTGGACCGATATTGGAATCAGGCCCAAACATCGCACCCCATCCCGTTTTCAAAGTCTGTTTAACATATAGATTTACCGTTTGAAAAACACCCCCCGAATAAAAACGCTCATCTTTAAGAGCTGCAGCTACCATTCAAATACTTGTTCTTCTGCACATTCAAGTTCAGTGTTATATCTTCCAAGCCGGAAGCACTCTCAAGTCTCCTTTTCTCTCAGGATATCTTAACCCCGTACAAAAGTGATATTATTCTTCAAGTATTTTCTGGAATGCCAACAAATTTGGCAAGTGAGGTAAACTCAGTCAATTCGGTCAACTCTGTTGACTCCATTAATTCAGAAGCATCTGCCAACGCAAGATTGAAATCAGCAAGACAGAGAAAAGTGAATCAACCTGTTCATATGTATGACCCTAATTCTGTTACACCGGATTGGGATGCTCTGAATAAGATTCCAGTTACTCACATTGGAGAAGCAGCAAATTATCCAGGACATTTATTAATAGGACAGAGAACATATGATAAGGAAAGTCTTGCATCCACTTTTGGAGTAAGTGACGCTAGTAGTGTAACTCATGTACGTCCAAGAGGAGCAGGAGTTGCAGTTCCTTTGGGAATGAGTGCATTCGGTCTCACGACATTTGTCTTTTCATTAGTCAATTGCAGAGCCATGGGAGTGAAAAATGATAATATTGTCATTGGTTTGGCAGTATTTTACGGAGGGTTAGTTTCACTATGCTGCGGAATGTGGGAAATTGGATCTTATAGGATGTTTGATGGTTTGTCAATGTGCTGCTATGCAGGATTTTATTTTGGATTTTCTTCGCTTTCGATTCCTTTCTTTGGAATTGCTGATTCTTACTCTGATCCCTTAGAGTACCAAAGAGCTGTGGGGTTCTTTTACTTAGGATGGTGTTTTATGTTTATGATACTTTGTCTTGGAAGTGTCAAAAGCATGATATCTCGGTTCGTATTTTGCTCCTTTGTTGAGCTAACATGTCTATTGCTAGCAATTGGCAATCTGGCTCCAAGCACGGGATGTGTGAGAGCTGCTGGCGTCATTGGAGTAATTACTTCATTCATTGCATACTATATTGCAATGCAAGCTCTATTCACAGAACATAACTCGTACATAACAATCCCTACTTGGAAAATGCCTATTATCGGAGGTAGACATCCTGAAGAGACAGCTTTACCGATATGAAACTACAAGGCCGAGGTGCTATTTCCTCACAATGGTGGATTCTATTCCTATGTAACCATATATACTCATTCTATATATTCCTCGTTAATTTTTCGTCCGACTCGTCATCAACTTTATAAATTGTGAGATCTTCTTCCTTCCCGTCTGAGCCATTGCTTGGCATAGATACAGCCTTTGGCTGTTCAATGGCTGTTAGAATAATATCGTCATCGTGTGTGTCTTCCTCCTCGTCATCTTCGAGATCACTCAGTTCATATAGATTCCCTATTCTGCTCTCGATATCAACGGCCGCAAATGTTGATGCCTGTCTCCGTCTCCTTTTAACTTTAATGAGGTGCTTATGATAAAAATGAGACCCTATAATTGCAGTAAGAGAACCAAGCACGTTGGCAACAATATCCAAAGGGTCAAAAGTCCTAGATGGAGCAACATAATGCTGGACAAATTCACTTCCAACACCTCCTACAATTGTACAAAATACGAATGTACTATTGCGGACCATTCGAAGTGAGTTTGAATCTAAAATCCAATAGAATAGAAAGCTTAGATTGAAGAACATTATAAAATGGATAGCCTTGTCATTAGGAAGAGATATGGAGGCAAATCCAAGGTATGCCGCAAGAATCAAAGTGAATATGAAGCCTATTCCAGTAGTGAAGAATGTTAGTAGATAGTTCAGAATCTCAAACTTTAGAACAATGCTTACCCAATAATTGGGACTTCCGTATTCTCATCTCTCGCTCTATTACTCTATCTCCTTAATTGACTAAATAACTTGCTACTGTAGAATCCTTAGCTGTCTATACCATAATTCGATAAAAGTATTTCTAGTTGATGTGGGTTTATCTTGTTGCGATAGCGCAATGTCTGAAACTCCATAGCGATGACGCGTCTATCGACGTCTGGAGATAACGACATCTCAAAACTCACATTTGTTTTTGCCTTGGGGGAGTGTCAAGTTGGCTTGATGATAGTCAATTAGCTATCATAGAAGGTAAGAGTTATAGTGGACTTACTTGCAACGTCGTCTATAACTGGATTAGATACCATTGTTTCCCGAATTTTAGGAAATTCTTGAAGAAGAAATGAGACCATGGAAGCCTATTCTCCCGGACCCTTTCCTATCACCTGCGGCATCTGTTTTGATGCCAATCATAATCACGGGGGAAGGAAACATGAGGTCTCTTATTATTGCTCATCATGCATCAACTACAAAGTTCTAAAGGTAAAACTAGGACTTATTAATTTGGACCATTTCAACTTCAAGGCAAACAGCGAGATAACAAAAGTTCTTGAAGATTGTATTGGTGGGCATTCTTCTGAATTTCTTCGAAGATACTTAGAGATTGATAGTGCCAAAACAAAGCAACCATTAGAGAAAGACACAGATCATATAAGACCATCATTGGATGCCATTGCCAGGTTAGCCCACATGCTTTTGAATGTGGGGATTTCGGATAACAAAAAGCATATTGATTCATTGACTAATATAATTGACAAACAGAATATTCGTAACAAAGGCCTTCACGATAGAATTTTGGCTCTAAGGGAAGATATTGTGCTTAAGAGACAGGACATCATAAATAAGACAGCGGCATTGGAAAACCAACAGATTCGAAGAGCTGACAGCATTCAGGCAGATACAAAGGAGTTAGAAGAAACTAAGCTTGGGAGTATTCAGAGATTAAGAGAATCAGCGATGGCTGATCATTTCAAGCAACTAGTTAATCTGGCACACATCAAAATCCACGATGGTGGAGAGGCCCGAACTCGAGAGAGAATGAATACCCTTAATTCAACAAGCACTCCAAACGCTATATTTATTGCGCCTCAAATTGATCAATTGAACAAGGCATTACTGGCTGGTATTCATGCGAGAAAAGAGGCTACTGAAAGGGAAAGTAACAGACTTGATTATAATTCATTAATCTTTTTCAGTCCTGTTATCTCCATAAATGAGTATTTGTATTATTCATCAGCTGCCATTAACAACTCATTGGAACAGCTTTCAAGATTCTTATATTGGGCTTCAAAATATTTGGAGGTTGATCTACCGTTTCCGATTATCATGTATCATCCTATTGCAGAGGAAATAAATTTCAAGGAAACAGCAGTCATAAAGCAGACAGACGACTTGGATATACATCCAATGTCAGAAGCTGATGATAGTGAAGAAGATCTTAAAAATTCTAAAAAGGAGCCAATCAGTTCTAGAGCGTCAGAAAATGAAATTGACAGCCCAAGTGCTTTGATGACTATGATTAGCAATAGAGTGTTCACGGAGATGTACCCTCTTTTCGTCCTAGGAAAGAATGTCAAGCCTGGATCCATTGGAACAATAGCTGACCTGGATCAAGAGCAACTGAAGAGATTTAGTTGTGGATTGGCGAGGCTGATAATCGATTCTATTTGCATTATCTCTGTCTTGGACCCAGACTTTCGTTTTAGTTCTTTTCCGTTTGAAGAGTTGATTAATCTTGATAGATTTGTGAAGGTTCTAGTCACTAGTTCTATTCTACGCGATGCATCTGAAGCTCAATCTGATAAATCCGTCGAGTCCGAAATTAAAGACAGGGTATCAGGTAACGACCAGAAAAGTGGAATCGGCTCAATCCTAACCAATTGGAAAAAGAAACTTTTCAATTCCAATTCTGATGAGTCAAAACTATTCAAGGAGCATGAGAAGTTTGAAACAAACGATCTTGAAAGTGTTTGTACCATTGATCAGTTTGATTCTCAGTTCTTGAACGATTTTATCAAAAACGAAAGGATGGAAATGTCTCAGAAACTAAGTAGCACCAATACATTATCAGACTCAACAGAGTCTTCGATTGCTACTGTGGGAACAATTGGGCGTAAAGGAGGCCGTGGAACTGAAAGATCTGAAGAGTTTTTTGATTCTTCTCGTCTAACATCAATGGTTCCTGTATCTAGCGACCAGGAATTATCGTCTATGATCTTTGATTATTTGAGATCAGAAATAGCCAAACACCACGAGGTTGAGAATATGGGGAATACGATATCCAGCATCTCCACCTTCCAACAGATTAGCCATCCGAACTCATTTGCTGCAATGGCGCATCCCCCTAAAAGATCTCTACCAACTGCTAGGAATAAAAGCAACAAGAGTATGACGCAGCTTAGCCCCGTTGGGATGTCTCCGATATATCAAACGAGGCCCACTACATCCACAGGAGGTAGCCCCAATGTATCGTTTGCTCAAAAGATTAATGGTAATTCAGCAGAACCTCCATCAAAAACTTTACAACAGACTCAAAGAGCAAGCAATAAGAAAGGTATTCCACATAGCTCAGGTACTGAAAAGCCAACTAATAATAGACTGCTTCAGCAATCTCCAAACAGCAATGTCACTAAGAAAAAAATGGCGTTTGATTGGGAAGTTATTTAGCTAGATTTCTCCAATTAATGTATAGTAGTAGTAAGTAACAAATAATATAATATAATCTGATATAATCCGAACACAGCCTTGAATATACCCTTACTCTCCCCGAGAACTAATTCTGTCAATTTAACTTTGTGTGCATATTGAAGTATGGTGCTGCTTCTGCAACAATCTTTGGCTGCAAAGTATTGCCAGCATACAGAGGGTGAGAGAGAGGGAGAGAGGGAGGGAGAGGGACTCAATGATGGAAGAGTCAATTTTAACTGATTGGAATAGGCTTGTGATTCTTATAGAAGAGTTATCTTTACAAGTTTATAGTTAAATTGAGTTTTCTATTGGGGTAGGCAAGAGTTGTAATCTCAATTCAGTTTGTTTGTGCGTTTTTTTTTGCTAAAGGGGATCTACTTACCATCTAGATTTTCATTTGTGACCACAGTCTCTCGAACATTAAAATAGATTAATTAAAAAAGAGAAATCAACCAGAATGCTATCGGATAAAGAATTGTGTAAGTATTTGTTTTTTTGCTTCGATCAATTGATGGGATAATTGGAAAATACTAACTCTAACAATATTAACATTTCCATAGTTGAATTGAACAAGAAAGCCGTCACTGAAGGTTTCAAAATCAAGCCTCGTACCAGTTACAATACTGTTGGTGGTGTCAATGGTCCTTTAGTTATTTTACAAAATGTTAAGTTCCCAAGATATAACGAAATTGTCAATTTAACTTTACCTGATGGAACTATAAGAGCTGGTCAAGTTTTGGAAGTTAAAGGTGATAAAGCAGTTGTCCAAGTCTTTGAAGGTACTTCAGGTATTGATGTTAAGAAAACTACTGTTGAATTCACTGGTGAAAATTTGAAGATTCCTGTTTCTGAAGATATGTTGGGTAGAATTTTCGATGGTTCTGGTAGACCAATTGATAATGGTCCAAGAGTCTTTGCTGAAGATTATTTGGATATCAATGGTTCTCCAATTAATCCATTTGCTCGTATCTATCCTGAAGAAATGATCTCAACTGGTATCTCTGCAATTGATACCATGAACTCTATTGCAAGAGGTCAAAAGATTCCAATTTTCTCAGCCTCTGGTTTACCACATAATGAAATTGCTGCTCAAATTTGTAGACAAGCAGGCTTAGTCAGACCAACAAAGGATGTTCATGATGGTCATGAAGATAATTTCTCAATTGTCTTTGCCGCTATGGGTGTTAACTTGGAAACCTCTAGATTCTTCAAACAAGATTTCGAAGAGAATGGATCTTTGGAAAGAACATCCTTATTTTTGAATTTAGCAAATGATCCAACTATTGAAAGAATTATTACTCCAAGATTGGCATTAACTACAGCAGAATATTTGGCTTATCAAACGGAAAGACATGTTTTGACTATTCTTACCGATATGTCATCATATGCAGATGCTTTGAGAGAAGTTTCAGCTGCTAGAGAAGAAGTCCCAGGTAGAAGAGGTTATCCAGGTTATATGTATACCGATTTATCCACAATTTATGAAAGAGCTGGTAGAGTTGAAGGTAGAAATGGATCAATTACTCAAATTCCAATTTTGACCATGCCTAACGATGATATTACTCATCCTATTCCAGATTTGACCGGTTATATTACTGAAGGTCAAATTTCTGTTGATAGACAGTTATCAAATAGAGGTATTTATCCTCCAATTAATGTCTTGCCTTCTTTATCAAGATTAATGAAATCTGCCATTGGTGAAGGTATGACTAGAAAAGATCATGGTGATGTTTCCAATCAATTATATGCTAAGTATGCAATTGGTAGAGATGCAGCAGCAATGAAAGCCGTTGTTGGTGAAGAAGCTTTGTCAACTGAAGATAAATTATCTCTTGAATTCTTAGAGAAATTCGAAAAGACATTTATTGCACAAGGTGCTTATGAGAACAGAACGGTGTTTGAATCCTTGGATCAAGCTTGGTCATTATTAAGAATTTATCCAAAAGAAATGTTGAACAGAATTTCTCCAAAGATTTTGGCTGAATTCTATGACCGTGAAAGACCGACTGAAGAAGCTTCATGATTATACAAGTGATCACTTATATGTATACTTTTGATTGTTATTTTTTTGTTTTTTCTCTCTCTCTCTATTGATTTGAATAAATCCTGTTTCAATTTAGATTTTCTCATAATTGGCGGATGGTTGGTTTAATTAAGCCTTGCCACATTCCTCCGTATTCTGTTTTTCAATTAAAAAAAAACCTTCTATTTTTATGCTAAAAGTCAATGGTCTTATCTGTTATATACGTTTGTCTTTTTTTGATTTGTTTTAATCAGTCCTGACTATCTCTTAATCTTTGTCTTGGAGTTTATACAGTTTAAAACTATTTATAGTAAACATGGTTTATCTTCACAAGATAAGTAGATCTTAAGTGGCTAGATAATATGTATGTGAATATGACGTAATAGCCCCTCTCCAGATTTTCAATACTGTGCGCAAACCCGAATAAGGGGTATATTCAATCAATTATTTGTTTATCTTTACTATTTTGATCCGTTTTTTTTTTGTCTCTAAGTCTTGAGTAAGGGCAGATGGAACAAGAGCAAAAAGTTTGAAACAGCGTCCCGTTGGCCATTATAGAAATGGAGATATTATTCAGACAACCTAGCTTCAACAACAAACCACCAGAACAGGTGAGATCAATTCTAGACTTACCATATGAGATTCTATACAAAATATTCAAGCTAGCCTCTCAGGATCTAAAGCTGACATGTAAGACTTTGTATTTGATGGATAACAATTACTACGGAGAAAAACTGGTCAATGAAATGGGGGAAGATGTAATATACAACATTGCTATACATAACCTTCCTTATCTTGTAGACTACATTAAATCGTTTGACTACTGGAGAGGATCAGTTAGGCGCATCATTGCAAAAGAGTTGAATTTGAAGGAATATGAACCAGATGTTGATGTCCGTAAGCAGCTGAGTCCAAAAGAGGTTGTTAATTGTGAATTTATCAAAGATTCGTGGAAGTTAATCTATGGTGTATTCAGGAATAGAAGGCTATTTGTTGAGTACAATGATTATCAAATTGATGAACCTCAGTCATTTTTGAATAATAACATGCTACACATAAACAAAACTTACCTGGTAAAGTATAGAAAGAAGATCAAATTAGCCCCTGATTTATATAACTTATCATGTGGAGTGATCATCCAAAATGCTCTTGGCTTAGGAAGTATGGATTTCAAAGTCTTGAAAGCAGATACTCAAGAGGTCCTCTTGAACTTTTTCCCACCTACAAACATTAATGATCTTGTTCCTCATGAAAAATTTGTCATGCTGGATCTGGGTCACTTCCACGTATCAGCTGAGAAAGATGATCAACCGAAACAAGATAAATGGGTTGGATCTCCTTTGAGATCTACCAGTAAAAGACAAAAAAGTAAGCTTATCGAAATTGAAATTGTAATGGAAGAGACAGGGCTATACTTAAAATCAGGGTTTGTTATCTGCTATGTTGATGTGAATGCTTACCCAAACCGATTAATCAAGAAAGATCCGAACAATGAGAATGCTCTTATTCCAAAAGAAGAGAAGCAATGGATAGCGTGGTCCATTGATAACCAAGAACCAACTCCTGAAAATGTGGTGAATGTATTACTGAAAAGACTCTACAAATCAATCAACGAATCACTTTATTTGGAGCCACAACCATCGATCTTTCAAAGGATAGGTAGCTTTGCTGAGATTGTAAGTAGAAGATCATCTCTTGGATCTGTGGGACCAAAGACAGGAGGAGGAGGAATTGCCTTAGGGATTAATGTGGCAAAGACTAGGCTGGATGACCAAATCCATGAAGAGGAGGAAGATGATGATGATGAATATAATGAGCAGGATAGAGATGAGAATATGGAAGCTCCTCCAGCTACTTCAGGTCCAACACCCGGTCCGATCCCGGAGCTCGAACTAGCCAACAATGTGGATCTAGAAAACTACAACAAACGGTTTTTCTCGCCATATGATGAGAATGGCGAGACTATTACTAGAACTTTTAGGTTTATTAACATCTTCCACAGAAGAGAGCACGGGAGATCCAACGCATACCCAAGACCTTATGATGAGAATGAGCCTTTAACTTGGAAGATGAATACACTTTTCTAAATGTCACTCTTTGTATAATGATATTATGACCCTTTAAAATTTACTTTTTCCACGATTTAATTTGATTCTAATGATTCACATACCTATGTAATCAACTAAACCTGAGTTCAAAAAAAAAAGAACAGAAGCTACAAAGTAGCAAAAAAGGAATTTGACTGAACCCGGGTTCGAACCGGGGACTATCTGCGTGTTAAGCAGATGCCATAACCAACTAGACCATTCGGCCAATTCTTGTTAAATTTAAAGTCGGAAATCAATATATGGTGCGATAGTGCTCTAATAAAAAATTGTGCTGACGTAATCAACGTTTTGTATTCTCTTTCTAATATTCGTATTTAGCAAAGGTTCGATATGAATATAATAAGATTCTCTCTCTCTGTGCCTTGGGAAAAAAGGAAAAGAATTGAAAAAGAATAGAGGATTAAATGTCAACCGTGAAGGCACTATTGACGTTGGCCCTCTTATTGACTTTGTTGATACTTTTAGCACTTTTTGGGGACTTGCCATCCTGTAGAGGTACTGCCATCCATAGATTACATATTCTGCTAGTGAAGAGAATTTATGAGGACAAACTTGTACCTTTTCTTTATAGAGTTGATAGAGTATACTTCAATGGCTGGTTATTGTATATCTTTTTTGGAAAGCAATCGATATGGCTTTACGGTTGGATTGTCCCAATATTTTATTTGGTGATGATTACTAAGTGCATAGAACTGTTTTTTACGACTGTTTACGTGACGATAGATAAATATGAAGGTTTCAATCCAATTGCATTATACTGTATTGTTCTGCCGACGCTCATAGTGAACTATCTATCCTTCTTGCTTGCTATTTTCGTTGATCCTGGATCAATAACAAAACTCTCTCGCAAAAAAGGAAGTCTTGAAGCTCTTGAAAACATGAGGCTATTTCCATCGGACGGTCTGATTTTCTTTAAGCCTATGAAAAACTGTGTGACTTGTCATACACAAAAGATTGCAAGGAGCAAGCACTGCTCAACATGCGGAGATTGTGTGCTGCTATTTGATCATCATTGTATCTGGTTAAACAACGATGTTGGATACTATAACTACAGATACTTCTTTTTGTTCTTATCCAACATGATCTGGATATTTCTTTACGGAGGTTACTTAAGTTTTCATGCTTTAAGTCTCTACTTGAATAATGCCGAAATTCCCTCCCGTATTGCCAATGTTGGATACTTTCACAAGCTTTGGTTGATCATCACAGAGACCTCTTATCAGAATGAAGTCGCTGGCGTTCTTCTCTTTCTCTGTACTCTTCCATGCCCTGTTGTCGTGATGTTCCTATGTGAGCATATCTGGAATATATACTTAGGTGTGACAACAAATGAAACTGTCAAGTGGAGTTATATCAATGAGCTAATAGCGCATGAGTTGCTGTACAAAATAACAGAAGCTGATGGATCGGTAACTTATGTTGTCCGTGTCCACAGGGACATACCTGCTTACTCTCAAGAGTTCGTGAGATTGGATAATGAAGATGAGGAGTACCGCAATATTCCACGGGACCAACTGCGCAGAGTGGAAAGTTGGGAGGATTTGGAAAATATCTATGATGAAGGATTTTGGAAAAATCTAAAGAAGAGGCTATTTCCAAGGCCAATAGAATGGACTTGATTTTTCAGATAAGTTTATTAGCTTGAAATTTTTTAATTCTTAAATATACATGACGTAGAAACCTACAAAATAGAAGACAAAATTATGAAAATTAGTAAAAATAGGTTGAATAACGGCAGCCAATTAAAATCGTAGATCTTGAACCATTAAAGGATAACAGTATAGAAATGTGAACAATAAAAATGCATTAGAATAAAAGGTGCGCAAATCCATTATGGTTGGTGATTCTATGGCACATGACTGATCAAATCTTCAGCATCAATTATCTCAGGTAAATCCAAACTGGTTCTAACACGTTCGACTCTTGTGTTCCTTAATGTCTCATCATTTTGACTCATTTCTCTTCTTGTTTGATCCAACGATTCTCTTCTCTCGTTATCCAGAGATTTTTTTCTGTTTATTCCTTGTCTCAAGTTTTTCAGTCTATCACCATCAGTTTGGATTCCAGGATTACGTTTAACACTCAATTGAGGTCTTGCAAGACCTCCATTAGTGGATTGGCCATGTGTGAACTCCATCTCAATTTCTTCCGTGGCAAGAGTGTCTTGGGAATAGGATGGTGGAATAAGAGGTGGTAACTTTAAGGACTTATTCTTGCTGAACATTCTCTTGAATAATGATCCTCTTTCACCACCAGTTCCATTTATAGAGTCTCTATAATTATCAGCATAGCTAATATAGCTCGATTGACTAACATGCCTTAAATGGCTTTGCTCTTCAACAGACTGCCTTTGACTGTATTTGGATATCTTCCTTCTGTTTGGATCAGTTGGATCATAGTCGTCGGGATACTGAGCGTAGTCACCTTTGGAGATACACTCTCTAATAATGTCAACATCTTTTGGGAAATAGATCTTTTGGAAGAAATCGTAACTAAAACGAGGAAGAATACAGATCAAGAAACCAACGAACATACATGCCCAGAAGGATGCTTGACCGTACAAACGATCGGCAGTCTTATAGAACTCACCAGCGTAGGTACTAGAGGACCAGATACCAGTCCAACCCCAAACAAGTAGAACAGACAAGGTTGTGATAGTAACCGATAGCCAATCCCATCTATATTGATGGAACAGCACCGACGAATCACACGCAAGAATGGCAATTGTTGCAACCACCGCACCCATCAGGAATCTGTGATCCATTGGTAGTCCATTGTTTGAAACAAAACTGTTTTTGTAGTACATGAAGTATGGATAAAAGAATGAAATTAGCGACTGATAAAATCCATCCACCATATACCACCAGAACTTCTCAACTGTCCACTCTGATCTTAAAATACCAGTTCTATAGAGCTCAGGAGTCAAAAGCGACACAGTTGCACTAACATCCTGATCAAAGATACCCAAAAAGATAACTGGTAAAGATGTGAATGCCAAGTTATAAAACATCAAGTAGGTGTATTCAAAGAGATAGGTTCCATCAAAATTGTCATAGATACCATACCAGAACAAAGCAATCGTGAAAACAACATTTTTGTAGAAGAAACTTGGAATCATTTCAGATAACCTTTTATAGGACCATCTTCCATGGACTAGGACTAATCTAGCCAAATACCTAAACTGACCAATTGCATAATCTGCAGACATCACGGCCTGGGTTCCTTCTTCACCAGCAATACCAACACCAACATCTGCGGCTTGAATCATTGCAACATCGTTAGAACCATCACCAATAGCCAAAGTCATAACGTCCAAGGTATCCTTCACTAATTTAACAACAGATGCCTTCTGAGCTGGAGAAACTCTACAACATAAAACAGCTTTACATTGTTTGCACAACAATAAGAACTTCATTCTCACTTTATCAGTTAAGGCAACCTTCAATGCATCACCATCGATGACTACACCGTAGTTACCACTTGGAGGCTCGTGGATCTTCTTAGCTGCTTCCAACTCTTCATAAGATCCATCCATTTGGAAACTCTCACGCAAGTACTTGTCAATCAAGGTTGCGACAATTGCATCCTTATTACCATCAAGTCTTTTCCATTCGTCTTCACCTAAAGCCTCTATCACATCTTCACCTGAAGTCTTGATGACTAACAAGTCCATTCCATTTTCAAGTAAATTACAAGAGAAACCAATGTTTATAGCTGTCTCAACTTTATCACCAGTCAAAACCCATAATTTAATTCCGGCTTTCCCGAGAATAGAAATTGCATCAGGAACACCATCTTGTAATCTATCCTCAATTGCTGTACCACCTAATAGAACTAATTCACTTTCGATTGAAGATGCAACTTCTTCCATCTGCTCTTCTCTGTTATCCAATGCTGCAGAAGCTAGATCATGTTTATGTCTCCATTCTTCATATTGATCCCAGCTTAACTCACGTTGTGCAATACACAAAGTTCTCAAACCTTCTGTCGCAAATTGCTCTAAGTGAATAGCTGTTTTATCCAAAAGCGACTTATCATTCCCGGTCGAAGAAAGCCTAGAGTAGATAATTGAATCTGCACCTTTACAAATCAATAGCGCGGTAGGTGTTCCATCCCTTGTAGCAGGAGGTATTCTTATTATGGCGCTCATTCTCTTTCTAGTAGAATTGAACTCCAGAATATTCAAAATCTGGTACTCTTTTTCGACACCTTGGACGTTTAAGACCACACCTTTCTTAGTTCTTTTGTAGAATTCAAAACCAACGTCTCTTGCTGTGGCAACTAAGGCAGCCTCATCAGGACTTTGAGCTTTCAAATCCATTTTACCAGGATGCTTCTCTGATGGTTCAGTTAAAACACTATGACATAGAGCCAATGCAAGCATGAAATGCTCATTGGCCAATTTCTGACCTTCACCTGATTCTCCGCGTAAATCTTGGGCAAATTCTTTCGAAACAAAAGTTAATTCGTCATCAATTTCATTTGAAATTTTTCCATTGTTAACTTGTCTCAAGATATCTATCATTTCTAATTTATCTCCAGCAATTTCGCTTTTTTCTCTAGAAGACTCTTCATCCACATCAATACCTTGCCTTCTTCTAATACCAGCGTATGCTTCGGTATATGCTCTTCCATAACTGACTCCATCTATGGTACATTTCTTGAATTCCATAACATTTTGAGTCAACGTTCCTGTCTTGTCACTGAATATATATTCAATCTGGCCCAAATCATCAGAGATATTCCAAGACTTTGGAATACAAGGATAATCTAACCGTTCGTAGTACATCATCACATCACAATAAATAAAGTACGCCTGGGCAGTTTTGATAATTTCAATAGAAATGTACAAGGAAATTGGAACCAACGAACCATACAAGATAACAGCAACAAAACAACTAATGATACCATTGACAGCTGGAGAGCTTCCAATAGTACCGAATTCAAATGAATCTCTTGAAGTATTATTGTTTCGATAATAAATACCATTCACCAAACCAGAAACGAAACACATGACAAACAATAATCCAAAATTCAAGACAACAGACCAATTCAATTCCCTTGAAATTCTTGATTTTTTGGAAGGAGTAGCACCTGAATTCATCATAATTTTTGTGTCATCACCGGTAAAGACGACAATACCAACAGCCCATTTGGTGTTTCTTAATGTGCATCCTCTTAACAATAAGTTATTGATTGTAACTGCTTCATTTGAGATCTCTCCCGATTCATCACCCTTAACATAATATTTCAAATTACCTTGATAACTGTAAAGATTTGCCTTTGGTCCTTCACTTTCCAACCAGAACTTGCATCTTGCCAAATCATTGACTGATTTGATGGAAGGAGAGGAACTTTTAAGAGCCTGTCTAATTTTCAAGTTGGTTTCACCATCTAAATTCTTGGTTTCAACATAACAAGCTCCATCGCTATCAGAAGTTGATAAAATCAGTAAATCAACAGGAATTGAATCATTGTTTTTTATCTTGACTATATCACCAACATGAACACTTTTCCAATAATCCTTCTTGAATGTTGGATTAGCATTAGCAGATAGAAATCTATCGGAAGGTGGAGCGGTAAATGGCTTAACTTGAAAAACTTTATCAATTAGGTTCTCAGCTTGAGAATCATCAAATGGATTAGCATTATCTAAAGAGGCAGAGCTCCCTTGAAAGTCAGCGTCATTATCATCAATTTGTAAGGATTTTCTGTAAACATCAAAACTATCTCTCTTTTCCTCTTCGGCTAGGGGATCAAGCATTGGGCCCTTATTTTTGATTCTTCTAATCACTTTTAAGACAACTTTACTGGTAGATTTTTTGATCCTTCTCCATAAACCTATATTCTCTCCATTGAAATTCGGATTATCCATACCTTTCAAAATATGCGTCACTTGATTGTTCACTTCCAGATCGACAACTGTTCTACGAGAATCTTCCAGAGCGTCTTTGAATGCAGTAATGGCAACAATAACAATTAATGGAACAGCATTCAAAGCAGGACTTGGGACACCGAAAATTTCAAATGCACCCAAAATAATAGTTGCTAAGAAATAGATATTTGCAACGTTTTCAAACTGGTAATATAAATTCTTTGGAACAAAAGATAAAGGGGTATATTTTGTGGTTCTTATTTTATTTCTTGCATACTGTCTCGGTCTGCCATCCTCATCCTGTTGACTGGTTGCCAATGGTAAATTCCAGTAAATCTCTCTCTTGTCAGAGGACCTATCGAGAGCACCAGGTTCGTCTGCAATTTCCTCTTCTTTCTCTTTTTCTTTCTTTTCATTACTAAATAGTCTATTAGGATGTATTTTCTTAGACATTGATCGCCCAGGCTTAGTTTTATTCAATGGGTTGCCATCTTTGTGTCTTTGAGTTCCCCATCTCAGTCTTTTCATGGTACCTGAACGGTTGGGTAGCCCTCCGAGTTCATCTTCTGCCTCATCTTCAAGATCTGCAACGGTGTGGGCATGCCCCAAATGGGGAACAGTTTGTCTTCCAAAACTTGCTTCGTGTTTGTTGATGACTGGCGTTGGTACAACACTATCATCACTATCAAAAATGTTTAGATCATCAACTGGGTCTGAAGCAAACTGAATATTGTTGTTGTGGTGACTTCTCTGGGAATTATGTTTCAAAATCGATCCAAATTTTGGTTTGGTAAATGGTGTAGAGCTCGAATTGTAATCCGAGCCTTCATCACCGTTTGTGAATTCATAAGAGTCGTCAAAAGGGCTGTCGAGACTCTTATCGTTATTGTGAGACATGATGGAAAATGTTCTCCGTTATAGTTTTTTATAGTTTTTTGAATAATGATTATAGACTCAATGTCGAGATGAAGATGATATCTATAATTTCAAACTAGTAGACTATTGGAATATGTGAATACTTTGTAATTGCCAATATTCCCGAAATCAGTTAATAAATTAATCAATCAGGTGCCCTTTTTAAAACAAAAAAGGGATAAATGGTAAATCAAAGGGGCGTTTAATCAAGCCAACCAAGTCTAGGAACTATAAGGAAGAAAGATTGGATCTGAGGCAAAAGATTGATCCTGTCAGTATATGAAAGATCAAAATCACCAAAATGATCACAAATCCTGGCCTAATTAATTCAATTGTCAGCCTTAAGGAATAACAATTTAGTCAAACAGTAGTTACACCTGTTCTTACGAAGTCCTCTTTTCCTGGTGAAAACGGTTTGTAGCGTGTCGGCTCTGCCAATTCAAAATTCCGGCTACCGAGAGAATGTTAAGGTACCGGGTTATCCGAAGCTAAAGTTTCCTAGCTAATCAATGGGCTTCCAGTCGAACAATTACTACTACAAAGACATATCTCTAGAACAGGCAATTAGCAATAAACATTACTGGTTAATTGCATCATCACGATCTTGATATAAATCAATATTGAGAGAGCCAACTCAACTTGCAAACTTTCTCAGGACTCTCTAAATTCTTCTCTCCGTAGCAGAGCATGTCCCTCTCACTCACTTCGCGGCTGCCAACACTCTGCACATTCAGGTGAAAAAAAAAATATATATGCTCTCCCAATAAATTTAGCGAGACTCACACATAGAGCAGAGCCAGAATAAATATTCACCCCGAAATTTTATCCGACCTCAGGGACCCCTAAATCTTGCTGGTCGATAAGGTCGATCGATCCGTCTGGATCGGGATTAAGTTTTCTATGAGGGAGGATGGATAGCAGAGAAGCATTTGCTATACATATATTCTATATAGATGTCTAGGGTGATCTCTCGCCGCTTGCATTAGACAAGAAGGAGCTCAGAGGATCAAATATCTTTAATGTGGTAAGGAATTAATGGGTCAAGATATTGAGGATTCTTCTCATAACCATTTATTTATCCCTCGTCATTCGTATACAGCATTCAAACTTCGTTATGATACCCCAGCAAACATTAGCAGATGTACAACGTCAATCTCATTGGGGGCAATCCCTCAAGCTTGGATTGTGAATCAAAGATCAAAATTCATATCTATGATTCATAAGCTAGAAATTACCTCCCACCATACAAAGATGAAGAATCGAAGATATAAAGAGGTACTAGGTAGAATCAACAACAAAGTTAAAAGAGGCACAAATAGATGGAGAAAGAGCAAGGAAAAAAGTCAAACTGCCAATAATGAAAATAAAATCTCAAATGGATCAATTGACACGATTGAGTTTAATTTGGACTCTGAAATGGATACAGATGCTGACACTGAGAGTGATGATAATGGTGGTATAGTTAATGATGATGAAACGGGAAGAAGAGCGTCGGCTGCATTATCAAGGACTTGGACAAAGACATCACTGGCAAGAGCATTTTCAGCCAACCGGCAGGCCGATAATAGCACCATATCCACAGAAAGTGCTCCCACTATTATTCCAAATGCTCCTTCTGAGTTTTCCAAGATGTTCACGGAGGAAGCTAAGTCAAAATCTAAAATCCAAGGATGGTCCAACGATAACTTTTTGTCTTTTAATAAATATTTGCATGCTTCTTCCGAAGAAGACTCGGGCCTTGAAACGGAAGATAACGAGCAAGGGAACGATTCCAAGAATCTCGAGGACGGTATAGGCAACGCAGATGGCACTGATGTCACTTTTGAGTTAAAAGATGAGATTTCAAAGGCAAGACTAAGGCATATGAGCCAGGGGACGGATGAAGTGGGTGATGATTTGGAATCTTTTCAATCATACGTAACAGCTAACGAATTTCCCACCGGGGAAAGTTTGCAAGGTGATCTTATACCAGTTGATGATGTTGCTATTGTTGCTAATCAAGGTAATACTACCTCAGAGACTGATCATACCTTGCCAGCATTTGATATTACGACTGGAAGAAGTGGCAATGAGATTTCGGATGATACTGTCAAGGTTGGTATACCGGACAGCTCTCAGACCAAAAGGGTGACCTTTATTTCTGGAAATGATTTTTCTGTAATAGGTCGCCAAAAATCTCGAAAACAACCCCAAGTTAAAGGAAAAGCACAAATAAGTTTGATGAACCTTGCGCCTTTTCCACAGCACTCAGAAACGGTGGAGGATCAATCGAGTAAACTGGGCAGTCGAGATTCGACTGATCTGTTAAAGAATGCTTACACCAAAGTAAATGATGATGTTTCTCATCTATATGCTAAATTTCTCCATAGGTCAATTGGAGCCAGAACCATGGTCCGTAATAGAGTGAGTCATTTTGAGCAGAAAAGAAAAATGAAGAAACTATCGCATGCTTTTGGAGCTGGTACAATAATTAAAATGGAGAAGATGTTGGTCTTTTTCACATATGGTGAGTCTTCTAAAGGTTCCGTTCATCGTGATCATTCTAGAGTTGTTGAAAAATGGAAGGAGTTCATTGTTGTGGTAAGATCTACAGGAAATTATGATTATCCTCTAGTCTTGCAACTTTTCAAAACCAGAACTATTTCTGCAAAGGAATTGACTCCCAGCTCCCAGATCATCGAGGATGACTCCGCTCTGGAAGAAGCTGAAGACGAAGATGACTACGAGGATGAAGATGATAGAGCACATAATCACAGTAAGCACAGGCCTAGAGACAATGTGGGGTCTAGTTTCAAAGGATGCGAGAGAGAAGTATTGCTCTCATCGAAAGACACAAAAGTTGAATTTTTCAGCACTATGGAGAAAAGCATTTCAATTTATAAATCTGCCAAGCGTCGAAAGGGAAAACATTTGATTTTACTTCCACAGACTCAATCCTCTGGTGTTCGTTGGTTGAGCTTCTTGAAGGCTGTCTTGGAGACTAACTCTAAGCAACAGAACAAGTCCATTATGATAAAAATACCCAGTCTTAAAGTATCCCTCACAATAAAAAGTCATCTAGACTTTGATGATCCCTCACATTTTGTATCCGGGCATAAAGACCTAGAAGTGAAATATACCAAGAATGGTTATGTTGTTCCGCGGATTCATGCCTTTGATAGATTACTCGACTTGATTGCTATTGAAATAAATAAGTTGGATTTGACAAGGTTCACAAAACATAGAGCGGCACTGCAATTTATGCATACATTGATGAACAACCGATCCTCATTGGGTATTGCAGCAAAGAAATACGATAGGTTGGAATGGATAATAGGTGACAATGAGAAACTTGTAGGCGCACTTTGGTCACTATTGAAAGATTCTCATGACATAGAATTACGTCAAATAGCTCATGAATCACATTCATTAGGACATCGTACAATAATGGAGCCATTACCTGTTGAAGGATTTTTGGCTCAGCTTTCCAATAGAAGAGGAAAAACCACATCAAGATTACGAAGAAACTTCTATAAGCTGAACTACTTTTGTACTGTGGATAATTTTCTTCTTTTCCAGAATTTCTACAATGCAGTACCACTATTTGAGGAACTGTCTTCGGATGTGATTTCTCCTGTTGGCAATATTCTAAACGAAGAAAAATTGAACTCCTATTTGGCCAATAGAAAGTTGATGTTCCAGCATAGTCCTTTCCCACTTGATGGTGCTGAGGGCAAACACTTTCAGTGGCTAAAGCCCGGAATATCTGGCTCTGATTTTTACAAATACGACAGAGAAGCCTTGTATCATGCTGAGAGAAAAGCAGTCTTAGTTGCCAACAGCCATGGTATCATTGATCTAAGCAAGGTGAGAGAGGTTAGAACCATTCCTGAAAGTGAAGTTTCTAATCTAGTTAAGCTTGCAGCATCTGTTGCTTGGGGTTTCCCAAGCTCAGAGTTATCCCGTAGTGAAATTGCAGATTCCTTTTTTGAGATAATAACGAAAAGCGGTGCACGCTTTAGGTTACAAGCTTGTGACAGAGACACAAGAGATAGATGGGTTAGTCAGCTACAACAGCTTTCCGAATACTGGGTCTATAAGATAGAAGAGGACTTATTGAGGATGATCAATCTGAAGGAAAAAAATATGGAACTTGCAAACATCACAGATGATTATTCAGAAATGCTAATCGCGTCGGATAATTCAGGCAGAAAGTGGGAAGCTTCCAAAGCTGAAACAGATGCAATGATATTCAATATTTCATCATGGACGATGAACAAACCAATAAGCATCAGTGGTGTTTTGTATCAGAAGCGTAAGAAACACAAGAGATTCCGTAAATTCTTTGTCGTTCTTTGTCCAGGGTTCTTGATACTTTATGATATGTATGAGCGGAGCAAGAAGAACGGTACTATTAAACCGACCACATTCTACAAGCACTATTCTTCAATCAGTTTGAGTAACTGTTATGTTTACTGCAACTCCCCAAATGATTCGGACCTAATTTCAAAGGATTCCTCATTTAACAGCATTCATCCGGGAAGGCATTCGGTTCCTAGAATTTATTCAGATGGTTGGAGAAGTTCCGAGGATCAGAATTGTAGGTATTTTACTGTTTGGTTTGGATCTAAAAAGTTGCAAGTTCAAAATCGAATGAAAAAGAAAACCAGAATCTCCAAGGCTAACGGTAACAGAGCAAATGATGGACTACCTTCGATTATTTCCGATAGCGATAGTGATTCAGATTCTGACTCTGATCCGGAAACCAGTAGTCTTGGCGATGAAGAGGATGGATCTGGTGATAAGCTTGAATTATTGAAAGCGGTCAGCAAACTTGGGGTTAACGGTAAAAGTATGGTTTTCTTGGCCCGCTCAAGAATTCATAGAGATCTTTGGGTTTCAACACTTTTGACAGAGATCGAAAGATTTTCAGTTACTTACGAGGAGGAAGTTCAGCTTGTTTAACCTTGCTTGGCATGCTTGTTTTTGTTTCAATAAATGCACTTTACTTGACGTATATTATATGTACATACTATAAGCTATTTTACTAAATTAATAGAAAGAAAATTCCATAGATGGCAAATAACTGAGTTCTTCATGTTGCTCTCCAAACGTACAACATCTCATCCCATCCAGTACTGGCAACAAATCCACTTCCCCATAATGACCAATCAATTCCTATAACGAACTCTTTATGCTTGTCAAAGCTATTTACAAGTGATTGTCCATGATGTAGAGTATTGTTGGTAAATCTTGCCTTTTCATCCGTTTGATCTTTCCAGACTTTACAAGTCATATCATAAGAGCAACTGAGTAATGTATCTGATGAATGTGGACTCCAACTCACTTTTCTAACTGCAAAATCATGACCAACAAGTCTATTTACTGGAGTAACTGCTATATTATTTCCGCTCTGAGTCGCCCGACTACTTGGAATCATTCTTAAATCCCAAATTCTAATTGCCTTGTCTACTGATCCAGTCGCTATAACCATTGATCTATACTTATTGAAATCACATGCGAGTACCTCATATCCTCCATGAGCAACAAAATCTACTGCCAAAGGATCAGGAGAACGAAGATCCCACAGTTGACAATGGGATGCAGAATTCACCGAAACTATTAATGAAGGATCATGAGGAGAAAAAGTTGCTTGATAAACACAGTCACCATTTGGGTTTTGCACATTTGGTCTATTGGAAGATAATGGAGGGTTGTTTTCCTGTTTTCCTCTTTGCACAATAGGATCAGCTATATGTGTGGTATCTTTTGCTGATTTCAAAGTCATCAATGACTGCTCTCTATTTGGACTCCATATCTTAACTGTTCCATCCCAAGAAGAGGAGCAAAATGTGGTCTTCTCTACCAAGTTCCAATGAACGGAAAACACTTCTCTTGTGTGCTCATGATACTTTTTGATAGGATAGTTTGGCAAAGTTATATCAAACATTGATATCGAGCCATCACCCGAACAAGTAACAACTTGATTTTCATGAAGTTCGGACCAAGCGACATCAAAAAGACCATCTTGTGTTTCAAAAGCATTATCCTGTACTATTCTTCCGTCATCCTGAATACTCAGTATACATAATTTCCCATTTCCAACTAACCCATAATTCGCAGAGGTTGAAACTGCTAGTTTATTGTCATAGAATGGAGAATACTTACAGCCATATCCATTATACCCAGATGTTCTAAAAGAAAGCATGTTGGTTAGATAGTTGAACTAGAGTCAAGATTAGACTCGCTTTCCAGATAACTGCTATTAGACTAAATGTCCCTCTTAGACTTGCAACTTAAGGCCGATCTGGAATCCCAAGTTCTTAAACCCAGATCTCTAAATCTATTTAACCTTCTTTGAATCTGAAGTTATCTCTGTTTCTGATTGCCGAATTAGAAAGCATTCGCCACATATATTTCACCATCCACAAAAATGTGATGTGGCGTTCTATTATCAAGGTGACTTTTTTACTGAATTTGGTAATTACTTTATCTTCATTGAAAGCAAAATTGGGATTAAATTAAAATTAAAAATAGGCGTTACATTGCAAAGCTGCAAATACGATATGCATATGAAAAAGTAAAATTAAAGAGCAAAAAAACACAGCAGTTTTGCAGAGCATATTTGACTCGGATTTGAAAGGGAGCAATTTGATCATTTTTCTGCTCCATTGGAAGACACCTCTGTAACAGGGGATGAAACTCCATCCCATCTAGTCTTCTCTATATCTGTTCTGGAAGTGTCAACCTCGGTATCGTCTCCTCTTCCCATTTTTGAGAAGTCATCACTACCTGCAAGGAGCAATGGTGAACTAGGCATGGTGATACCCTTTTTCTTCAGAGATAAAAAAGAATTTGGATGTTGTTTAGAAATTGTAACTATTTCAGCATTCACTGTTGAGTGATCAATTTTTACATCACCGATGATAGGAGAATCGTGAAATATTAGATTTCCAAGAGTGCCGGCAGGATCTGATTTGTCGAAACGAGTGAAGTGAGAAATCGAATTTGTATCGTTATCCTTTGGGGTTATGTCATATTTATCTTTTGGAGTTTTCTCAAATTTAAGTGCTAATGGCGATTTGGATGAAGGGAATAGGTTCATTGGTCGAATAGATCCCATCACCCTACTAACTTCGGGATCTTCGGAGCCTGTTTGATTGATGATATCTTCTTCTTCTCCTTCATCTTCCTCATCGTGAGTGAAAAGCTCATTGAACCAAGCTGGGGATCCTGCCCCTTTGCTTGGTGATCCATGCTCCTCCATGTTTGTAAATGACTCAACCAATCTTTGAATGCTTGGAGAAATTTCATGTGCAAGAAGTGAGAGCGGTGGATCCTGTAAGGTTGATTCATCTTCAATTGATGGAGATTGATTTCTCTGTTGTTCTCTAAATGGTGGATTATTTTCTTTATCATCTTCATCCAATGGAATTAAGGTTGTGTTCAGCTTGGTGGCATTAATTGGCTGATCGTCAACATCGTCTGAGTCTTCAGCAGACACGGTATTTCCTGCACTATGAGATTCACCAAATTGAGGAATCGACCCTCTTCTTGCAACGTCGTAGTTGTTTGCATTAGTTTTCCTTGATGATGACGAAGGTGCTGCACTTCTTTTTATATATAGTGGGTCGATATCTGTAAGGGGATGCTGATTTAAAGCTGATCTTCCTGGTAAGTCAGAATCGCTGAATATTTGAGTTTGGCTTTCACGAAGTAGATTATCCAGATCTGTTGCAAACGAATTAGTGCTGTTTTCTCTGGAGATATCGACGGATGGATGTGATATTAGTCCAGGCGAACTGTTGGATTCTCTCATCTTTCTACTTCTCATGTTTTCGTTGGTGAAAATTGGTATACTAGGGGAGCTACTTAGTTCATCCTCCGACAACTTCTTTCTCTGTTTGGGTATAGCAGTTTTACCTCGTCTACTTGCTGTCTTTGAGTATGGGCCTTGTAGCAGACCTTTATTCCCTAGATCTCCTCTCTCACGTAAACCTTTAGAATCACCTCTAGTTTGTAAGTCGTTACAAATAACACAAAGATATCCTGAATTTCCCATCTCAAAGAAACCCTCTTTATGGAATTTATAAGGCGGATCGGAAGCTGAAGAGCAGTTTATGCATTTCTTCAGTTCAAGATTTTTTGTGAGTCTTCCACCAATGGCTTTACTATCTCCGACTTTAACCACAGAGCTAACAAAGCTTCTTGTTCCCTTTGATTTTGATGAAGAGTCTTGAAATAGCTTGGAGAAATCTGAGAATCTCGATGCGATCGCTTCCTTTCTTGACTCTAAATCTTCAGAGTTTATTCCTGAGTTGAGATCAGAAAGAACAATTTTATGAGCCAAAGAGTTTTGACTTAAGAAAGGTAAGGATTGAGTTCTGGTTGCAAGTTGAGGGATATTGTTGTTGTTGTTTGAATGTGATGCTGTTGAATGAACAATGGATCCTTGACTTTTCTTTCTTGCATTAGGTTCTTGAAATCTATCATTTTGATCAATCTCTGATTCAGGACTCTCTTCAGAGGAGACATTATTTTCATTGAACTTCCGCTTTTTGCTTAAATTCTGCACACTTTCGATATCCTTCTTGGCAGTTGAATCTGGAATTGAAGCAGATGGAGAAGTACCTCTTGTAGATGGCTCTCTCTTAACTACTAAACTGAATCTCAATCTAACTTCCAATGTGTCACTAGCGCCAGAATTCCCAATATATAGACCAGCCACACTCTTGCAAACTCGTCCCGTTATAAGAAATGGAGCTCTCTTGTTTATGATATTGCTGTATAATCCTGATCCAACAAATGGTTCATCTTGCTCGACGATGTCCTTATAATAGATGGAATAATCTTTTTCGTCTTGAAACCACTCAGGTGACATCCCTGCTATTAGCTCAACACATTTTCTTAAATCTATACACCCAACAAGCAGACCATTATGAGGAGGTTGAGGAGGAAGTTGAATTAGTTTCGTTTTAACTGTTTTAGAAGACCTAACCAAAAATGTTGTATTGTTATCAAATGTGTAAAGCACCTTCACAACAACGCCATGTGTATAGGTTTGAGGTTGGACAAGAGTACTCATGTTTAAATAACTTCTCTTTGTCTATTTGTTTTGTGGGACTTCCCTCAACTGTTGCTAATCCCAAATACTGAACTTGATCAATTGGGTATTTAATATGAGGGAAAAGAAGGTGCAGAAGAATAATTTGTTGAGGTAAAGGGAAAACAAGAATAAAATATAAAGTAAAAGAAAGAATAGGAAATAAACACTCAAGTATAAGACAAGTCAGATTTCCCTCTTGTGTAGATAAAAACTCCCGTATATAATTTTTTCTCTCTGCTCTTTATCCCTCTCACTCTATCTGTGAATCTCTCCTGGTAGCCAAGGGGAGGATAGAAACAATCAAGTTCACAGACAGCCTTAATTGAAAAATTTCGTGTTTGAAACACAGATTTATAAAAGTAAACAAAAGGATCGGATTAATATACGGCTTAAATATACAAGAGCTGTTTATTCAAATTTCATAACAAAACAATAGTTTCGCATTTGACCGCTTTAAAAGTTAACCCATTTAAGCAAAATAGACAAAACCTATATCTATTACAATAAGAATTAAGATTGTTGATCTACACTATAAAATGGCCGTGTCTTATTGTATCTTTAATAACGGGAGAGACACGCGTCAAGGGGAGGGGGAGAGGAAGATTTAAGGTGTGTGCGAGAGGAAAAGCGTGCTTGTTAAGCGTGTTTTGTGCACGAGAGAAAAGGCATGAGACGCGTATCGATGAAGTCTATTATGTCAACCATAATCTGCTAGTTAATTTTACGACAAGGGATGGGCAGAGAACTAATAGGAAAGAGGATAACACAATAAGACAAGAATTTATCTAGCAAAGAATTATTAGTGGGAAATGGTTGGGAGTCAGCAGCGGTGGAAAGATCTTAGTTAATCTTTGTGACAGAAGCAAATGGTGGATGTCTCAGATTATGGATTGGTTCAGTATATCTTTTTGCAACATCCTTTGAACTAACTTTTTTCAACTGCATTATTTCAGCATCTTCATATAGTAATGTCTTATAGTAACTCCATTTGAAGATAGTCCACCAAGTGTTATAGAAACGGTAGTGAGGCCAGAGAGTGTTGCTGTATTCGATAACACTTTCTTGGTGAGTCTGCCATAGCATGAAGTCACTCAATCTTGTATGTCCAGAGGTTCTAACCAATATATCGACTTTTTCTGCTTCTCCTGCATAGTAGAAATTATCCTCGATCGTTTTCTCGCTGATATCACTAGTCTTCAATTGACTAGTTTTAACCTTTTGAGCTATTTCAGTTATAGAATTAACCATATCATCTCTACTTGTGTATGGAAATGCAACGAATAAGGTATGGGTGTCAAATTTGGAAGTTTTCTCTTCGACCATTTCCAAATCAGATAGAACATCACTTGGAATCAATGATCTGTTCCCAATGATCCGAATCTTGATACCATGCTGATCACAGAATTCATTGTCATTTGAGAGATGAATTAATTTACGCTTAAGCAAATTAAATAAGGTTTCAACCTCTTCCTGTGGCCTACTGAAATTTTCAATGGAAAATGCATAGACGGTGACTTGCTTGACTCCCAATTTAAAGCAGCATCTGAGAACAGCTGCTAGAGCTTCAGCACCTGCCTTATGGCCTTCCATCAATGGCATGTTGTAGGTCTTCGCATATCTCCTGTTACCATCCATGACGAAAGAAATGTGACTAGGAACCGGAGCTGAGGTATAAAGAAGTTATAGTTAGTAAAGCAAGATAATGAGAGAGGAATTCCACTTATCAATTAGCGTCTTACCTGTTTTAAGAACCTCGATTAGAAAATCTTGAAAAAATCCCTCCATGTAAGAATAGCCTGGGATAGATCTGATGATGGTAAAGGAATAGGTGTAAATAAGACCAAGCAGATTCAAAACTTGGTACATTTTCAAAATTCTAAGATTTTGGATCTCTCGCTATGGTATCTGTAGTTTCTTCTAATAGTGCAATATCAATCTATAAGGTTAAAACAAATGCGTCCTTGTTTTTTCCTTGTTCGAATCAAACAGGCATCCCTCTTTTGACCTCAATCTTGTTTAAAAGTAAATCATTTCTCAAGTGACGCGTCAATCGACTTTCACCATAAAACAGATATTTACTACAACACAACAAAATGTCATACATGATTAATAAATAAATAAATCATTATTATTTTATTTTAACAAAACGTAAACTGGAAAACAAGTATAGGAGTAAACAATTATACAATATCCATGACAACAATTAACCGAGTTAAATTGGATTTACTAAAGCCGTAAATTAGATATATGGCAAAAGTGACAAAATTTCAATAAATTATAATAAAGCCAACATTGCGGAACCAGCACCTAGTAAACCAAGATAAACCCATGAACCAGAATCAACGTTGACTCTAGCAGCTGCACCAGTTGACTCAGAAACCAGGGTAGCAGTTGATTCAGTACTGGATGAAGATTCTTCAGCTGAGCTAGCAGTTGTAGTAACTTCTTCTGTACTGGAAGCAGCAGAGCTTGAAGCTTCTGTAGAGCTAACAGCTTCTGAAGAAGAAGAGGAAGCAACCTCAGAGGAGCTAGCAGCAGCGGAACTGGATTCGGCAGCAGAGCTTGATTCAGCAGCAGAGCTGGACGCAACAGTTGAACTTGCAGCAGCGGCAGCTTCAGCTTCAATTCTAGTATACCATGGTAAGCCTGAAGCAAAGGCAGCAATGGAAGCACTTTCAGCAGAGTCAATTAAACTTGTGTATGAATCGTCGGTGTAAGTTGCAATTTCTTCATACAAGGTTAAGAACGGTAAGCCTTCTGTATGTTCGGATAGATAACTCAAATATTGACCAGCATTACTGTTGATATCATTTCTCAAGACACCTAAAAGGTCAACAGCCAATGATTGGTTGGCAAGGGTGGCAATAATTGCTAATTGGGTGGCAAGAGAGAACTTCATTTCTAAAGGAAAATAATAATATTAAAAGTAATAAACGATAGACAGGAACAAAAACTGTGACTGGAATAGCCTTTTTAAAACCTTCAAACCTAAAGTAAAACAGAAGGTGGATTTCAGGTATTTATATAGTCATATATAATCCATTACTTCAAGAGGCGCTGACATATGATATGAAATTAAATGGTTTCTGTATACAGAATAGCTATTACAAATAAAGAAATTTTGGTTTCTAACTTGGGAACATCAGTGTGGGGTGGGGTGAAATTACAGAAAGAATTCAATTGTTTAATGTTACAAAAGTAGTTTAATAACTTTCAATTTGTAAGTGAAATGCTTCATATGGTTATTTAAAAAGCTTATGGAAAGTTCGGCAACTACCAGGGGGTGGAGAATTAAGTGTGGGTGACCCTTGCGGAAATTTCACAAAATGCATGTGCTAATGATAATTTACTAAGCAATATTTGTTGCTGTTAATTACTTGCGCTTTTGATACAAATTTCACCACGGCCAAGGAATCATATATAATACATGTACATTTTCGGTAGGCTTGTTTTCAAATTGCTTCAGCTTCATCCTCATCTTGATAATCAGAAAATTATTAATTGTGAAGATAGTTTTTTAATTTATCCTCGAGGAAGAAAACCCCTTACTCCCTTTTAACTCCCCCACACTAAAATTCCAGCTACACAATAGGAGAATATTTTTCGCGAATAGTGGAGTAACGAGAGCTAACAGACGAGCTTTCACCGAGACGTTGAAGTTTGCTATTATATTCACGTCGGGAAACTTGTAGAGATTCCCTTTCGAAAATAGCCCTCCAATACAATGTTACATTACATTTTCACCAATTGCGGTGATTGTATAATAGCTCTTCTTAGACAATAAAACAATAAAGAAAAAAATAATAATTAGCGGGGAAAGAGATTCGGCATTTTGAAATTTGTTGTCTGCGAAGCTCTCATGAATATTTATAATTTCTGTTGTGCTACCAAGATTTGCGGGGAAGTTTTTGCACAACCATGAGTGTGTATCTTGTGTTTAAACGGATAATTACTTTTCTGCATCAAAGTGCCGTAAATAAACAATAAAGACACAACATATAGAAATTAGTTAATCCGCAGATATTATGCTACCAATCAAACCAAAGTAGTCGCTAAATGGTGTAAAGATGTTTCAATCTATCAGATTTCGTTGGCATCTTTACACCAGAATTTGCTTCTCTCTTTTGGAAACGAATTCGAACTTGTGTGTTTTGCCATCAGTATTTGAAATATATGGCCCTCCTTCTCTTTCAATTGATACGAGACTAAGACCGTAAATTATACATATAATTGACTAGACCATCAAATGTTTTTAACAAGAAGTGAATACGATCGTGGGGTTTCCACCTTCTCCCCTGAAGGACGTTTATTCCAAGTTGAATATTCTTTGGAAGCTATTAAATTAGGTTCAACAGCCATAGGGATAAGTACAAGTGAAGGTGTTATATTGGGTGTTGAAAAGAGAGTTACTTCTTCATTACTGGAATCAGATAGCATTGAGAAGATTATGGAAGTGGATACTCATATAGGTTGTGCCATGTCTGGTTTAACTGCAGATGCAAGATCAATGATTGATCATGCAAGAGTTACATCAGTTCAACATGATTTATACTATAATGAACCAATTGGTGTTGAAGCTTTGACTCAATCGGTTTGTGATTTAGCTTTGAGATTCGGTGAAGGTGCTTCTGGTGAAAAGAGATTGATGTCCAGACCTTTTGGTGTGGCTTTATTAATTGCAGGTTATGATAATGATAAAGGACCTCAGTTATATCATGCTGAACCTTCTGGAACATTTTACAGATATGATGCTAAAGCAATTGGATCTGGATCTGAAGGTGCACAAGCAGAATTACAGAATGAATATCATAAATCTTTAACGTTAAAGGATGCTGAAGTGCTAACGTTGAAGACATTAAAACAAGTTATGGAAGAAAAATTGGATTCTAAAAATGCTCAACTTGCAAGTGTCACTAAAGAGCATGGCTTTAAAATCTATAGTGATGAAGAATTGTCGAAAATTATAGAAGCTTTAAAAGAACAGGAACAAGATGATGAAGAAGTCCTAGCCTGAATTTACAAAAGCTAAAAGAAGGATAAATTTTTTAAAGTGAATCGATTTCTTTTTTATTTTTTTTTCTTGCATTATTATTATATACTTTTCGTAATTGTTGAAATATTATCTCTGTTGCATGCTATCTATGTAATTAGAATATTCAGGAAAATCTTTCAATTTGGTTATCACAGATTTTTCTAATTTAATTGCATTTTTGTAGAATGTTGTATTTTCTCCATTGTACTGCTTACAATTATTGAAGATCAATTTGCAGTCATAAATGAAATCATCAAATGATTCATATGCATCATTTTCTAACTTAACTTCCATTGTACTAAGATCCATTGGCTCTTTGATAACTTCATAATAATCAGCAACCTCTTCTCTATTAACAGGCTGAACAAATGGCCAATTGGAAGGATGATTTTGCATCTCCGTTAATAACGTTAACATAACAACATGATGAGGACCTCTCTTTGGTTTCTGTGCTAATTCATCCATCTCTGCGGTCCACATTGCTTCTCTTATACCTGGAATATCTTTTGGATTCAATGGCTTTGCATTTGGCTTTAAAAAATGTTTTAAACCAGAACGAATAACATGAGATTGACTCAATGTTCTAATTTTAGTCACGATTGCTGCTTTCTGTAATGTAAGCATCTTTGGAGAATCCAAATATCTAATTCTAGGTAACATTGTACATTGCATTAATGTTCCACCTTCATAATCCTTTATATAACCCATCCATGATTTTTTAGGTAATGTAATATCTTTTGTAAAACCTTGTTTTTTGAAATATCCAATTGCATAATTATCCGCATAAGTTAAGAAATATTTGATTTTTGTCGTTGCCCTTAAATAATCTTTCAAATGATTCATCAAATGAGCACCATATCCTCTAACTTGTTCAGTTGATGATATGGCACAAAACACAATCTCTGCAAATTCATGTGATTCAAAAGGTCGTATAGTAATACCACCAACAACGTGTAAATATGGTTTTCTTACAACTGCAATTGAAACATGTGAACGATCATAAACTAATCTTGCAATATAAGCTTTGGGCATTTCAGGTAATTGCTTTTGAAAAATGTTCTTTAAACCAGTTAATATTATCATACTTTCTCTTTTGTTATCGTTATTTACCACCCTAAATTCAATTTTACCTTCCCTTTCCTCTATAACTGATGGTCTCTCCTTGTAAGTATATGGATGACCATCAAACTCAAAGGTCATTACTCTCTTCTTTTCTTCCTCATCCACTTTGTCTTCATCATCTTCTTCCTCTTCCTCTTCCTCTTCCTCTTCCTCTTCTTCATCCTCATCTTCATTCTCTCCATCTTCATCCTCTCCATCATTTTCATCTTCGTTTTTAGCACCACCATTTGACAAAAAATCCTTCTCTCCTTTCTCCAATTTGACCTTCTTCAAATCGGACAATCCTTCACCCTTTTCGCCGCCTTTCTGATCAGCATCATCTAAGTCCGATCGCTTTCTCTTTGAGACCTCAACCATTTATTGTAATTATACTTTGTGTGGGAGACTCCCTAGAAAATGATTGAAAGCGCTCACCAATCTTAAAGCCAATTACAAGAAACAGAATCGATGGTGCTCGTACCAATCTAAAGGCCTGCTCTTCGATCTACCAATGATTCCTAATAAGTACTTTTCAAACACTGACACTATATAGCTTTAGAGATGTATTTCCAGAACTACACACAATATCAAAGATAGTCTCGATCACGCTAAGGGGGGTGTACGGATGTATTTACCATGAGTTAAGAGCCTTTACCTGAAGAGCCGCACTGATCGATCCAAAATTCCATTCTTTCAGTCAAAAGACTGCAGCATTTATCTATCAATTCAGTATATGGAAGCAATGATGCGTTTTCTTTGAAGAATTCAAGATATGTATCAAGGACCAACTTATTGACGTTGAGCTTTGACACACCCAATTCGATATTCTTCTTCATGAGATCTGGGGTGAATCCATTAGTTCCATGCAAACACACATTGATTCCTTTTGGTCGCACATATTGATCTAATTTTTCCAAAATGTCCCATCGAAGCTGAGGTCCAGCTTGGGAATATTCACCGTGTATATTTCCAAATGCTGGAGCAAGAATATCTATTCCAGTGGCAATGAACTTATCTGCTTCTTCAGGGGTTGTCAAAATTCCATCCAAGTCAACAGTGTCACCAACTCCATCTTCACCTCCTTCAATTCTTCCTGGTTCTGCTTCTGTTGCCACATAATATCTGTTGCAATATGCAACCAATTCTTTGGTCCTTGATAGATTTTCCTCCTTCTCATAATGGCTCATATCAACCATTATAGAATCGAAATGTAATTCTCTGGCCGCATACTTGATGAGCTCTGGATCTTGTGCATGATCAAGATGCAAGGAAACAGGCACCTTTGCATTACTAGCAGCAGATTTGAATGCCCTAGCTAGCTCACCATTGCTTGAAGTAATTGCCCAAGGAAACATTAACAACATCAATGGTGATTTTTTATTTTCCGCAGCCCTAATCATTGCAATCGCCTGATCTAAAGAGTAAGCCACAGCTGCCAATACTCCATATTTACCCTCTTCTGCCGCTTTCAAGATCTGCAAAGACTTGTTGGCCGCTTTCCAGCTGCAATCAGTATCCATAACTGGTTGATGGTAATTGGTCCTTTCCAAATAACAGAGGATAACTCAAGCTTCACGAAATCTACCCTAAAACATAGCAGTTTTGCTGCCCTTCCCCACTGTATGCTCTATCCCAATTGGGATCTTTAAGAACCGACGCTAAGATAGTTCCAAGTTAAATTAGCGACGCGTCTCTGACTTCTCTCTCCAAAAGCCAATTTACACCGCTAACTAAGTAATAGGGATGAATAAAAAAATTTCGTAGGGGTCAAAAGATAGAGTGATAGTAATACTCAGAATTTATTTCATTGTTTGAGCAGGGGAGTCTTAATAGGTCACCGTTTTTTTTTTTGGTTTGCTTTGAAAACAAGTAAGATCTTGCTAGCAATTCTTTTTGAGGGTAATTAATTGATTTTGGAGATATTCTTTCCATCTCTTCTAATTAACAGACCTGTGTTTCAATTATTTAGGAAGCCCACCCACAAATAATCTGAATCTGGAGCTGACTATCATAGCAATACTAGATTTTTTATTATTAGATTTTCTCTCTCTCCATTGAATATATCAGAAATTTCATGATGACTACTGGAAGTGTTTTGATACTTCCCGGTCCACAGGCTTTATCTAGTTTCAGAGTTGCAGACTTGACCAACGATATCGATAGATTAGTTAACTCTTCAGTGATTGTTTCGGTTAGATCTTGCCAAATTCACTATGTTCATTGCAAGAAAGAGCTAACAGAAGAAGTTACTCTGAAGTTAGAAAGCTTGTTGAAGTATGACAATGAACTAGATTTGTCAGATCCTCTCAATGAGAAACTTTATTCCCTTGTGAAATTATCAGGCGATGATTCTGAAGCTGTTTCAACATTGACAAAGAGTTTAGATGAAGATACCTATTTGATAAGAATTCTACCGAGACCAGGTACGATATCTCCTTGGTCTTCCAAAGCAACAAATATTGTTGATGTCTGTGGATTAGGTGATTCTATTGATAGAGTTGAAAGAGGTATGGCAGTGTTGATTCAAGTTAGACCAGGATTCCCAGTTATGCAGTACATTGAAAGTGATGGATATCTCGCATTGAGCTCTATCTTTGATAGAATGGTTCATTCGCTATATATTAACAATCATATACCAAAATATGATGATTTGTTTGAAGATCACAGCCCTAAACCTTTGGTCCATGTTGATATCATTTCATCAAAGGATAATTTAACCAAAGCCAACAAAGAGTTAGGATTAGCATTAGATGATGGAGAAATCAAATATCTTTTAGAAGCATTCAAAGAAACTTTAGGTAGAAACCCAACCGATGTTGAGTTGTTCATGTTTGCCCAGGTTAACTCGGAACATTGTAGACATAAGATTTTCAATGCCAGTTGGAAAATCGATGGTGAAGATAAAGATTTGTCTTTATTCCAAATGATTAGAAACACCCATAAATTGAATCCAAAGTTCACAGTTAGTGCGTATAGTGATAATGCTGCCATTTTCCAAGGTTCAAAAGGTTATCATTTTGCACCAGACGCCAAAAATGGTTATAAATGGACTGCGAAAGAGGAAGTTGTTCACACTTTAATCAAGGTTGAAACACATAATCATCCAACTGCTGTCTCCCCATTCCCTGGTGCAGCTACCGGATCCGGTGGTGAAATTAGAGATGAAGGTGCAACTGGTAGAGGTTCAAAATCCAAATGTGGATTATCTGGATTCTCTGTTTCAGATTTGTTTATTCCAGGTTTACCTCAACCATGGGAATTGAATGTTGGAAAACCTAACCATATTGCTTCTGCATTGGATATCATGATTGAAGCTCCATTAGGTTCAGCTGCTTTCAATAACGAATTTGGTAGACCTTGTATTACTGGATATTTCAGAACTTTGACAACCACGGTAACAAACGCCGATAAAAAAGAAGAAATTAGAGGTTTCCATAAGCCAATTATGCTCGCTGGTGGATTAGGTGCCATTAGACCACAACTGTCTTTGAAATCTGATTTCAAAATCACTCCAGGTTCTGCAATTATTGTTCTTGGTGGTCCATCCATGTTGATTGGTCTTGGTGGTGGTGCAGCATCTTCTGTTTCATCTGGTGAAGGTTCTGCAGCTTTAGATTTTGCTTCAGTTCAAAGAGGAAATCCCGAGATGCAAAGAAGAGCACAAGAAGTTATTGATTCATGTAATGCATTTGGAATTGATTCACCAATTCAATGTATTCATGATGTTGGTGCTGGTGGTTTGTCCAATGCATTACCAGAATTGGTCCATGATAATGATCTTGGTGCAAGATTCGAATTAAGAGAAATTCTATGCTTGGAACCAGGAATGTCTCCAATGGAAATCTGGTGTAATGAATCCCAAGAAAGATATGTTTTAGGTGTTGCCCAAAACAATTTAGAAAAATTCAAACAAATTTGTGAAAGGGAAAGATGTCCATATGCAGTTGTTGGTGTTGCAACAAGTGAGCAAAAACTTGTTTTAACTGATAGGCTCTTAGGTACCACTCCTATTGATCTTGAAATGAGTTTATTATTTGGTAAACCACCAAAGATGTCAAGACAAGATACAAGTAGACCATTATTGTTACAACCTGTTTCCATCAGTCCTGAGGTTACAGTTTCTGATGCTTTAACAAGAGTTTTACAATTGCCTTCAGTTGGTTCCAAATCTTTCTTAATTACCATTGGTGATAGAACAGTTACTGGTTTAATTGATAGAGATCAATTCGTTGGACCATGGCAAGTGCCTGTTGCTGATGTTGGTGTTACTTGTACTTCTTTAGGAGAAGGAATAATCAAAACAGGTGAAGCATTAGCATTGGGTGAAAAACCAACCTTGGCATTGATTAGTCCAAGTGCTTCAGCCAAGATGTGTGTTGCTGAAGCTTTGTTAAATGTGTTTGCAGCTGATGTTAAAGCATTGGATGCCATCAAACTTTCTGCCAATTGGATGGCACCAGCAACCCAACCAGGTGAAGGTGCTGCATTATATGAAGCTGTGAAGGCCATTGGTATGGAACTATGTCCAGATTTGGGTATCTCAATTCCTGTCGGTAAGGATTCTATGTCGATGAAGATGTCTTGGAGTGATAAAGAAGTTATTGCACCAATGTCTTTAGTGGTTACAGCATTTTCAGGAGTTGATAATACCTCAAATACTTGGACACCAGCTTTACAAAAGTCTGAAGGTACAGTCTTGGTCTTGGTTGATCTTGCTGCTAAAACATCTAAATCATTAGGTGGATCTGCATTAGCCCAAGTATACAAACAAGTTGGTAAAGATTGTCCAACTGTTCATGATTCCTCTATTTTGAAAGGCTTTTTACTTGCCCTTTCCGATATGCATAAATCTATGGACTTATTGGCTTATCATGATAGATCTGACGGTGGGTTAATTACTACATTATTGGAAATGGCATTTGCTGGTAGATCTGGATTAAGATTAGCATTAGATTCGGCTGAAGATCCATTTACTATCTTATTCAATGAAGAACTAGGAGCTGTGTTCCAAATAAGTGAAAATGATTACCCTGAATTTATTTCAATATTGTCCAACCATGGAATCTCTGAAGATTACATTTCCGTCTTAGGACAACCAATCTTTGATCTTGAACAACAGATCACTATTTCTTTCAACGGTACAATTGTTTTGAATAGTTCAAGAGGTGAACTACAACAAATCTGGTCTTCTACATCTTATCAGATGCAAAGATTAAGAGATCATCCATTATCTGCAGATCAAGAATTCCAAGCTATTTTAGATAACCATGATCCTGGTTTAACTTATAAATTAACATTTGATCCAACTGATGAATTAGCAATTTCTTCATTAAATACAAGACCTAAGGTTGCAATTTTAAGAGAACAAGGTGTTAATGGACATCAAGAAATGGCTTGGTGTTTCCAACAAGCAGGTTTTGATTCAATTGACCTACATATGACTGATATTATCAGTGGCAGAGTTTCTTTAGATTCATTTGTTGGTCTTGCAGCATGTGGTGGATTCTCTTATGGTGATGTTTTAGGTGCTGGAAATGGTTGGGCTACATCCATCTTATATAATGAAAGGGCAAGTGCTGAATTTTCAAAATTCTTCCAAGAGAGAGATGATACATTTGCATTCGGTGCTTGTAATGGTTGTCAATTCTTATCACATATCAAGTCATTAATTCCAGGAACTGAGAACTGGCCTGATTTTGAAAGAAACAAATCCGAACAATATGAAGCTAGAGTTTGTACAGTTGAGATTGTGGAAGATAATTCAGAAAGTCCATGTATATTCTTGGATGGTATGAGAGGTTCAAGAATTCCAATTGCTGTGGCTCATGGTGAAGGTAGAGCCTATTTTGGTGATTCAGCAGATGGTAAACTTGAAAAATTCATAAGCCAAGGATTAGTTGCTGCTAGATTTGTTGATAACTATGGATTACCCACTGAGAAATATCCTTTGAATCCAAATGGATCTCCAAATGGTATAACTGGTATAACTACACCAAATGGTAGAGTCTTGGCAATGATGCCACATCCTGAAAGAGTTGTTAGATTAGAGGCTAATTCATATTATCCATCAGAAGCAAAGGACGCTTGGGATGGTTATGGACCTTGGATTAGATTATTTAGAAGTGCTAGAAAATGGGTTGCTGAAAATGAAGCCTAGAGCTAAGTTCCACCGTTGGTAGTGACTACCTACAATAGTATTCCATTAGTGTGTATGTGTTCCTTTTTTTTTTCTTTCATTTTTGTTCAACGTAATTTCTTTAGATTTGAGCTTCTACAGCTTCTTTTATTTTTTGTTTGTTTGTTTATTAGCCCCAGTTACATTAGCTCGACGACAGCTTGCTGTCCAATATTATAATTCATGAAAAGAGAAAAAAAAACACACATTCTATATTTGCAGCCCATGATTAATCCAACTATATACTGCAGTATATATATTTATATATCAAGATAATTTCGACAAGGAAATCATACAACCATCTTCAATTCTTGAACCTAATGGAATCTTGACAAATCCATCAAACATTTCCTTTGGACTATTAACACCATCCAAATTTGATTTCGAATCAGAGAATGATTTTTCCAAATCTTTCGATTTGGCAACAACTAGTAAAACATGATTCAAACCACCAGTCTTTCCCTTCTCTATATTTTTGAACTCTGTCATTCCACTAGTGCTTGATTCACCAGCATTGCTGAAATAATCTCCACTGTTCACATACAATGAACTATCATAACCTTCAGGATATGAACATTCTGTGAAAAGTGAGAGGAAATCTTTGGAGATTCTAACATGATAACCAAATGATGATTTTGCACCTATTAACCCATACGCTTCCAAAGGTGAAACAATTTGACTTGTCTTTAGATTAATGGTAACTCTAACATTCACAGGAACTTCATTAACTAATTCTAAAAGTTTATCTTTTCCAATATTTACGAATTTTGTGGTATTTAATGAGGATTTTTTGGATTTGGAAACTTTACCAGAGGCTGTCTTTTGTCTCTTTTGTGGTTTCTTGTAAATTGAAAGTCCTTCCTTATAATGACTATCAACCGATCCATCTTGCATGAATGGTAATGTTGTAATCTTGGGTAGTTTCTTTGCATATTCGAAATATTTTTGCATCTCCTTCTTGAAAGTCGCCTTCACTAGATATGGAGGGGTGACAAAGAATTGTAATAAGACTGCAAGGAGCATGGAATCTTGATTGAATTTTTCTTGCTTATTGGAAGTTTCTTTCTTTTCATCATCATCATTATCATCATCATCGATAAATTTCAATTTGATAGGTTGATCCTGATTGGTGGTGGTCTGTGGATCAACTTGTAGAACAACAACCTCTCCAACGTTGAACGTGCAAGCACTTTTGGCTATCTGATATGCAACATGTGTTACTTGTTCCAAGTTGGCACAATTTGATCTTGCTATACAAGTTGAGGGTATGCATAAGGTGAATTGAGATTGAGATCTGGTTTTTGACGGACTTTTGGTCTTCGCAGTTTGGTCCTTTAAGTTACAGTTAGTATTATTGAGATCGAGACTGCAAAACATTTTGACTACTTACTTCCGATGCCATATTGATAGGTACTGTTTTGTCTAAAAAGTAAGTTATAAATAGGTTAAGAGAAGAAAAAAGATAAATTTTGAAAAATTTGGAGATCTCCGTGAAGTGTGGCTGGTGGTGGCCTACATGGCTGTGCAATATGTTCACGAGCCACATCTCTCTTGGGATTCTATTTTGATTACAAAGCTCACTCTTTCTGCTATCAATCAATGCTATTCAATTATATAGTAAACATTGAATTTCCATCTTAGGACAACCATAAGTGAATAAAGTATCAACAATGGTTTTAGTCGCTGCAGGTCAGTTGTGTGCATCATCATGCCTCAAAGAAAATGCCATTAAGGCAGTCAATTTAATCACCAAAGCATCAGCATTGAGTTGTAAAGTTTTATTTTTACCTGAAGCATCAGATTATATAGCCAAGAATGCCAATCATTCCAAAGAAATAGTCAAATCTGTTCAAGAATCCGAATTTGTTGTTGCTATTCAAAAGAAACTATCCGAATTACATCTCAATGGATCATCTCTATGTGTTTCTGTTGGTATTCATGAACCATCAGATACTTCAGATAGGGTTAGAAATACTTTAATTTGGATCAATGAAAAAGGTGATATTGAACAAAGATACCAGAAGATTCATTTATTCGATGTTGACATCAAGGATGGTCCAATATTGAAGGAATCTCAGTCTGTTGAACCTGGAAATACCGTTCTGAAACCTTTTCAAACAACAATTGGCAAAGTTGGATTAGGAATTTGCTATGATTTGAGATTTCCTGAATTATCATTAAGGTTAAGAAGTGAAGGTGCAGAAGTTTTAACGTTTCCAAGTGCTTGGACAATGAAAACAGGCCCACATTTCCAAATCTTGGCTCAATCAACTGCAATCTTCACCCAATGTTATGTTATAATGCCTGCACAAAAGGGTAAACATAAGACACAAACATCTGAAGAGATAGCCAAGGATGGTTTGATCTTAAACAGGGAATCCTTTGGCCATACATGCATCATTGATCCAAATGGAACGATTCTTTCCCAATGTAACGATATTACACAGGATGAAGATATTTGTGTTGCAGATGTTGATTTGGACAAGCTGGAAATCATTAGAAAGAATATGCCATTATGGCAACAGAGGAGATCAGATGTATTTGGTTACAAGGTTTGAATTAGAGCAGAAAACAACAACTAAAAATCCCTTATTTAGAGAGATTACGTAATCCATATCTACCCCCACCGAATGTTGTTGTGCGGCTGTATCTTTGATAGTGTCATCATCTGCTATAAAAGGGGAGAATCTGGAACCATCGTTGCTTTGTACATCTTTATCGATTTTTTTTTCTTTCTTTTTTCTTACAACTAGCTAAGAAATTAAAATTTTAATAAACCAATAATACAATGTCAATGTTCAAGAGTTTGCAAGGAATGCCTGGTATCATTACCATCTTGTAAGTATTTCGAATTGAATAACTGTTAAGGGGAAACTTTTCAGTTTGAGCAATCGAGCGAATTGGATTGCTATCGTCATATCCACTGGTCCCGAATACAGGAATAACATGATTAGTTACTAACTAAATTCCACCATATCGTTCAGTCACTCACCAAAAGTTCCTTTATCTAATCTACTATTACGCAAGTTAGAAGAGCATGTTACAGATAAAGTGATTCCAAAAGGATCATCATCATCTTCTACCCCAACTTCATCATCATGGAAATCGATCTTCACCGGTGATGGATCACCATCAGCTGGTAAATTTAAATATCAAATTGATATTTCTGAAAAAGTGCCGACCAAAGAACAATTTGATTTTATCAGACACACACTGTCAATTCATCCATCTTGTAAAAAAGCTTTCAAAGAAGCCTTCCCATCATTGGCTAACGTAGAACACGTGTCTGATCTTCAACAAGTTTCAGATGAATCCAAGATTCTTGAATCTAAAACCCTGGATGAATTGATCAAACAAGGTTTATTCCAACCTCCATTGGTTGTTGATTGGGATAATCGCTTGATTGCTGCTGATGAGGCTCAACTTAACAAGATTTTTAGCCATTATGAAGGTAATCATGAAGGAATTTAGATTGAATTCTTCTTAAATGGCTTCTTGCCTCTTGCTTTTATTTTACTTAAAATAAATACTATCATTGCTTAACGATGTTCCTTTCTTTCTTTCTTTCTTTCCGTCCCCCCCCCCCCCCCGTTATTTTGTTTCTTTCTGCAATTTTAAATACAAATATTATGGAGCTTTCTTTGATAAATAGTGAGTAAGAAATCACCACCCCATGAGAGATACTTAATAGAATCCGAAGTACTTATGATATAAGATGAATACTAAACCATACAAATTTGGAGAAAATAGCAAGTTAGAGTAGAGAAGAAATAAAACATGAAAGAAAAAAAACAAACAATTAATTAATAGCCCATACGTTTAATGATATAAGTTTGTGCCAGAATGCCAAAAGTCATATCAATACCTTTTTCAATCCAATCAATAACCCATTCACTTGGATCAACATCATCACTTTCTTCATCGTTAACTTTCCCGAATTTGCCATCTAACCATCTACTCCAAATCAAAGGAAATGGTTGAGATCTATTAACGATTGTTAAATTATGAGTTTTATCAATTAAAATTGCAGTAAAAGAGAATGAAGTTGCTTGATATTCATCGATTGTAATCATTTCATTTTCATCACGAGTTAAATCATCAATTGAATGATTATTCACAGAGACTGCCAAAAGTCCAATATAAATTTGAGATTTCTTATTTGACACTCCAGATATATCATCTTGTTGCTGCTGCTTTTTCTCCTCTTCTTCTTCTTCAGTTTTAATAACAGATTGAATATTTGCATTGATCAATTTTTCACCATCTGATATCTTACCCATAAATAAACCTAAGCTTCTTTTATCATTTGAATCTTTAATGGCATCAGATGATAAAATTCCACTTTCTGTAACTTTAACTTCAATTTCACCTTCCACTTGATTTCTCATAACATTTTCAAAATTCTTTTTAACGTATTTATTTAAAGTTTTATAATTTTGTAAATCATGAATCAAACGAATCTCCAATACTTCATCTTTGCTCATTTCAATTTCATGTTGAATTTTTTCTATCACATTATTCAACTGATTTGAAAATAAACTAAAACCTTTACCAACTGATTCAAATGCCGATCTACCATCTGGTAACTTTAAACCTTTTAGTTGAATTTTTTCATCTTCTGTTAATTCTCTATCACCTTCTAAAACTCCAGTGATTCCAATATCTTTAAAGGCATTTTTCAAATGATCTTCAATTGATTGTTCTTTTGCTTTATTTAAGACAACTTCCGCTTGCTTTTGGGCAGTTTCAGAGATTGACTGAGCAGTACCCCAAAGTGAAGAAATCTGTGAAGAAACTCTAGCTGATCCTTTATTTGACCACCATGAAGATAATGAAGTGATTGGGTCATTCACAGGCTCAGATTCTTGTAGTTGTTGATGATGAATAGGAGAAGGTTTTTCAGAACCTTCAGAACCTTCAGATGGTGTGATTTCTTCATCCTGAGAGAATTGAGAACCTGTATTTGAATTATCCACCCTTGAAGATTCTTTAATATTCTTGATATTTATAGCAGTGGATCTGGTCTTTTTATCGGTAGCTTCCAGCTCATCCAAAAAATCAAGAATATCTTCATCTGTCTTATCACTACCAGTTTTACCTGATTTTCCCCCCAATGGCTTTGTTGGAGTACCCGATGCTTTGTTATCTTCAGGTAAAGAATTCAAGAATTCAAAAACATCATCCTCCTCTGAGCTTTTCTTTTCCGATGCCATATCTTGAAAGTGTCTTTGTTATCCAAGTGACTTATCTACACACTATATACCCAATAAGAATACACACTAATCAGCCAGACCATCCCTATCACTAACTATCACCATCATCGTCATTATCATAATAATCGTCTTCCTCTGCTCTCCCCCACAACATCCGTACACCACAATCTCTGTTTTAAAACACACTCAAACTAACTAATGTACTTACCCACCACCAATGAAAAAGGACTGATTGACTAGTACTGAAGTATACTAGGATATACCTGATAACAGCTAATATAGCACTAACTGTCAACATGCATCCGTTGTTAGATAGAGATAAGTTCATGAGTATGTAATCAAACACTGTCTTTCTAAGTCTTTCTCAGCTTACTAACTCACCTTCTAATTTTTCTTTTTTTTTTCAGCCTGTGAGGATTTAATAGATCAACTTGAAGAATGCCATAGATCTGATTTTTTTGAAAAAGCATTTGGAAAATGTAATATTGCCAAACAAGAATTGACTAACTGCTTGCATGACGCTAGACTTGCTGCCGATAGACAGAAAATTATCGAGAGGAGAAAGAAGAATAAAGAAATGGAAATCAAGAAGAAACAGCTTCAGGAGGAAGAATACGGCAAGAATGGTTACTTAAAGCAGGTTATCGAGAAGGAATATCAAATGAGACAGCAAAAGGAGGCTAGTAAGTGATTGATTGATATAAAGAAATCTTGTCCAGTGTTGATCACTTACCCTTCGCAACATGTAAATAGTTTTTAAAGTTTCATAAATAGCTGTAAGTATTCTTCAGGATAATAAAATTACATACAAACATACATACATACAAACTGAATTGCTTTTTTATCCGTTTTTTTGTTTTTTTGTATTTTCTTCTTTCTATCCAGGATTAATCTTGACGTGATTTCAAATACCTTTTGGAAACTTTATCTTTTGTAATGACATAAACAACAGCACCCCAACCAGATAATGCATCTCTATCAGCAGCATTTAACAAGGCTTGAGATATAGTTTCAAACAAATCATCAGGCTCTAAATTTGGTTCATATAAAGACTCACACATACCATAAAGCTGATCTGAAGCAGTACCACTAACCACAAAATCTTTTGCGTAATCAATACATCCAATATAATCAAATCCACAAATAAATGGTTTCCCCGTCTTTGAATTTAATCCAGCAACCAGAGGACCAACAAACCAAGGTCCAAATCTTTTTTCATATAAACTTGATGATATCAAATTTGCAAAAGATTCAGGCTCAATATCACGTTCTTCTCTCATCTTGTATAAATTTGTCTTCATTCTGAAATTCTCATGCACTGTTATAACATCTGTAGCTAATCCAGTCAATCCTAAAAACACATTACCTAATTGAAACACTTTTTCAAAAGCATTAGAAACTCCCAATGATTGACTACCTAATCTTAAATCACAGGCAATCGCAACACAGTCTTTACCAACCATCGCAACAGCAGTACCACCTATTGAAAAAAAGAAAAACAGAGACACATCAGTTAGTAATCAATCAGAGGAATAAGAAAGAATTGTATCTGGACTATACATACCATTAATCGAACTTGGATCAGACATCTTGTTTATTATAATAAAATATTAGTTATATCGAGGGATTGAATTGCAATCTGATATGGACAAATTTCAGACAAAAGTATATAAATTCCACACACAGGCAAAACAAAAAAGGGCAAAGAAAAGCGGGAATCACCAATTGAAACTTTCCAGTTGTCTAACTGCAATTGAAGAATCTTCTAATTATATTCCTGATTCACAAGTTACACTCCAATATCAATGGTCTGGCTACTTACTACTTTTGCCCTAGCATTAAGATGCATGGATCCTTTTGTCTCTCGTTTCTCGCCACCAAAATTTGGAATATCTCCGGTGTAAAGATGTCAATATCCCCAAAGATGACATAATCATTGATTGCACTACACCACACTACACAGCCTTATGTTTCTGCTTCTCTTTAAGTTTCAAAATAGTATGGGGTATTATTATACTATAGGCGATTAATTATCTAGTAACAAAGAAGTGGAAGAAGAAGACCAATTCACTAGAGATCAACTCTAGAAAATCAGCGACACAAAGAAAAAGAAAAGGGGGGGGGGGGGCAAAAATCAAATATGGGAACAAAAACAGACAAACTAGCAATAAGCAACAAACAATACACATAAATTTACATAGACGGGACACAAAAAAAACAACCAAAAAAAAAACGAACAAAATTACCTTACTAATATGTCTCTGGTTCAGCTTCTTCTTCTTCTTCAACAATTGAAGTATTAGCAATAGCCAGTTTCTCAGCTCTCAGTTTCAAAGCATCTTCGAGGACTAAGATATATCTCTTGAATCTCAGCAATTCATTATCAAGATAATTCAATTTGTTGATATAATTTAATCTAACCAATCTAATATTTTTTGCAACCAGTTCTTTTTGATTTCTACTTGATTTTTTAAACCAAGTATTTAAGCCTGATTGATAAGCACTTGCCAATGCACTTCCTGCTGCTAAACCATAAGGATTAGAATATTTGGTATGAATTGTATTAAGTTTTTCAAAATGGGTTTCTAATTCCTTATGTTCATTAAATTTAATCTCAAGTTGACGATAAAATTCATATAATTGTTGTAATTGATCAATCATTGGTGAATTTGTTGGAATTAATCCATAAACCATTGGTAACCATTTGGATATTTTATCACTTCCAATATATGATTCTAAATCTTTTGTATCATTTGTAACCAAAAGATTTAACATTTTATTTGACCAACCATAATCAATTGAAGAAATTGATTCTTCAGGTGGAATTGCTGAAGTTCTAGCAGACCAGAAATTACACGTTTCAACAAATTCAAGAGCAGTTTCTGAAGTGCTTGAATGGAAATAAATCTTCTTGTAAATATTCATCTTACTTGATTCACCAATTGGAATATTTAAAACCCAATATGTTTCAAATCCTGTTCTCTTTGGCATTAATTCATAATGAGTCTTAAGGCGAGAATGAATCTTGGAATCGGTATCAACGATTTGTGCAAAACAGGAGCAAAGATTAAAAGATGCAATACAATTTGCAAAATTCCACCAATCTCCATCACCATTATTTCTAAGTTTAATGGTTTGATCTCTACCTGCAGATTTGAAACAAAATAATCTTAATTCACCTTCTCCAACAACAATAAAATATTGATTCCATTTTTTATTATTTCTCCTACTTTGCCAGGAACTAAATATTGAATTTGAATTCGAATTTGATGATTGAGATGATGGAGTTTCTAAGAAATCTTCACCAAAGACAAGATGTTGCAAACCTTCTTTAACCCAAGGAGGACCTTGTAATTCCAATTGTAAATCACCTTCTTCTTCAATGACAAATTGATTTATATTTGCTGCATTTAAAATCGAATTACGATCATTGTTATTAAACCTTTGCAATAAATCACTTGAAACTGAACTTATTGAAAGTCTACCACTATCAAAAGATGTCATTCTTTTCAATTTCTTTTCTGTTATAATAGCTTTTGCAAATCCATATGATGAAACCCCCAATTCTCCTCCAACTCCATTTGCATAAGCAGCAGAAGTTGTAACAGCTGCAGATGCATTTGAATAAATGGAATCCCTATCAGAATTTTTACCATTTTGCCATGGATGGAAAACAGATCTAACAGTATGCAAAGAAGTAACCGAACTTCTCTTTGTTGGAGCACGATGAGTAACAGGTGGTGCTGGTGGAACATATTGAGGTTCTTCTTGATCTGCCAACTTTAATTTTTTGATTGAAATTCCCTCATAGTGAGATTTTAATTCAAAAGTTAACCTTGCTGTATCCTTAATTGGAACTTGATTCTGTTGTAATGCACTAAGTGTGTTTTTAACAAATCTTGATTTTGTAATTCTTTTACCCTTTTCAATTTCTTCAGAATGGATATCTGTATTTAATAATATCATTGCATAAGAAACCAAATAAACACCATTTGAATTACCAAACAGACGTCTACCATTTTGTGTACCATAAATTTGGAACCAACATTCAGAGAATGAATCTAAAATTTTATCAATCGATTGAGATTCACCTTTGAAAAATAATTTATCACATAAAAGTCTTAAAGATTTTAATAAATCAATATTCCATCTGAAACATCCCATATATAAACATCTAATAATATCCATCTCCAATGATGATTCACTCAGTTTAAGTCCACCTCCAAGATATGTTAAATAATCTTGAGGTTGAACAGCTTTGAAAGTTGAATCATAAATTGAAGTTGCTATTTGTTTTAATTTTGTTAGACGTTCATATGGATATTCTTCATGGAAATTTATTTTTGTTAAAAGTTTAACCAATGGAGATTGAGGATCACCCATTTCAGCTTCTAAAATTCCATCATCTAAAATTTCTTTAGAGTCAGTTATAGTATCTGTTGTCTTATTTGAAGCTTCATCTTTACCATTTCTTGGATTTGAGACACGCTTTGAAGGGGTTGGAGATGAGGTGGAGTAAAAAGTTCTTTGATCACTCTCTGAACTTTCTGTTGGAGAATAAACCATGTGAGTTGTTGTATGTTCGTCCAATGCTCCTTTAATATCGTTATAACCAATACTTCTACGCATAGAAGGGGTCGAAACTTGCTCCTCGAATAAGGTTGGATGCTTCGATGAAAACACTTCACTCATCTGCGGTTTAGAATGGTGAGGTGGGTGAGGTGCAAGAAACAAAGAATTGATGTGAGGCGAGGTGAAAATTTGGAAGGACGGAGAAACCAAGTAATTTATTAATGCCCAATTGTTGTATTATGATATCAATTTCCCAATTCGAGAATATTTATGTATACTTGAACAGCGAATATGGGAAGAACAGTTTATTTATTGAATGAAAGAAATAAATAAATCTAATAACCAGGGGTAAATAGAAGGTTTGATGAAGGAATGAAAAAAGGGGGAGAATGAAAGATTGCTAGGTAAAATAATTATTTAATGGGCGGGTAATTTGGCGATCTCTATCTTAGCTCTTTTAGAATGTACTCCATTCTTAACACGAAACAGTACAATATCCAAATGGTGATAAGCAAGTTCCCGTATTTGTCTGTCACGTCACACCCATCGATCTCCACACAATACAGTCAATATCCCTCTCTCTCTCCCTCCTGCCATCCACGTTGTTGTGTTTCCCCTGTACCGCGACGCCTCGCGTGTGAGGCAGATCGATGGATTACCTAGTTGGGAATATAAACTTCAAAATTGATTTACCCTTTTGAGCTTAAATTATTGTGCATTTTTTTGGGTTGGGGAATGTGCTTTTTCAAGGTGTAAAGATGATTTAGAGTTCAAATTCTCAAATGTATTAGGTAATCGCCAGTATCATCGACGCAATCGCATAAACTCAAGTAAGTCGATCGGCCTCGGTAATATATTTTTGGGTTTTACGCGTTGTTTACCAATCAATAAATAATAAGGGACAATAATTCAAGCTGAGGGCAATCTACATAATAGTAGATTTCTTTCCAATTCACTCTGTATCTTACTTGTAACATTTCTTCCAAATATCTCAGAAGATGACTGAAATTGAACAAGTGGACTTGATCTCACAGAATGGACCATCTACGGTGCAATATCCTATGCAAGTCGAAGAAGAAGACGATGATTATTCTTCGGGTCCTATTCCAGTGGAACAGTTGACTGGTAATGGTATCACTCCAAATGATATCAAAAAGTTGAAAGAATGCGGGTTCCACACAGTGGAGTCAATTGCTTATACTCCAAAGAGACATTTGGCTTCAGTGAAGGGTATTTCGGAACAAAAAGCAGATAGACTTTTATCAGAATCTGCAAAATTAGTTCCATTAGGTTTTACAACAGCTTCAGAATTCCATCAAAGAAGATCGGAACTGATATGTTTAACAACAGGATCTAAACAATTGGATACCTTATTGGGCGGTGGTGTTGAAACAGGTGCCATTACAGAAGTGTTTGGTGAATTTAGAACTGGTAAATCTCAATTATGTCATACTTTAGCAGTTACTTGTCAACTACCCATTGATAGAGGTGGAGGAGAGGGAAAATGCTTATATATAGATACAGAAGGAACTTTTAGACCAATAAGATTGGTTGCAATTGCAAAAAGATTTGGTTTGGATGAAAATGATACTTTGGATAATGTTGCTTATGCAAGGGCTTATAATGCAGATCATCAACTACAATTATTAAATCAAGCTGCTGAAATGATGACTCAATCTAGATTCTCCTTGGTTATTGTTGATTCTATAATGGCATTGTATAGAACAGATTATAGTGGTAGAGGTGAATTAAGTGCAAGGCAAATGCATGTAGCCAAATTTATGAGGATGCTACAAAGATTAGCAGATGAGTTTGGTATTGCAGTGGTTATTACAAATCAAGTTGTTGCACAAGTGGATGGAGGTGCAATCTTTAATCCCGATCCAAAGAAACCAATAGGTGGTAATATCGTTGCTCATTCTTCAACAACAAGATTATATTTCAAAAAAGGTAGAGGTGCAAATAGAATTTGTAAGATATACGATAGTCCTTGCCTTGCTGAAAGTGAAACGATTTTTGCAATTGGTCAAGGTGGTGTGATTGATCCAACTGATGAGACTGAGAATGATGAAGAAGAATAAGGAATGGATTCTTAGTATCGCAAAAAAAGAAAATATTTATATACCCTATATTATCTAATGGCTTATCGATTAGTTCGTACGTATTTGAGGAAGTAATTCCTTTTGAAAGACCTATTTTTTCAGGTTTAAATTAATTAAAGTACAAATAAAAGCAGAACACATATATCATCATATAAGAAAAAGAAAACAAAGAATCAGCAGCAGGAATAAAGTTGGAACACAGGATTGGTGGGATAAAAAATTAAACAAAAAAGAGGTAAAGCAAGAAAAAGAACTAAGTAAAAGAAGGGAATTTCTTGGATGTAAATTTAAAACTCAGGAGCCATATTTATATCAAACCACCCTAAGAAATCATCTCCATTGTTATCCATCCAATTGGCACCTCCTTGTTGTTGGAATATTGAATCGATGAAATTACTATTAAGTAAGTCGGAAGTAGAATTGGAATTAACAGGGGATTGTTCATTGGAATTAGAACCAGAATTCGAGCCTTGGCCGGTGTTATTAGTTGATGGGGAATATCCTGAGAATTCCTGACCTAGATGCTGAGGTTGTTGTTGTTGTTCCAATGGTGGAATCTGATCACTGGAAGGTTTGGTCATGGATGGGAAAAGAGGAGGAGGAATCATGCCACTTGCTCCAGCAGCCATTGAAGTTGTGGACGGATTTTTGGTTAATGGCCTAGAAAGAATAGGCTGTTGGGATTGCCCTTGGATAGGTAGTGGAACTTGAGTAACCGCAGAAGTTGAACTCATTCTTCTCTGTTTTGGCTTGGATTGTCGTCTAGGTTTGAGTTCTTGTGAGGATGTAGGTTGAGGTATTGAGGTGGTCTGTTTTTTCGACTGCTGTTGAACTGGTTGCTGTTGTATTTGTTGTTGTAATTGTTGTGGCGGTTTCTGAACCTGCGGCAGTGAAATTGGTTGTTGTTGTGGCAGCTGTTGTTGAGGTCTACCCTTTGTCGCCTTTCCTGGCTGTTCCGATTTCAGGGATCCAGTAGCTTCAAGCATGGCAAGAGGAATACCATTGATCTCGGTTGGATCAGACAACCCTGCAGCAGTAGCGGATGCCTTTGCATTTGAGATTGCTTGATGGGTCGGAACTAATGTTGTCACAGTGGTACCACTTGGAGTAGTGGTAGTTATAGCAGTAAAATCATCTTTTGTTATTTGATTGTAGAATGGTAGAGGTAAAGGTCTCTTCTTCAATTTCAACTTATCCTCGGAACTATTAGTGACAGTTTTCCCATCCTTCTTATTTTGAGCTTCAGCCTGTAGCCTTCTCCTTGCTTCATGAATATTCCAAACTAAATCATAAAATAGGGAACCTGTTAAATGGGATCTCATTCTAACAATTATTCCTTCAGTCTCAGCAAACAATTCTGGATTGGTTATGATGACAAAATTCAATTTTTCAAGGACAGTAGCTGTTCTACTGATATCATTTTCAACGTCCTTCCATGCAGCCAACATATTTCTAAATAATCTATGAACAGTAACAATGGATTGTCTTGCAGAATCAATATATTTAGGCAACAAATATGGAGTTAGATGCAATCTAAATAGAACAAATGCAGCCATTGTGACAGCATGCCTGACATAGATTGGATACTCGGTTAGTTGCCTTGCCTCGGTCAGTTTCGACATAATTGTCACTATTCTAGTGGCAGTTATATATGATTGTGTAACATACTTGGTTTGATCTTCGCTTGGAGTATCTGGTAAAAATGCAAAACAACATATCATAAGTTGAACATAAAGGTAATATATTTCAACCACGATATCGTCAATCTGTAACTTATATGATAACCTTTCCAATTCCCTTTCCAATATCGATAATGCTCCTGCTCTGTTTTTAGGTTCCATCAATCCATCAGGACTAGTAACACTTAATCCCATGACGCTAACCAGTTTTGCTTGGAAAATTGCCAAACTTATTAAGCATCTGAAATTTTTAGGTAATGATTGATCAACTCTTGCACTTTCTAACAAAAAATCTGTCTGTAAAGAAGGAGGTAAACCTAAATTTGAAGACCAGAATTGTTCACCAAAGAAAACGGCTAACCATGTTCTTGTTCTCCACTTTTCAGCATCTGGTAATGCCACTTGTGTTCTTGAAAATTCACTAATGAATTTTCCTCTATGTAAACCTAATTGTAGTGATAAATTCTTGGCAAGTCCAACAAATCTATAAGAACAATCATCTAACACTTTTTGATTTGGAAGAGGCCATGTTCCAAGAATTAGTAATGCTTGCACAATATGTGTTGATCTTGGTGTGCGGATCCAACAAGTTTCAATTGCCAATTGTTTGATCAAAGAAGCTAAAGATATGTACAAGCTCGGTTCAGGGTTGGATAAACATGCAGTTAGCATCACAGTCCAAAATAGTAGCTGAGATTGTTGATATAATTCAACACAGTTATGAGACACCATGATTGGTAAATAAGGTAGATAGTGAGAAATGAATCTTTGATGCAATTCTGAAGCTTTCTCAAGTGTAATTTTCACGTCTCCTAAATTAAATTCAGAGATATTGGTATCTGGTACAGTGGATTGAGTCTCGGAGATACTTGTTATCTTGATAGAGGTGGTGGCTTGATGAGAAGTCGGTAGCTGTTGTTGTTGACTATCTTGATGATCCTCGTTGAAGTTATGTGGCGATTCAGTGGAATTCTTGATCGCATTCTCTAGTACAGGAGGCAGCTGGCCTTTACTCACTGTTGAATCATTGAGTAATGGAGTTGAATTCGATCTGCCTTCAACTGAGAGTAACACAGGGTCCTTCTGAAGGATTGTCTTTGCAACCAGATGTGAGCCAAGATTGCCAGGATTTTCATTCTTGATATCTGTATTATGCAATACCTGAGTCAGTATGTTTTCATTTCTTGTTAAGAATTCAATCTTCGATCTCAGTTCATCAACGTCATTTCTCAAAGATTGAATTTGAGACCCTTTTTTTGGTCTAAACTGTGGATCTATTTCACATCTCAAGTCCATTCGTTCACATCTTGAGCATGCACTTGGAAATCTTTCTGATGCATTACATTTGATCTTATGCTGTCTACAATGGGTACAAGATGTAACGGGTCTATGCCCGGCTGGGGCAATTCCATTCGAATTTGATTCCATCGGAAGAGGTTTTGGTTCCTCTTTTTTCTTCTTGTTATTGGTCTTTCCTTCGAGCATGGATGGTTTTCTCTTTGACCCATTTCCATGTTTTGCTGCTGTCTTGGGTTGAACAGAGAATCCAGAGGAACCCTCAGAAGGGGCTAAATGTACCAGCTTATCATCATCATTTTCAAGTTTTGGAACTATGCTATGGTTAACCGATTTTCCTCCATTATTGGAGTGTATATCATAAGCAGGCATCTCAATAGAAACAAAGACAAAAAGATTTTTTATGTACTCAGCTTTTTGCTCATCAAAAGAAAAAAAACAGTCGTATAGAAATTCAAATTAGAAAAAGACTGATCCGATCAGATCTCAACCATGTATCTATCAAACGACGTAAGTATAGATCTAACCAGTATCTCTACCACTAAAGATACTTGAACAGATGGATGGGAATTATTGAAACTAAAGGATTTCTAATTTGATGATTCCTTGTAGCGTTATTCTAAATTATCTGAGAGTGATATATTTATGAAAGAACGATGAAGCTGCTTAATATGTCCTTGATACAAGTCCCAAAAAGCTGAAAATGGTAAGATAATCAAGATAATTATTCTTTCAAGTGTTGTGAAGCTTCAAACAATTTATTCACACAAAGCAAGATACTTCAAGTATTTCCGAAGGATGTGAGATGACGATGATGATTACTCCGGGAAAGTATTGTTGTTGTTGCACTGGACGCTCACTGTCTCTGTCTGTGTCTCCCAATGGAGAAAACCCTCAAAAGGGGCTCACTCACTAAATAAATAAAATTCAGCTCTCTGTGGTACTTTTTTCCCCCTGCAGAGTTTGCGGAGTTTGCTGGAAGGGAGGGAAGAAGGGGAGACAAACTTTTCACGCGGGAAAATAATATATATATTCAGTGTAAAGTTACGGAGTTATATACACCTAGCTATAATATACTATTCATTAAGGGGATGGGATTATTGTTTAAACTTTGGTAAATCTCAAGTATGGCTTGACTTTTTTGAATTCACCGAATTTTTCTTTAGCTGCTTCATCAGAAACAGATGGTGGAATAATAACATCATCACCAACAGTCCAGTTGATTGGAGTAACGATACCTTTCTTATCGGCTAGTTGTAATGAATCAATGACTCTTAAGACTTCGGCAGTGTTTCTACCACATGATGCTGGATAAGTCATGATCAATCTAACTTTCTTTGATGGATCAATGATAAAGACAGATCTAATTGTTTGAACTAAACCTCCTCCCAAATTTTTGAAACCTTCTTCATCAACCATATCAAATAAGAAGGAAACTTCTCTCTTCTCATCACCAATGATTGGATAATCAAAACTCTTACCACCTAATGAAATGTCCTTGATATCTTCGATCCATGAATTGTGTTTATCAATACCCTCAGCAGATAATCCAATCAATTTCACATTTCTTGCATCAAATTCTGGTTTCAATTTGGCAAATGCACCCAATTCAGTTGTACACACTGGTGTGAAATCTGCTGGATGAGAAAATAAGATAGTCCATGAGTCACCAATATAGTCATGGAAGTTGATATCACCTTTTGTACTTGGTGCTGTAAAATTTGGAACTGTTGAACCAATTCTAATTCTTGGTTGAGATGCTGCATCAAAAGAGATAAATCTGGCTGGTGCAAATCTAACACTTGGTGCTGCTAATCTTGTAGCTCTTGATATGGTGAACAAATTCTTGGCAAACATAGTAAATCGTTATCACTTATTATGAAAATTTCGGAAAAGAAAAGAAGAAGATTAATTGACTATTCAACTTCAATCAACGACACCACTTGTTCTATAGGGAATCTACAAATCAATTGGCTTCACAATACTTTTCAGGCAGTGATTAATAGATTTCGAAATGTCACGTGACCAATACTTAAGGGATTTTAGAATAACAACCCGTACACCAGGTGCTGCTCCAAGACCTTTACACTTGGTATCTATGAGATGCTTCTAATTTTACATAGGCTGCAGCTGATCAATGAGTTGTTTTGAATGAAAGGTACGCAAAACAAAGATACGATTTTCTTAAAATGAGGAAGACACGCTTGAAAAAGAATGAAGTACATAATCTCCTTTGACTCATCTCTCGGGACCTACAGAAGATTTATAAATAGATATTAAATCATGACAACGTCATAGTAAAGTAAATTTTCAACTCGTGATTTTGAAACTCTAACAAAATTTCTATTCTTTAGAGAAGAATTTTTCTTGTTGAAAAACCAGGCTTAGCTTTAATTCACCATTATTGCAGATAAGTTATTACGTTGTTAATACATTGATAGTAGAAATCAATAAAAGTCGTACAACTATTCAACAAGACTAATTAATTGACACAAAAAATAACCCCGAGATTAAATGGCCCGGAAGCCGCACACCCGGTAGCCTTTATGTTATTCCCCACCACAAACTATTTTATGTATATTTGTTTTTCTTTGCCTTGCTGAATTTTATTTTTAATAAATACTTGTTCAGTAATGTATCTTTTTTTATTTTACCCCCAACCTTCTTAAAACTGTATCTACAAGTTGAATTGCTAGTAGTTTTTTAAATGAATTTAGAGCAAAGTAAATAAATTGAAAGGAATTTAATAATGAATTGCAAGTTAACACACAGAATACCGATTCAGATAGAAGAGGTTTTTCATTCAATCTCGCGCTAGAGGTACTAGGATATTAAGGATAACTTTTTTAAGAAAGGTAATCAATAAGAGAAAAACCAATCGTAACCAAAAGTAAAAGACTATATAGAAAATAGTATAAATGATAAAACAGATTAATGAAGGAAGAGAAGGAAAAACACAAACTGAAAACGAAAATCGAAACCCCCACACGAATTAATTATTATATTCGCAACTTCAACTAAATTTTAAACGCTTAAAAAACACTTTAAAAACCACTAAAGAATTAAAAGAAATATATCAAGTGTTAATTGATCTTTCAGGTAATGAAATAACATATTAAAATATCGATTTCAAAACTATTCAAATGAGTATCAGCCAATTAAAAGCAGAGTTCACGAAACCAAAAGACCAAGAGTATAGTCAGTTGTAAAACCCTTGTCAACATAAGACGGGTGTGTGGCCGAGAGGTTTAAGGCGTCAGGATCAGAGAAAAACCCAACCACCAAACTTTCCACGTTAAAGGCTACTGAACTACACCAAAATCTAAGTCAGTAAGACCATTAATGAGGGAAGAGAGGAGTAGGTACCTTTTGAGTGACCTGATTTTCCACTGGAAAGCGTGGGTTCGAACCCCATCGCACTCAACTTATTTTCATTTTTTTACTGCTTTAAAGTCATATAATTTCTTTTTTGATAAAAGCAAATTTAATTAAAGTTAACACGAAACTGTAAAATTGAGAGTTGCTGTTTGTGCAAAAGAAAAGGTTTAAAGGTAGCAGAAACAACAAAGGAAACTCCTGTGCGCGACACTAAATAATTAAAAAAAAAAGCTAAAATCAAATGCGGAGGGGAAGAGAAAATTCAAAGGTGGGGTGGTTTTTAGTTAGAAGTTATCGGAAATGAAAGAAGACTTCCATCATTTATACACTTAATCTATGTATATGATTCTCCAGAATGGGGAATATTTATTTAGTAGCGGATTTCTCTCAGTTACAGTGAGTACTGAAAGTTTAGAGTTTTTCAAATCTAGCCACCAGCTCGGTTGCAACTCTCTGCCCCGAAGAAATCTATAGCCATTTTTATTACAGCCGAATGGATATAACAACCAGGAGAATAGAAACGGTAAACTCTTATCCAATGCGTTTATCAGGTAACCGCAAGCACACAAGGTTTTAAATTGAATTGAATTCTATTGATAAGATGGTGAGTCAGTAACAGGGGTGTGCAAAACAAGGGGTGCGAAATATTTCTCAGCTTGAGAAAAAAGCTCTAGGCCTCATAAGGGTCTCTCTATTTGTGAAGAATAACCGAATCACGGCGGTACAAGGTACACGAAATTAAGTTAGAAATTAGATGAATGTTCGTTTGTTGTTTTGTCTTCTGAATAGAATATGAGCTGAATATTGAACAGCAAGGGATTTCTGGCGAGATATAAGGTGACTCAGATTCGTCAACATTTTGGGACATGAATTCAATGAGTAGTTGAAAAGAGTTGTGAGCGGAAAAGGTGAAATAGGCAAGAAATGGACTTTGAATCGTAAGTAAAACTATTTGTTCAATTTGATAGATCTAAAGTGACAGGTTGATTATTTACAACTATAGAGTAGAGCTCGAGTTAATTTCTATCATTCACGAAGCGGTTGTTGTCACTCACTTGAATCGTTAGCTTTTTATCACCTAGTTTAATTCCGCCGCATTCAAATATTTTTATCTCTCTTACTCTTTCTCGCAAAGAAAGAGGAAATTCTTGGCAGTGGAGAAAGAGGCCAAATTATCGATCTCCTCTGAATTTCTCCGATGTGTGTAATCGGATCTGAACAAAAAAGAAACGTGAACAAAAAAACGGTTTCTTAAATTTCATAAAATCTCATTTTGAGTGTGGAAAACCTTTTGGACTGTTCATTCAAAAGTAGTTCTAGAAACTTTAAGTGGACTCAATGTCATGGAACAATAGAATAGCAGTCTTTTCGCAGCTGATTGAATGCAGATTAGGTAAGAGAGTATGGAAGAATTGTGTTACAGATTCGGTACTAACTCGATTCTCAGCACTCTTGAAAAACAAAATGGAGCTCCGTTAACTTTTTTTCACTATATAATCCCGCATATTACTGTTTTTTTCACTGAACTTCAAATGGAAAAATAATTACATTGATTAGTATTTATTGGGGAACAAAGGTTTGCTCAAGGGATTATAAATGTTTTCTTCTGCCCCACTCAACGAAGTGGAGTAACAATAATCAAAGATAAATCAAATTACGTGGAGCAAAGCTATTAAACAAAACTCACACATCCCTTTATCGCTGCACCCTTGAGAAGATTCATTTGGCTCGCATATTTCGACTTTTATACCCCTCCCAAGATCGTACACATCCTGCCTGCAATAGTTTGGCTGGATAAGTTGTTTTTTGTTTAGTTGAATGAATGACAGTTATTATCTTGATTAAACATCAACAAAAAGACATCAAGTGAAAAATAATACCTTTATAATAAATCTTTAATCTTTACTTTCTACTCTATTTCCCCATAAACCCACCCCACAGACTCGCAAAATTCCCTCTAGGCGGCGTCCCAGTACAAGTGCCCGAGATGCACAAGAGCTGACTTCTCTCTCTCTCTCGCGCTCTCCTTTGCCCTTTGTGCGCCGCCAGCCAGCCAGCAGAGAGAGAGTGAGAGTGAGAGTGAGAGACTGTGTGTTTGTTCCGGTGTTAGAAGTGTTTAGAAACTTATGAAGATCGAACAGAACAAATGAAAACTTTGATAGTTTTTAATAGCATATAAAATACTTACTTTTTGATCTATTCGTACTTTAAGAGGTATCGGGATAAGTCTATCCTGTGTTTTTGCATCTATTAGGAGTGAGCTGATCGGGGATTGTTTGACTTTAATCCTCCCCCTCGTCCCCTCTACTCCATTTTGCTCTCCCACTTCGAAAATTTGTTCGAAATCATTAATAGATTCTTCTTGTTGGTGGATTATTTAAAGTATCTCCCTGATTGCTTTCATTACTCCTCCAGGACCATTAGAGGAAAATCAACAAGTTTCCACCCAGTTTATAAAAAAAAATCCACAAAATTCAGGAAGTGGAGGGTTCTATTTCATCTCACGAGATGATGCCCATAAGTTGTGTTGAATGTCGAAGAAGAAAAATCAAATGCAATAAACAGAAACCATGCAACCAATGTCTTATCAAAGGAAGAGAAAATTGCGAATACCCTTCAAAGTTTCGTTCAATTAGGGTTGAGTCACTAATGTTAGATGAAGGTGATTCTTATGGATCCGGCTCTTCAGATGATCCTCAATCGTCAGTTGGATCTCTCACAGTTTCTGCCCTGCCACAACCATTTAGGCCACAGATAAAACAATCACCATCAATCAATTCTCAAAAGATTGCAATAACTTCTACTATCAGTTCTACTAACGCCAATACTACAATTGCTGCAAATGATTTGAAAAGTCTATCTCCACCATCAGTCGATAAGCAACAACAAAGTTCACCTTCTTCAGAAGGTAGTTTAAAAAGAAAATCTGATATTTTCTTTGAGGCAGATAAAGAAACCCTTATATTTGCATTAACCAAAGAAAATGAAGCTTTAAAGTTAAAATTAAAGAATGTTAAACTAAAAAACTATAAACGAAATTTGAAGAAGCATGAAAGTGATGAAAATCAAAATGAGGAGGAAGAAGACGATGAGATGGATTTAGATCAAGACGGATTGAATAATGACCATAATGATTCTAAAGATGATATCGTTCCAAGTTCCAACTCTGGAATTTATTACGGTCCAAATTCTACCACTTTTATGATTTCATCTTCGTTATCAACTAGTGATATCAATGAATTTGGAAATTTCATCAAAGTTAAAAAGCAAATTAAACAAAAAAGAGAATTACCTGTTCTATACAATCCTGATTCAAGTCCTTCGAAACCTAACGGTGAAGCTTCAAGAGTTAGGCAGACCAAAATAAAATCACAAGAAAATGTTAAAGTTATCATTGGATTGGTTAATAAATTCTTCCATTTAAGATTTCATTATCTGAATTATCTGAGTCGTACGCCCCTGATAAACTTTTTAAATAATTACCATACTGCAAAAGGTTGGAAAAATGAAGATGATACTCTGTTAGAAATTCTTATGGTTCTAATAGTCTGCTTAAGATCTTTACCTCATGATGATCCATTGCTAGTTGCCAATAAGCTTAGCTATGAAAAGCATCGCCCAATGCTCTATAAGCAGTACAAAAATTTGAAGAATGGTCTTCCAATAGATACGACAACAAGTCTACTGGCTTATGTTTTAGAATGTGAAGATTTATTCTATAATGACCAAATTGAAAAGAGTTGGAATTTGTTGTTTAAGGTCGTTAGTACTGCTTATTCATTAGGTTTGCATGTTTATGATGAGAATATAGTTCATACTTTAAAGACTGAACAACATGAAAAAGCTTTGGATGTTATTAAAAATAACCATAAGGCATCACTTTGGTTTGTTATTAATTTTATATCAGCAACGCTATGTTCTGTTCTTGGAAGACCGAACCCTGTTACTTTCAATTTCCAACCTTTGCTTAGAAACTATGAAATTCGTTTGAATTATAAAATGGGATTGGCTGAATTGGTTAAACGTTCCACAAATGTATTGATTGAATCGTATAAGATCCAAATTGGATTTGATACAATAACTGAAATTGATGAATCCTTTGTTAATGAAGCTTTAATCTATGAAAAGATTTTAATCGATACAAGAATCATGAGAGATATGAAATCAAGAGATGAAACAAAGTCAAGCTTTATAACTCTTCCTGTTGTTGACTCAAGAAAAAATGGAAACAAGAAATCTAATTCTAGATCTTTTAAATCTTTAAGTCAGGTGAATTTATCTCAGGCATTAAATGATTGTCCATTGGATATAAGATTTACCATCCTAAGACCATGTCCTAACCTTGAAAATGAGGAGTCATTTTGCTTGTTGAATACAGATTGTGATACTTTATGTGATTTGATTTTGTTGTATGCTAATAGAGCCAAATTCCATCAACATTTTATGTCAATTTATAGTAGATCGTTGGAAAGTTGCTTAGACTCAATTCTAAAGGTACTTGAACATAGTTTAGAACTTTCTGAACAACTTCAAAAGAAATTAAACGTTTCTTCATTTCAACAAATTTATCCATTGTTTTATACCTTCTTGTATCAAACTCTTGTTGTGAAGTATACGTTGATGCATCTTGGGTATGTTAAATTGGCACCTTATTATAATGAAATTGGATTAATTAGACAAAGATTGATTAAATTGTTTGATTTTGTTGGTTTGAATAACTGGAGACCGAACGTTGTTAGAATTGTCCAATACATTAGTGATATGTGTGATAACTTTTTCAGGATACATTTGGATAGGGAACTCAAACAAAGTTCTCGTTTGGCAAATAATGAAAATGCATCTCCTTTGCAAAATGGAATTAGATTTAATCAAAGTTCAAACCGTACTTCTCAAAATAACCCTCAAGTGGTTCAACTACAGCATCAACAGCAACAGATTCCACACAGGCAACAAATACAAATCTTGCCTCCGCCTCAACATTCTCAACAACAACAACATCAACAGCAGCTGCAACAGATTACTGCAAGAGCTGGAAGTATCTCTGTCACCCAACAGCAGAGTAAAAACGCAACCTTCCATTTTGCAATGACGCCAGCAAATGATTCTCCAAGGGTTGACCAAACAGCTGGTTCTTCAAATCCAGGTATAACTCCAAATACTCCAAATTTACAGTCAATACCATCATTAACCAATGTTGCATTGCTTAATGTTCCAGATCATATATCACAACAGATTCAATCTGACGGACGTCTGTCACAATCACAACTTCAAACGCAGCTCGGCAACCATACTCAAAATAACTCAGTCGATTCCCAAGGACAGCAGCAGTTACAACCCCTGCAACCTAGCCATCTATACCCTTATTATAATAACAGCTCAAGTTCACTTTCCCAGATATCATTGACCAACTATAATCTTGACTACTATAATCCTAACCAGCAACTTTTCCCAATTCCTGAATCAATGAGATTCCATGCCCAAAGTAGTTTGATTAATCCATCTTCATCTTCACAAGCACTTCAAGATCAATCACAACAACCTCAGCAACAACAGCAGAATCAACAACAACAAAATCAGCAGCAACAATTACCAGTTACCGTTGATCCGTTATTGGGATTTGATTTGAATGATCCATTCTTTGTTCAAAATCCGTTCAATTTTAACTACACTGCAGCCAGTAATCCTTTAAATGGAGATGGGAATCTAAATGGAAATAAACAGGTGACCTTTGATCGAGATATGGAAGCACAAGATTCAGCAAATGGAAATGCGACAGGGGATTATACATCCAATTCCAGACCTTACAATAGTCGAATCAATTCTAATGATTCTGAAGAGTTTTTGGGATACATTGGAAGAAGTAATAGCCCTTCCGACAGCATTGGAAAATCCAAAGATTGAAAAAACAATACCTCAAACAATATTATTATCTATTAATCCATACTTTTTTTGCTTATCAACTTTTCTAATCGTCGCTTTTGACTTCTTTATGTACACTTTTTTGACATTGTCTTTATATAATCTAATTCTATTTGAAAAAAAATTAATTTAAAACGGCTTCTTTGACACTTTTGTAACTGGTAGCATTTCAACAAAGAGACAAATATTATCATAAATGCTTAAAAGAAAATAAATCAGGGTAGCGATTTATTGCTGCCTTCTCAACTTATATATACAGTTTTGTAATTTGCATCCTATTGTACTTTCTATTCCATTTGAGTTGTATGGATGTATGTGTGTATCGGCAAGGACTAGTTGAAAGTGCCATTCAGCCTATATATTGCGGCTCGATATACCGAAGGTAGCTAGCTAGCTGTCTATATCCGGGATGAAGTATGAAGTTGATAAGTTGTATAAGCAAATAAGTGGTGTGATCTCATATTTCATATCTAGTAAAGAATTATACAGGAGACAATCGTTGTAAAATTTCAAGTTCATATAGATTAAACGTACTTCAAAAAGATGATTTAAATTCGGCACAGGGTTTAGGGACCAGGATCGCACCCACTGACGTCAGAACTTTCTCTTTCCAGGGGAGGTGGGTGGTGTATTATTATGAGTGAGTGCGTGGAAATCTTTCGCTTCGATGACGACATTTGCGGAAATTGGGAAAGGGGGGACGAGAGGGCATTCAATACCCTATTTTATTCTCCTCAACTAACTTCATAAAAGCTAACAAGTTAGCAATTTGTAGATTTGAAGTTTACAATAACTGATTATCGATTATCAGACTACTGCGGTTTTCGAAGGCTTTATATCGTGACCGGAGCACAAAGGATCTGGTCTCCAGTAATGTACTTGACAACACCCGGGCGTAAGCCTAGAATTTGAGAGGTTCGCACAGTGAGGAAGAAAGAAGGTCAACCCACCACCACCAGCGAATGCTTAGAGGCTAATAATTTTCTTCGCTAAATGAGATGCGGTCCACGAAATTGATGTTACTTTCATAATTTCATATATTCGAAAGGCAGATATTGTTTCGGGATTTCAAAGTCCAACTTGACCAAATGCAAATAGATATTTCTCATTTGCAAATTTAAATAAATGTAAATAAATGTAAATTGATTAAAAGATTTCTTGTAATTGTAAAGAATGCAGGCACTGAATTACACGAATGGGAAGATCAGTTTAATTTACCTTCCAATTTGAAGTTTTTTCCTTCTTTTCCCCTTAAAGTTCCGCGATGTTGATTGAACCCCATGTCGCGTTTAAAAAGATATGCGCGTGTGTGTGCTTTTCTGGCGGTACGTGGTTTGAGCTTACCGGGCGGTGGAATATTTAGCAGAAAGGAAAAAAGGGCACAAAAAAGCTGAAACCAAAAAGATAATAGTAGAACAAAGCATAGATTTGCTCTAAATTTGACCATATTATTACTTTAATCGTCTGCATAGATTCACTGTCTATTTGGAAATTGTTCAACTTTACAGTGTTATTTCAATTTATCTGCTTATGGACCACTGATCGGGATTGGTTTCCTCTGCTCATCCCAAATAAAACTGTTTTTTAACTTTCTCCTACTTAATACAATTTTTTCATCCGTGAACCGAGATTTTTCTTTCCAATTCCAGTATAATTGATTATGATAAGCACATGATACTTCCAGATGAGCAAAATAAGTGAAACTAGCAAAAAATACTCCTTAAGTTCTGGAGGATTGCTTGCCCCCCAAACTTTGCAAGATCTATCGGTATCCCTTGAAAATACGTTCAATCCAGTGCCGCAGGAAAAAGTCACCAAGGGCAAAAGAAATGAATCTTCTTTACTCCCACCTCTGAATTTCTTTTCTTCATCATCATCGTCCACTTCATCATCATCTTCCACTGCCTCATCAAATGTCTTGAATTCCTCTTCATCACCTCGATTTAAGGGTTCCCCACATATTGTTCATACCCGTCCACCACCAACTCCTTCGTACAGTTCACCAAAAATTCAAACTAACAAACTGGGTTCATTTGCACGAAAGTTCAAGAACTTTAATTCAATGAGAAGTTCTACAGTATCAGATACCAAACAAAGAGCAGCAATACCCAGTAGTACTGAATCGACAACAACCGATACCCAGCACCAAACTTCAACAAATGTTAACGAATTCGACTTTTTCTCCAACTTACCAGCCCCAACAAACTCATTACCATCTAATTATACTGATAGAAACTATACTTCAAATACAGTATACGCACAATCAGCCGAAAATACCATAGTAGCAAACAATTATCAACGAAGAAGGCTTTTCAACAGTGCAAGTTGTGCTTTATGTGATCTTCCATTGAATGATATGCTTGTATTTGATGGAGATGGATCCATTGGGAATTCTGAAGAGATTATTGAATTACAATGTGGTCATAGTTGTCATGAACGTTGTTTACTGCTTGAGATGGAATATTGTGAGACTTCGGAAGATAATGAGATGAAGAAGGATCAGGAAATTTATTTCCCTATTTGTTCTTCATGTGGTGGAAATTCTAGAATTACTCCAGTAAATCAACACCTGGTTGATGAAATGATACGAAAGGCTATTTCAGTTCCATTAGATCCACCTCCTTCGAAATTAGAACGTCGAGATAATTCTTCAACGGATCCGGTTACTCCTCCTCCCCCTCCACCTTCTTCAACAACTGCTTCTATGATAACCCATTCTCGTGCGGTGTCATTATCACAACCTTTCAATTACACAACATCAACGTATTCTTCACCAACCACTCATCATAGACGTAATGTTTCATCAGTGGGATCGATACCACCGATTCTTGGATCATCAAAAAAGCATAGAAAGAAACCATCCAGAGGATCATCGATATCTGCAATGTCATCCATTATTTCTTCTGCATCGTTAAATTCACCAGATGTTCAATCCTTTTCAATTGCATCGCAATCAATGAATAGATTTTCATGGGCAACTGAATTCCCTTTGTATCTATTAAGATCAAAGTTTATGAGTGAGCTTGATCAACTTGCAAACCAACTTAAAATCACCGATGATGAAAGCAGCAATAGAATATTAGACTCAAATTATCTAGAAAGGTTGGGAGATTTAAGATTGTTTGATAAACTTTCGGTTAATTGTGATTCGTTTAATTGGGAATCTAATACATATTGTTATTTATTCAGATCAAAAATTTTGATTGTGAATCTAGAACTGAAAAAATTCTTCGAGGTTGAATTGAATTCAAGATCACTCATAGTTTCTCCATCTGATGATAATTTGTTACTTTCGATAACAACTGAAGATAATGATGAATCCAAATATCATTTCAAATGTACAGTATTGGATGTTTTACAGAAATGGGGGGTTGGATTTAGTAATCATGAGGCCCATTTCCCAAGCAGTTTAATTGTTTCAACTATCAGAGAAGATGAATTCTATTCAATTTTCGAATTAAATGGCTTCAATGAGGATGAGATCGATCATCATAATCTAATTAAAAGATTACCACCTGGTGTAAATTCCAAATTTTATGAATCAACATTGAATTCATCAATATTCAAAAGACAAAAACCTCAAAGGATGATTATTATTTTGAACCAAACTGAACCAACGCAACAATGCCTGATTTCAATCAGAAACATAATTAAAAGTTTATTAATGGTTCGAATTGACTTATATTTAATCTTTACTTCCTGTTCTGAACTTAAATCAAGTTCAAATATTTTTGGAACGTTAGATTTTGATAGATCAACTATTGAAAATGATCAAAAATGGGATCTGTTGGATAGAATCAATGAATATCAAGCACAATTAATTGCAAAAACTGAAGGAATGGATACAAGATCCAATTCGATGACAATTTCAGAATGTACTTCAGAATATATTGAAAAATCATCTATGATGGATCCAACGGAGATCATTACAGTTGTTCTTTCAACTTCATCATTGAAAGATTTTCATTGTTTTTCAACCCTTCAAAATGTATTGATTGAAGTGAGTGTAACTCAAGGTACGAAAACTCCTGATCCAAGATATAGTATTTGTTATTCTGCAAGTTGGGATGATGCAATGGAGATAATATGTGGGTATATAGGACTAGAATTTGATGATAGTGATTTTGAAAGCTCATCGGATGATGATGATGAGGAGGAATATTTAGAAAGGGATGGAATTAATGGAGGTGCAACTGCCGAATTGAATTTTGACAAGCAGACAATCTGTGAAGAGATGACTGATACAAAGACTCTGGATGGTGCGACGACAATTACAACTACAATAGCCGATAATAATGAAAATGATAAAGAAGAGAATACGAGAGAGTATAGATGGTCTAGCTTAATCAAGGAACTCGATGATGCTTTACCAACGCAAGAATAAATACTATATATGCACATAGATTATCTGTCTTTTATATATACAATTTAAGGTATTTGGAAGTCAAAATTGATGTGTTTGACAGCCACTGTGTTAAAAATCGAATCAAAAGATAAGAAAGGGAGTGTGGGAGCAGAATCTTCTGAGAGGGAAATATTTTATTAGTTTCCCACTTCTTCGTGTTCCCTCTTTTTATTATCCCTCTTTTTATTCAGCCAGGTTTCCATTCCTTCCTGTATTGTTGATTTGTAATAAGTAACTATCAGTTGTGAACATCATGAAGTTAAGTTTCCTGATTTTGTTGAAGTGGGTAATTGAAGTCTCGGCTTATACTACAAGGGTAAGTAAAAAACAGAAAAGAGGGAGACCAGAGGGAGGGTGTGAGGGGAAATGTTCTCAAAAAAATAAGGTTACTAACTCAAAAAAGTTTAATTCCGATTTCACATGTGATGGATGCATTTTAATCACTACTGCATCTTCCTTACAGGGAACTTTAAATACCGATACTGAAGTCACTACAACAAGTTTAACAAACTCTGCTACTACCACCACCGAGGGTATCACCATTCCTATTACAACCAGCCCAAGTACAAAGACAACAACTGCTACCACACCAACAACTTCTTCAAAAACCACTATCACAACACTTGCAACCACAGCTACCACTCCAAACAATGTTGTGACAACTTCAACGGCCACATCAACCATTACTTCTAGTACTTTAACAACCAATTCTTTCCAAATGACTTCAACTACGGCTGTTGTAATCTTTGTAACTTACACTGAAACATTTGAAATTGTTGATTCTGAAATTTCATACTTCACCATGACTTTGGAATCTTCGGTGTATGTTAATTCCCCTTTGACAACTTCAACTTCAATTTACCAAGAAGTTGTATCCACGGTTGGATATTTCAACACCACTGGAGAAAATTTGGTCACTTCTTTAAGTACCATATTTGTTGGATCTTGGAGTAAGACATCAAAAACAGAAACTGGATCAACAACTGTATTCACAACTTCTTATTCACTTGCTGTTGTCACTTCAACTTACTTACTTTTAGAACCCTCCACCAATACTGGAATTGAAATAACAACAACTACTGAAGTAGACGTCACTCCGGTTAAAACCATTGCAGCTGAAACAACACGCACTAGTTCCACTAGTTCCAAAGTTACAGTAACTGAAACAAGTACATACTATGTCAGCACAGGGGAATGTTTTCAATATGCTACTGATGATTCAATTCTTGTTTCAATTGACAGTGAATCATCATCATTATTATCAGCCTCATACATAAATGGAGAAAGACATCAATTTGCAGTTTCTGATAGTTTCGTACTTTCCTTTGTTTTCCTGATTGTCATTTCTGTATCATTATAGATGATTAATCGATCCTTTCTTGTGGTTTTCTTTACTTTATGATTTAATATGGCTATATAATTATAATTGAATTTTGTCGCGACATAAAATTTGTAGCAAGTTAATTATATAAGTGGGAAGCATATTGCAATATCAATTTTAAGCAATAGAGTTGATATCATTCAAGTTTAAAACAATTGTAGGAAATCTCCAATTTCTCTCATAGATGAATGAGACTGAACCAAAAGTAGTTGAACCATCTTGATTTTCTTCACTTTGAGAAATTTGGATCCTGGTATTTGAATACTGCCTCCATAAGGACACAGCAGAAATTACTAAGCTTGAAGAAGTAAATAAATGAGATAAGCAAATCAAAACAATCAAACCAACGGAAGCTTTTTTCAATTGACAGTTCCCTGAAAGACCAAGCAATAGATTAGATTGTAGTTCAAATGTTGTTAAATTACTGCCTGAATCATACAAGGTTGATAAATAATCAGTCAAATCCGAGTCTGAAGAATTTGAATTGAGTAAATCTTCTAAAGTATCCCAGATTTCAACTGTTGAGTTACCAGTTGATGCTGAGGATATTTCACTATTGTAGAAACTGGATAAATAATCAGATGAATCGAGACCTGTTAGATTATAAGATTTGATTAAACCTTCAACATTTGTGCATGAGTCAGATACGTATTCAGATGTATAGAGAAATAGATTGACAAACCACAAGACATTCGAAGAAGCTTCAGTAGTTAGAAAGGATGAGAAATAAGTGGTTTGTAATTTGGATATTGCAATTAAAGAATTTGCAGTTAATTGGGATGACGATACAGAGATGTATCTTTTGTTATCCTGGGATGGATTAGAGGATGATGATTGGGTGATTAGTTTTTGAAAGACGTAAGTTGAAGATTTCCCAAAGAGAGTAGCTGTAGCAGCAGAGAGTGCAACTATTGGCTTCTTTGAAGATGAATTCAAATCAAGTAAAGTTGAATTGGTTGATTCATAAACATCTGACAACTCAGAAGATAATGAATTCAAGGAGCTTTTCTCAACCAATAATTTCCCAGAGAGACCAAGTAAACAGGCACTTAAAGCCACTTGAATGTAGTGGACGGTTTGTGAATTTAAGCTTACCATTATTAGTTTCTACAAGGGAGTAAAGGTACATTTGAAAGAAGGGGGAAACCCTCCTTTATGATCCCTCATTTTAAGACAGGATATTGAGAGAGTCGATCGACTCCAACAGTCGACTTTTCTCATTTCAGTCAGAATAAGGGAGAAAAGAGGGATGAATACATCAATCATGTACACTTAAATGGAGGAAATTAAATGAATCTACGTTAATTTACACTATTCGGTCCCATTATTCAGTTCTTGAAGTGAGAGATTGTTTAAAACAAGGTGAATTTGAATCTTTCTATTCAAAAAAATATGATGCCATTTCAAAGGTCACGTGCCATAGTGCAATGTATTTAGTTAAGTTTCGTTTGTTTAAAAGAGCTAAGTAATTAACTTAAACATTGTAATTAATTAGTTATTTTTTCACCCCCACTTGGTACTTATTAGGTTTTGTATCGGAAGAGGAGAAATATACAATATTCGATGGATTGTATTTTGAAAGATATATAAGTGAGTCATTATCCATTAGATCACACAAATATGTTTCTTCTCAGTTTTTGCTCCCATGCATAAGTAATTAATCAAAAAATGTCATCTGGTAAGTTAATATTTAATACTAGGATATTAATTACACTTTTACTAACATGATAAACTTTTATTTTATAATTAGAATTAAGATTTGATACACAATGTGTCCATGTTGGACAAGAAGAACCGGATTCTGAAACTAGATCAAGGGCAGTTCCAATTTATGCAACTTCATCATATGTTTTTAAAGATTCAAAACACGGTGCTGATTTATTTGCATTAAGGGAACCAGGATATATTTATTCAAGAATTATGAATCCTACAAATGATGTTTTTGAAAAAAGAATTGCTGCATTAGAAGGTGGATCAGCTGCCTTGGCTACATCATCTGGTCAAGCTGCTCAATTATTAGCAATTGGTGGATTGGCACATACTGGTGATAATATTGTTTCGACTTCATATTTATATGGTGGTACATATAATCAATTTAAAGTTGCATTCAAAAGATTAGGTATTGAGACTAGATTTGCAAAGAATGATTCAGCTGAAGAGATTGAAAAATTGATTGATTCAAAAACTAAAGCAGTTTATTTAGAAACAATTGGAAATCCAAAATATAATGTTCCAGATTTCGAAAAAATTGCCAAAGTTGCACATGCAAAAGGTGTTCCATTGGTTGTTGATAATACATTTGGTGCTGGTGGATATTTCTGTAAACCATTATTATTAGGTGCTGATATTGTTGTTCATTCAGCCACTAAATTTATTGGAGGTCATGGTACAACAATTGCAGGTGTTGTTGTTTATAAGGATATTAACATTGATAATGGATTTAAATTTGGAGATTTCCCTGAGAAATACCCACAATTTTTCCAACCTTCTGAAGGGTATCATAATGCCATTTTGAATGATTTATTTGGTGAATTATCATTTATTTATCATATTAGAATTGAATTATTAAGAGATTTAGGACCTTGTTTGAGTCCATTTTCATCATTTTTATTATTACAAGGATTAGAAACTTTGGCATTAAGAGGTGAAAGACATGCAAGTAATGCATTAAAATTGGCAAATTATTTACAAGATTCAAAATATGTGTCATGGGTTTCATATCCAGGATTAGAGAGTCATGAATATCACTCTAATGCTAAAAAATATTTAACTAATGGATTTGGATCAATTTTATCATTTGGTGTGAAACCAATTAAGAATGAAACCAATGATCCATTCAAAGAAAGTGGACCATTATTTGTTGATAATTTGAAGATTTTTTCAAATTTGGCAAACATTGGAGACTCAAAGTCTTTAATTATTAACCCATGGACAACCACTCATGAACAATTATCGGATGATGAGAAATTCGCATCTGGTGTTACAAAAGATCTATTAAGGGTTAGTGTTGGTATTGAAAATATTGATGATCTAATTGCCGATTTTGAACAGTCGTTTGCAAAATTGTGGGGTAATGAGGTGTAAGGATGTAGAGAGAAGTAAATAAGGAAATGTGTTAACTATGTGAGAGAGAGAGGGAGAAGAGTCCACTATGTATAGTATAATAATAGCCTTGTTCAATCTTCTTAGTGTAATAGTGTAATAGTATAGCATATACAAGGGAGAGTAAGGGTGATATGTTTATAGTTAAGGATGATATACCAATACCCAATGGATCATGCAAGGCATTGCCTTTCATTCCAACTTCACTACTTGACTTAAGAATGTCTATATCCAACAATCAATTGATGAATTCAATTAATAAAGTTTCTGACTACCTTGAAGAACTATTCAAATTCACAAAGACTTACAAGGATTATAATGGTGATGATTTTGAAGAATTATTGGAATTGAGTAAGAATATACCTATGTTTCATGGGAATTCCAAAATTTGGAAGAATTATGATGTTGTGGTTGGTGATAATTGGAGAATCTATGATGAGATTATAACTTGCATCATTTGTGTTTCATATATTTATAACCAAATTGGAACTGAAGAGATGAATAAATCATATGAAATAGACAAGATTGATGATGAAGATTGGAAGAGGTTTAATAATTTTTTCCGTAATTCGATCTTAATTCTGATCTCTTTTAAAAAATTAGTTGAAATTGATACTTTCCATTCAACTAAGTTCAATTTTATTTGGCATTTGAATAACTTAAATATTCAGTTGATTTTCATATTTAAGAATATTTATCTTGTATCGGATGAAATAGATAGAAAATTTGGGGACTTTAGTAAATTACCTGAGAAATTGACAATTTATATTAGAATTATAGTTTATTGTTATAATGAGTTAAACATTTTGAGGAATGGGAAGAAGAAAAAGGATAATGAAATGGAGATACTATTTAAAGATTATTTGGAGATTCTTTATTGTTATTATTTAAGTCTTGATAATTTCGAGGCTAATAAAGTCGGTAATTCAATTGGGTTAATTCAATATGGATTAATTAATTCAATGGATCAAGATTCAATTAGATCAAAATTAAAGATTGATGTTAAAAATAAAAAACTAAAGGATGGTGGATCAATTGGTAAAGATATTAAAATACTGAAGAAATATAATAAATTACCCAAATTTTATCAGAAGAATTTAATTAAATTAATTAAATTATTACAGTTATTGAATTTAAAGTTTAATAAATTGAACAATAATTTAAATTTTGATAAAATACCAAATACTGAAGAAATCAAATTAAATTTCCTATTTAACTGCAATAATTTACCAAATGAGTTACAAGTTCCATTAGGTATTACAAAGGAGTCAGTCTATTATCCAAATTGTATAGATAATAGTAATAATGATAATAATAATAATAATGATGATGATGATAATAATAATAATAATGAAAATAAGAAACAAGATTTTAAAATGAACTATTTTTAGAATATATGTATATTTGTATGTAAATTGGTACGGCAATAAACGAAAACTGTTATGTTATTATTCTATCTTTCTATTTACTAAGCATTAAATGCCCTAATATGTATCTAACACATGTATTTTTAGAATTAGAATAAAGTGTATTAAAACAATACAATGAACCCCTTAATTAATGAATTTGATAATTAGTTAATTAACTAGCTAATTGGTTGATTAATTAAGGCAGAACAAGATCCAGTGGGATGATTGGCTGAAATCACTAAGAGGGATCGATAGAACAATAACAATAGTGAATGCAAAATAACAATAACAACAATAATAGTTTTTGTTATTACACACATCTTTGCACAACTATTCTGATAAAATATTAAAGATTTAGATTTCATACTTAAAATTATTATTTGAAGTGCATCATCTATACTATAATAACCCACCTTGTTTCTTCCTCCCTCCCTCCTCTTCTCTCTTCCTCTATTTTATATATATATATATATATATATATATATATTCTTGGTTTAGCTATCATATTCTCTTTGGAGTATTTTATTTATTTTGGATTGATCTATAAAGTGATTCAAATCATCATTCACCATTATCAATATCCCCCTCAATCAATCAAAGCCATTGCCTGACATCAAATCAAATCACTTGATAGTCCGCCCCACTTTCCTCTTCTCCAATCAGAAACTTATAACCTTCCTTCTCACCCCACTCTCCCTACCATCAGCCAGTCTCATCAGCAATACAACCACAACAACAGCAACAACAACAACGGCCAAAGTGATTCACATCCCTCTCACAATCTAACTATCTAACTATCTATTTGTCTATTTAACCGTGTGAGTGTGAGTGTGTGTGTGAGTGTACCAATTCCTTAAGTTTGAACGGTGCAAGGAAGTATTGTTCTGCTTTAACATTATATTCAACTTACTCTGCATTAACAGTGTGTTTCGTTTCACTAAATCAGACACACAACAAGGCAGAATTAATTTCATTTGAATATTTCTTACTAGTTGTTGGAAATTATTTCAACATAAAATAACTTGACCAACTTACATTCCTTTTTCACATCCAACCTTTTCTCCATTCTATTATAAACGTTGGATTTTATATTTCATTCCTTTCTATCATGTCTTCAGATAACACATCCAATAATGATTTACAATCAAAATTACAGGATTTAAGTATCCATAATAGAGGTATGAATCCAAATATTCAAGCCAAATTATTGGCATTTCAAGCAAAAAGACAACAACAACAGAATAAAAAAGATGGCGGCGAATATCCGTCAACCAACAGTTCATCAACTTACTCTTCTGCGCCTTCATCAAATGTTGGCACTCCAAAGGATGAAACAGTTGGTGGATCAAACGGTGATGATCAACAACAACAAGAGATTTTATCAGGTGAATCATTAGGTAGAAGAACATCCTTTAGATTACCAAAAAAATCTGTTGATGATTTATCATTGAATCCTCATATCCACATTTCAAGATCGGTCAGTTCAAATTCAAATAATGATGAAAAATTGTTTGCAAGTAATAGACAAAGAACAAATACAAATACAACAGGTTCATCATCATTCTCAAGCAACTCATCATCTTGCTCATCTGCTGCAACTTCTCCTTCAATAATAGAAAATGTCAATAATATATTTGATTCATCAATAACTAATACTCCAACTAATAATACTCCTAATACTCCTAATGCTCCTCTACCAACTAATAATAATAATCATGTTAATAATAATGAATCAAATTTTAATGAAAGAAAATTACCAACTGTTATAATGTCAACTCCTGAATTACCTTTAAAAAGATCAGATTTAAATTTAGGTCAAAAAAGTTTATCATCTCCAATTACTCCTCTTGTTATACAGTCAAATCAGACACAACAACAGCAGCAGCAGACAAATCAGCAGAAAAATGATATGACCAAAACATCATCATCTCCCCTTTCATCTTTACCCGCTGCTCCAATTAAGAAAGCTTCACTGGCTGAAAGAAGAAGTCTTGGAAAACCAATGTCTTTATCGAATCCACTACTTATGAATACGACTACCCCACAGCAACAACAACAACAACAGCCAGAAACAGGATTATCCAAATTAAGAGGAAATGTTTTACCTCAGAGAGGATTACAAAAAACTAATAAATTAAATAAACTAAATAAACCAACATTTACATTACCACAAGCACAAGTTAAACCAAGTGGTATGTTTGCAAATTATTCGAAATATGTTGATATTAAGAGTGGATCATTAAATTTTTCAGGTAAAGCATCTGTTCATTCCAAAGGTGTTGATTTTTCCAATGGATCATCATTTAGAATTAGTCAAGATGATTTAATTTTTATGGAAGAATTAGGACGTGGGAATTATGGAATTGTTTCAAAAGTTTTACATAAACCAACAGGAATTATAATGGCAATGAAAGAAGTTCGATTAGAATTGGATGATGCAAAATTTAGACAAATTTTAATGGAATTAGAAATTCTACATAGTTGTATCAGTGATTATATTGTTGATTTTTATGGAGCATTTTTTGTTGAAGGAGCAGTTTATATGTGTATGGAATATATGCAAGGAGGTTCATTAGATAAATTATATCTTGGAGGATTAAATGAGATTCAATTATCATATGTTGCAAAATGTATTGTTAAAGGTTTAAAACAATTAAAAGATGATCATAATATAATTCATAGAGATGTTAAACCAACAAATATATTGGTTAATGAACTTGGTAAAGTTAAATTATGTGATTTTGGAGTTAGTGGGAATTTGGTTGCATCATTAGCAAGAACAAATATTGGATGTCAATCATATATGGCACCAGAAAGAATTAAGTCGGCAAGTCCTGATGTTCAAACATATACTGTTCAATCTGATATTTGGTCATTAGGTTTATCATTATTAGAAATTGCAAAAGGTTGTTATCCTTATCCTCCAGAAACATATAATAATATTTTTTCACAACTAAGTGCAATTGTTGATGGTGATCCACCAACTTTATCAAATGATAATTTTTCAAATGAAGCAATTGATTTTGTTTCGCAATGTTTAAATAAAATACCAAATGAAAGACCGGTTTACGGTAAATTATTAAAACATCCATGGTTACAAATGTATGATGAGAAAATTAGTCAAAGATCATTATCTGATTTAGTTTTAAAAAAATTAAACAATAAAATTAATGATGATGAAATAAGAAAAACACAAATTCCACCATTGCATAAAGGTGGAGCAACATCTGCATTACCTCCTATATAAATTTTTAATTTAAGATTAATATGAACACTTTCTTGTTTTTTTTTTCTTTTTTGTTAAAACTAATTGATTATAATATATAGAGAAATATTTATTCAATTAAGATAATATTAGTTAATTGTAAGTAGAGTGAGTATCTTGGAGAATAATAAGGTTTAAGGTATTTTTACACAGCCATGACACACGCCTCAAAATCGATTATGTAAGGATTATGACTCTAAAACTGAAGTCAAAGTTACCGGAGTCAAAAAGTTGTTGACTCTGATTTGGTGAGGGATATTGTTGCACAGCCAGCCGTTTTGCGGTGATGGAAGAAGATGCTATACCACTTCAATAAAGGGAAGTAAAGGAATAAGAGTAGTCAAAGGAGGATCCATTCATTCATTATTCGTTATTCATTCAATTTATAGATAAAATAAGACACAGAAACTTACGATGATGGTTATCAAAAGGTTCATTTCAACCGATTTGACCAAATCTTCCACCTCAACATTGTTAACTAGAAGAATCAATAGGAGGAAACCAACCAAATTCTCAGATAAATTAAACAAAGGACCATCATTTGATGATTTTTTAACAGGCAGAGCGAAGGATCATTTTCTAGATCCTTTGGAAATGGCTAGAAAAGATCCAAATGCAAGACTTCCATCATGGTTGAAAGTTTCAATACCAAAGGGTAAATCATTCAATGAGTTGAAAAAAGACGTTCGAGAGTTGAAATTATCAACTGTTTGTGAAGAGGCAAAATGTCCAAATATTGGTGAATGCTGGGGAGGTAAGAAGAGTGAAGCAACTGCAACTATTATGCTAATGGGTGATACATGTACTAGAGGATGTCGATTTTGTTCTGTTAAAACAGATAGAAATCCAAATCCTTTAGATCCAATGGAGCCTGAAAATACTGCTGAAGCAATTAGTAGATGGGGATTAGGATATGTTGTTTTAACTACTGTTGATAGGGATGATTTAATCGATGGTGGTTCGAATCATTTAAGAGAGACCATCGAGAAAATCAAATTTAAAAAGCCTGAAATTTTGGTTGAATGTTTAAGTGGTGATTTTAAAGGTGATTTAAAAATGGTTAAAAATTTGGCATTATCACCATTGGATGTTTTTGCACATAATTTAGAAACTGTTGAGGATTTAACACCTTTTGTTAGGGATAGAAGGGCGACTTATAGACAATCATTGGATGTTTTACAAACTGCCAAATTATCAAATCCAAAATTGATTACAAAGACATCAATTATGCTTGGATTTGGTGAGACTGATGAACAAATAATTCAAACTTTAAAAGATTTAAGAAAGATTAATGTTGATGTTGTTACATTTGGTCAATATATGAGACCAACAAAGAGACATATGAAAGTTGTTGAATATGTTAAGCCTGAAAGATTTGAACATTGGAAAAATGTTGCATTAGATTTAGGATTTTTATATTGTGCATCAGGACCATTGGTTAGATCATCATATAAAGCGGGTGAATCATTTATTGAAAATATAATTAAAAAGAGAAAGAGAAATGTTGGAGTTCCAATAGAATTAGAAGATCATCATCATGATGATGTGGAAAAAAAAAATTTTCTTTTGTAATTATATAAACTAAGTAAAATAAAGATCTCTATTTAATAAAAAATCTCTTAATATTGGTACGTTTTTACCAGTTGGATCATTTGTTACATTTGCACTGAATAACATTGACAAACTATCAATGGAATTTTTATTTGAGTCTTTAAATTTGAGCACCTTATCTAAATATAAGAACAAACATTTTAATAATTGATATCTTTCAAAGGATAAAGATTTTAAAATCGAGTTGAATTCTTTTTGTTTTAATTTTGAACTTTGCAGAGATGTTAAATTTAGTAATTGACTACAATCATCATCATTTAAAACTCTTTGATTTGATCTTAACCAACGTTTGAATAATGTTGTTATTGCATGGACATTAGGTCTTGGATTTAGTTTAGTAAAATTGATATCACCTTTCAATTCGAATTCCTCTTCTAATTGATTGATTTCGGACTTAGTTGAAGATAATCTGAATATTCCAACCTGTTTGAAACCTTCCACCTCATCAAGATATGTAAAACAGCGATACATTAGAATTGGTACTTTCAAACCGTTATAATAGAATGGTGATATCTGCTGGGATTGTTTGATTGTTAGATTGAAGCATTTGGGTTGTCCTGGTATAAATTGCGGGAGCAGCTGGTCATCTTGTGATTGTTGATTGGTGTCCTGTGAAGCAGTATCGAATATATCGTGCATTGTGAGTGTGTGAGTGTGAGTGAGTGTGTAAGTGTGTGTGTGCAAGCTGATGCGATAGTTGAACAGCAGCAGGTATATAATAGTTGATCGAAGTAGATTGGGGATATGCTGAGATGGTTATGTGTGTGTGTGCCAGCGAATCAGGTGATAAATCCGACCAGACCAACAACCACAACCACCCACACCACCGTCATTCCATTATCAATTGACTGGCTGGTTATCTCTGTGTGTCTCTCTCTCTGTGTGTGAAAGTGCAGAATTCAAAATTTCATCTCGCGAAACGCAGTGCCCCAAAACGGAACTTAATTTAAAAATAGAAATTAGTTAATTATATATAAGATAGTTAGTTATTTAGTTAATTTTAGTTTTTTAGTTTGTTTGTTACTTGGTTGGCTATTCTGATTGTTCAATCTCCTTGGTGATCTCGTCAACCTTGGCTTGGATGTCGTTGATCTTGGACTCGGAATTCTTGATGTTCAAATCAGTTTGATCCGATTGTTTCGCTTTCAAGTCATCCAATTTCAATTTCAATTGCTCAATGGTGCCTGCAACATCATCTTGTTTGACCGGTAACCCAATCTCAAATTCAGCAAGTCTCGAGATTGTCTCTGGATCAACGGTGAATTTTGATGTTGTGGAGTTGGTATTGTTGCTGTTGTTCTTTTTGGATTGCTTTTTGTTGTTGTTTCCTTTGAAGAATGATTCTTGTTCTTTTTTCAAAACTGTAACATTTGCAGGCATTTCAATTACTCTCCTTGGAATTGATTTATTTGTTGTTGATGACGAACTAGCAGTTGGTAAATTGACAATATCTGATGATCTCACATAAGTTGGATCAAATTGGAAAATTAATGTTTCTAAAGTTTGAATTTCTTTTGTGAATGCTGGAATTTTTGATGATTCTTTCAAGATTTCAATTTCTAAAACTAAATCATTCTTTTGATCCAATAATTTGATTGATTTTTCTTCAAATTCTCTCTTTTCACGTTCCAATTTTAAATCATTTTGGAATTTCTTGAATTGATTATCAAAATCTAATCTAATTTGTTTGATTTCTGTATAAATTGAGTTCTTCTCAGTAATAAAAGTTCTCTTTTTATTATACAATAAATCTTTTTCTTCTTGATTCTTCTTGAAATTTAGTGAAATTTTATCCAATTTTGATGTAATATCTTCAAATTTAGTTTGAATTTCTTTATTTGAAATTGAATTCAAAGATTTCTTCAGTTCTGCAATTTTGGATTTATCTAAATCAATTGATTTCTGTTGTTGATCAATACTACCGAAATCTTTTTTCAATTTTCTCAAGGATGTAATTTCTTTAACAAATTTCCTCTCATCGACAATCTTCAAATTCCCAGACCCAATCAATTCATCCAATTGATTGACCTTGACATCAATCTCTTCAACAGATTTGAATTTATTCTTGGATGATTGAGCTGTCAAATCTGAGATTTTCTTCTTCAAGGAGATATCAATCGACTTGATTTGCTCATTCACTTGGTTTCTCTTGAATTTGATATCTTGCTGGTCCTTGATGATCGAGTTCAATTCGGTTGTCAATTGCTTACGTTCGTCTACGACCTCAGTAGGAATTGAAATCTTGGAGATCCCTTTATCAACATTTAAAATTTCACTCTCAACTTTTTTCAACTGGTCGTTCAACTCAGCAAGTTTGGTGTTTCTCACCTTAACATCCGGTTGTTTGATGAACTTTCTTTGTCTCTGCTTAACTTCAGACATGATAACTTGTATTGATAGAGTATATATTATAAACAAACAAACTAACAAACTAACAAAAAAGGGATAATTAAAATAACACACCAACCATCTTTCTCGACGTCGATTTGATTTTCTTGTCCGCCACTGCCAATTTGAATTTACGGGTGCAAAAAGGTGCTTTACCTAACATCTTACCTAATCATTAGAGATCCCCGAAAAATGAAATTTTGACTCCCAAAGAGAATCCCATGTGGCATAATAACAGTATAATCAGTATTGGATATCTGAACTTTGTATCAATTGAGTCATTAATCAATACAAAATATTGATTGATCTTCAACAGAATACTTAAACCACTCAATAAACATCCAATACCAATACAACACCATTTTAAAATTTTATCCAATTTGTAATGATTTATTAATAAACCTCTAAAAATACTTAATAACGTTGCTGGAATCCAAAGTATATTTGAATATGAGTAAATTGAAATCAATTTTGAAATTGGTATCAATCTTAGAACTTTGAAGTAAAATTTCAATAAAACCCATAGAATTAATGGTATTAAAATAATATACCCATATAGTAGATTAATTGATGTTATAATTAATTTAAAGTAATCAACATTCAAATGTTTCTTGTTTTTACTAAACCATTCATGAAGTAATTCAGAGAATGAATTGCAGAAAAATAATAGAAAAATTAATGTTGCAGTAATCCATATTGAACCATATAAATCTCCAATTTCCGTGAATTCATCAATTGAAATCTTACTCAATGGGTTTAATGACTTGTAAATATTTTGAAAGAATTCTCTTGTTGTTAAATCAAAATATTTTCGATAATAGTTAATCGTAAAGATTGATCCTTTATAATTTTTTTTGATCTTTACTGAATTGGTTGATTGTTTTTTCGGTTGTTGTGGTAGTTGTTCGGGCTCTCGGATTGAGTCTTGAGGGAGTATAATATCATCATCTTCATCAAGCTGTAAATTGGAATCTATTGTCGAATATGCCATTGTGTGTGTGAATCAGCTAAATGCTTGAGTGACTTTAAATCAACTATCCATTATGGAGAAGTGTTCTTTTGATAGGCAAAGTTGAAGCTGATTATTATTAGGATAATGGTGTAAAGGTGTACTTTATCAAGACGAATCACTACATCGTTGCACCAGAGAGCACAATATTTTATAGCCACATGTCGACATACACGCGTAAAGATCACCATCACCATCATCCATCCGCTTTTCTTTTTATGTACAAAAAAATGATCAGATCCACTTTACTCCTCTAAATGAAAACACGATTTGAATCTATTACCCCCCCTGTAATTATAATCTAATGTACAACTTCTAATCCTGTCCCGATTATTTTTTATTTGTTGGTTATGTATGATAAGACTGGTTGGCAATTACTTTTTATTGTAGATCATTTTTGATAAACACAGATATACTCTTAATTAATTTAACTGTTAATTAAATAATTATTTTCCCCTTTACTCTCCTTTGTATTTTCAATCTATATAATTCCTTTGGGAGACGGAATATTCCTTTTTAGAAGGTATAATTCCTATAATGTATTGAATTTCCACACATTGAAAAGCGAACGTATTGCCAAATTTGGAATGACCCCCCCTCTCATCAAGCATTGTTCGGTTCTATTTTTAGAGGGTACAACCACCAACACAAAGCAATACAAGGATCTAGAATTCTTTCCCAATGTAGAAAGAGCGCAACTTGAAAACAGACAAAAGAAACAACGATTGATTGACACAAAGTTAAAATACAGTGTAAATTAAAATCCGGGTAACAACAATTTTTGTTGTTTATGTTTTTCTTTTGGTTATTATTATTACTATTATTCTCAGTATGAAAAAAATCAGTTTCACATTCTCTCTCTCTCTCCCCCCTTTTGTTTCTTTATTCTGATTTTATTAATTTAATATTGACTTAATTTAATTTTATTAATTACAATATATATTTGGTGATTAGCTTTTTAGTCTTATAACTTTCGTTCAAAATTAAAATCACTTCCTTGTTGGTTTTTCATTTCCAGTCCATTCATTTTACCTCACTGATATACTCAAAGATATTTCTCACTCCACTCCAAAATATCACCATTCAAACTCTCTCATAGACATTCACGTTTTGCTTATATCTTTTTAAATCTTCATTATTCATTTGTTCAATCTTATCATTAATGCCTTTTGAATATTCTTCTTCATCATTACAATTACATTAATTTACTTTAGATACTGAATTATGATAATCGTATCAAAGAAATTATACTCAAATTTATTGACTCTTTTAATATTTTTGAATCTTGCATTTGCATTCTCTTTCGAGTTTTTATTATTCGGTAATGGTAATAACAACAACAATAATAATAATGCAAAGATTGAATTTAATAAAAGAGATTCAGTTGACTCCAATGGCTACGGAAATTCTTCATCCATCGTTACATCATCATCATCATCATCAGGTCAATCTCCTTATTCTCTTCTTATACCATTATCTACAGATACCCTTCCTTCAACTAGTTTAGATTCATCATCATCCCTCTCATTTTCAACTTCATCAGATTCTACATCTTCAACTGATTTAGGCTTACGTTTCAATAATTTTGTCGCAGATTCTACAAGTTCCAGTCCGCCGGAGTCTGATTCTATATCTTCAGCAATCACAACTACTTCAGAGCCATCATCATCATCATCATCATCTACAGAGGCTGCAACTACTGCTGATACCTCATCTATAGCAGCTGCAACTACTGCTGATACCTCATCTACAGCAGCTACAACTACTGCTGATACCTCATCTACAGCAGCTACAACTACTGCTGATACCTCATCTACAGCAGCTACAACTACTGCTGATACCTCATCTACAGCAGCTGCAACTACTGCTGATACCTCATCTACAGCAGCTGCAACTACTGCTGATACCTCATCTACAGCAGCTGCAACTACTGCTGATGCCTCATCTACAGCAGCTACAACTCCTGCTGAATCATCATCTACAGAAGCTACGACCACATCTGCATCTTCTTCTGAACTGACCACTTCCTCAAGTATCGATTCATCATCATCAGCCGCCACCACTACTGATTCGGCATTTTCTGATCTGGCAAGAATTATTGCAACAACTGCTGCTTCTTCATCCCAAGATAATGCTGCAACTACTGAAACTAGCTCGTCCGATTCTTCAACTTTAGATTTGTCATCTGCAAGTTCAATTGATTCTACATCTTCTCAAGATAATGCTGCAACTACTACTGCTGCCTTGGTTGCTACAACCACCGAAGACGATTCTACATCAACTGATCAAACTTCTTCCCAAGACAATGCTGCAACTACTACTGCTGCCTTGGTTGCTACAACCACCGAAGACGATTCTACATCAACTGATCAAACTTCTTCCCAAGACAATGCTGCAACTACTGCCTTGGCTTCTTCATCCACTGTTGATTCTACACCAACGTCAACTGATTCATCAGTCACAGATTCGACATCCTCATTTCAAGATAATGCTGCAACTACTGCTTTAAGTCCAACATCATCTGATGATACATCCACAGATTCCACTACAACAGATTCCACTTCAACACCAACTACAGATTCTGTTACTGATTCTACAAGTGATTCAACTTCATCATCATCATCGCAAGATAATGCTGCAACTACAGCTGTAATTCCAAATTATTTGGTTGCATCGTCAGCTGGAATATCATCATCATCATCCTCTGATTCAAGTTTGTTGAGTACTTCAACCTCCTCATCTTTGTCTCAAGATAATGCTGCAACCACTGAACTAGGTTCATCTTCTACCTCAGTGACAGACACTTTATCCTCGTCATCATCTTTATCTACTTCATCTTCATCATCTTCAATGAACAATGCTGCAACTACAGAGTTAAGTCCAACTTTAACCTCTTCAAGTTCATCAGTTGGAGAAACATCTTCAAGTTTAGATAATGCTGCAACAACTGAACAAGTTCCAACTTCATCATCAATCTCATCATCTTCAACAGGCACAGAACTTTTGGTTGGTACTACCACTTCATCTTCGTCATCAACTTCTTCATCTGAGATTGTTTTATCAACTTCTCCAAATGCATTAACCACTGTGATACCATCATCCACAACAAGTGAGACGTCATCATCATCTACATCTTCGACCGAATTGTTAGTTTCATCGTTACCATCACCAACAACACCAGAATCAAGTACTGTTAATGCAGAAACAACAGCAACAGCAACTTCATCATCATCTTCGTCGATTGATTTGCTTCTTTCAACCCTTGATACAACCCCTACTGCTTACACATCATCTTATCCAACTCAATTAACTACAAGCATTTCCTCATCTTCAACAGCAGAAGCAACTACTGTTATTCCTCCAATTGGTTCAACTATTAAAACATCATCCTCAAGTTCTACATCAGTGATTGAAATTGAAACACCTTCTGAGTCATTGGGTACGACCAGTGCTACTTCTACATCATCATCATCAACAAACTATGCTTCTCAGTTAACTACTAAAACCCCTATTACAACAGGTGGTTCTACTTTAATAACAACAGGTGCTACAACGGCAACATCATCTTCATCATTATCAACTACAAGCATTTTATTAACCCCAGTAAGTGCAACCACTACTCCAGCTGTTGTTTCAACTACATCGTCTGAAGAAAGTACCACATCTACATATCATTCTGGTACAATCATTTCTACTACAAATCAGGTTGTTGCCAGCTCTTTAACATCTACAAGTTCTATCTTAACCAATACCAATACTGCAACATTTATTTTACCAAGTATTACATTGGGCACAACAGCAACAACCATTTCTCAATCAACGGGCCAAACTGCTTTAGTTTCAACGACTACAAATTGGTTACCTTCAAGTTTGGTTTTACAATCTGCAATTACTCAATCTGGTTCATCAGTTTCAACAACAGCTTCTGTTGCAACATCTGCATTACCAAAGGCAATTTCACCAATTGAAACTGCTCAACCAGCTGAGAATTTCACTTTGATTACAATTGGTTTCAAACAAGAATTAAATTATGAATTTGTTGTTCAAAGTTCAATTACTTCTGCCCAAATATTTGAATATTTACCACCATTATTGGGAGATCCATTTGAAGATATAGATGCATCATCAATATATGTTAAACAATTGGTTCCATATACATCATCCGAAGTTGATTATATCATTACTGTTGCAGAAGTTTATTTTGACCAAAATTATATTGATCAATTACAAAATTATATATCCAATTCATCATCAATATTTTATGATAATTCACACTCATTAGAAAAAGCAATGGGTGAATTGGTTGATAGTAGAGTTCCAATAACTGGATTAGTTAGTGATTCAAATCTGGGTGATTCATCATCATCGTCATCATCATCATCATCTTCAAATGATTTATCATCGTCGTCATCATCATCATCATCAAATGGTAGTGGAGATGATAGTACAAGTGAAACAGTCCCAAATTTGGGATCTGTTGATGAAGTTCAATATTCTTCAGCATCAAAACTTTCTGTTCAAGGTGGTAAATTAGCAGGTATAATTTCCGGTTGTACAGTTGGTATTGGATTGTATTTTGCAATTACAGTTGGATATTATAGAAAAAGAAGAAGAGCGATGATGAAAGAAAAAGAACTGGAAGAAGGTTCATCAATTACTGGTTTAATGATTGGATTAGGAGATGATTCCGAAAGTAAAGAGTTTGGCAATAATGACTATCATAATTATTATTTATCATCATCAGATTCTGATGACAATAATTCAAATAATGGTGGTTGGTCATTAGGTGGAAATTTAACATCATCATCACCACCAAGTACAACAAATAGAGCAACTTCTTCGACATCATTCGGTAAATTATTCAATAGATCAAGTTCTGTTTCTGATATTGAACAGAGTGATTCATCAAAATATATACCTACAATTTCAAATCCAATCAATGTTAAAAATTCATTAGGTTGGTGAAAAAATTAGAAAAAAAAAAAAATCAACATCATTTTGCTAATTGTTTGTTTCACTATAAAAATTACAAAAAACTGAAGAATTTATTATTATAAAACTTATGTAACTAACTCCTTTTTTTTATTCAATTCTTATTTTGCTTGTCTTTTTTTCTTTATTCCATTCCCCCTACTCCTCCCTCCCCCCTTTCCCATTTCACAAATAAATTGATATCCTATATTTAAAGTATTAAACTTGCAGATTCATTAAATAGAATTAGATTTCTTTCGAATGTGTAAATTGGAAATAACGAGTAACTGTTAAGCTTTTGTTTATCAGGTAAACCAGAAGCTCCGTTATCGTTGATCAAATTCAAATAGTTTTGGAATTCTGTAGATTCATCGAAAGGTAATGAAGATCTTTTGAAATTTTCAAAACTCACCAAGGTTTGGAAAATTGATGATGTATCGGAGTGATCTTTCTTGGGGCTTGATGATAGTTGTCTTGAGTTGATTTTAGACTTTTCGAATTTCAAAATCGATACGAGTATTTGAGATTCATCTGAGTCTTTCAAGAACGCATTGTTTACAAAACTCAGCGTATTCGATAGCCTTTGACTTAGTTCAAACTCTAATAATTCAGGTAATTCATTATTATTGTTATTGGTATTCATTAGGATTCTGCACCTTCGAAGGTTGTAGTCTTGTAAGATTCTGAATTTGATATACTTTAAGAGAAATTCTTTATTGATTAATGCAGAGTCAGTCGCTGATGTTAGCCTTCTCAAGTTTCTGTAAAAGATCAATATCTGTTCCCTTTTTGCAAATATTGAAAGATACTCAGGAGTTATACCCTGTGATCCATAGATTTTGACTATTGGAGAGATGCATGCTGTGAGTCTTGGTACTGAAACCATGATGATTAAATGAATAATTGGATGAGGAAGGGTGGTACAAATTCAATTCAAGTTGAAGTTTCAAAAGCGGCTTTTTCAACCGGGAAATTTAATTATTTAAAGGGGCAGGCAACAGAAGTGGAATGTTAGTTGCTTTGTATCAATCAGCTGTACATTCTGCTTCTTGTAATCTTGCTATCACACTTACAACACTTACACCACAATTACGCCACACTTACACAATGAGCTTACCTGAGGTTAAAGATGGGAAGATCTCCTTCAAAGCATTGACTTATCGCAATTACACAACACCTGTTGAATTATCAACCGTTGAAATTCCTGTTGAATCATCAGATGTCTTGATTAAGCCAACAGAGGTTTTGATCAAGGTTGCTGCAGTTAGTGTTAATCCTGTTGATATTATACTTCAAGGTCTCACTCCAAAATACTTCAAAGTGGGTAAATCCGTTAAACAATTTGGACTGGATTTCTCTGGTACTATTGTTCAAACTGGTTCAGATATTAAGGATTTTAAAACCGGTGATAAGGTTTATGGAATTTATACACAGGGTTTTAAGTCCAAGTCATTTTCTGAATTTATCATTGCTGATCCAAGAGATGCAGTTACTTTGGATACAATTCCAGAGGGTTTAAGTTTTGAACAAGCTGCTGCAATTCCAGTTGTTGGTACAACTGCTTATTCATTATTGAAAACATATCCTGATTTAAAGGATAAGAATGTTTTAATCCTTGGTGGTGGAGCATCTGTTGGATTATTTGCTTCCCAATTTGCAAAATTCTATTTCGGTGCTAAAAATGTAATTACAACATGTTCTGAAAAATCTTCATTGGGATCAATTGCATCCGGTGCTGATAAAACAGTGGATTATAGAAAAGGTCCAGATTATGAACTATCTGAATTGATTAAAATTACCAAAGAGATTGGGAAATTTGATTTCATCTTTGATACAGTTAGAGATCCTGTAGTTGGTGATCATTTGGCGGAATTAATGAAGACCAAAAACGAAGGCGGTAAATATGTGCAAGTTAGTGGTTCAACTACAAATGATTATTCGAATATTACAATTAGTTCATTACTTCCTTCGTTCATAACATTTAGACAAAGTTTGTTATCGATGATTGGATTGTCCAAGTTTTCATTTGCTGTTGCATCAGGACACAAAACCGAAGGATTTGCAGCTGCAATTAAGGATCTTTATGCGCAAGGAAGATTAAAAATCCCAGTTGATTCAACATTTGATTTCTATACCCAATTTGAAGAAGGTATCGATAAGGTTAAAAAGAGTAAAGCTTCAGGTAAAGTTGTCTTGAAGCTTTAGGTTTATGAATTACCCATCCACAATTAACCCTTTTACCTTTTTTGTTTTTTTTGATTTTGTTATTTTGATTTGGTGGTTGGGAACTTAGTTTTTATGATTTGAAAAAGATCCTTTTTTATGATGAAAAATAGTACTGTAAAGGATGTATGCAATGTGTCATACCATCAAACTCCCTCTCGCCCCAATGTTGCTCTAATGACTGTATTTGCCTTCAAAAGTTCAAAGCTTTAATCGAAGAGGTGATGTTGAGACTGGCTATTTAAATGGAGGTTTTGAAAACTAGTATAAGCTACCATTATTAAGTCCTCCTGATTGTCTTCAAATACTTGAATAACCACTCATCTCTTCATGTAACTATAACAGCAAAGTAAGTCCTGTACTGAAGTTTTCGATATACTCCTCAGACACTAGCAATCCAAAAAGCAGGAGCAAGAGGGAAATCCGACTAGTCTTCAAGATTTTGCAAAAAGGTGGAATGGTCCATTTACAATTTGAAGTGTTACATTCAACTCATTAATTATTTCGTATAAATATATATTCAAGAAAAGATCTTTACATTGCTTTAACTTCTTTTGTATATTTACTCTTCAAAAGCATTTCAGATTATGGTCAAACCAAATTTCCAATCCTTTGTCTTTAATTTTCAACTCATGTAAATCAATAATAATATTGAAAATCTTCAAATAGTGTAAATTCGTCCTTGATCTAAAAGCCATAAAGATTCTGTAAAGATTTAGATTATTTAAATTAATATCATCAAGAGTCAATCCTTGGGGATCAAATCTATCATCCATTATTGATTCATGATTTTCTCTTCTTAAACTATCAAATGAAAGAAAATGTTGTTCAGTTAATGATCTCTTGTAGTTAAATTCTGCAACTCCAACTTCAAGAAACTCTAAAGATTCAAGCTTTGTACCGATTAAATCAATAAATTCAATCAAATCTTGAAGCTTGATGTTCAAATGCATCGTTTTCAATTCTGTAAATGAATCAAATAATCTTGACATTATTTTTAAATTCAATCCAATCAATTCAAATTTGGATTCATTGATTGAATCAATAAGGAAATTTTTCAAAGATCGATGCTTTGATATAGATTTCATATAATCGTACAATAATTTATCAAACGTTATTCCAAAATAACGTTGTTTGTTCGTATTCCATCTTAAATTTAGATAGATACTCTTTAATGAATTAATCGATTGGATGAATTCAATTCCTGAATCTTTAACATCGTTATAGAAATCAAGTGCCAAATGTTCAAGATTCTCAACGTGTGGTTTTAATTGATTCAAGAAATGATTTTCCACTGGAATAGATGAGTTTCTCTGTTGCTGTTGTTGTTGAATGATCATTTGCTCAAATTCTTCAGGATCCAATTCATCGGGTAATTCGATATCTTGATCAGCTTGATTTGAATCTTCTTCATTATTCAAATCAATCATTAATTCAGAAACTTCAAGTAATTCCAATGATTTCAGTTTAGTGAAGTTAATATTCTGCAACAATATTTTAGAATCATTCGATAATAGAGAATAATTATCAAGTCTGAGATGTTCAAGTTGGAGTTTTTTGTTTCTTTTACCAAAGATTCTTTCCAATCTGATATTTCCATCCTTAAACTCCTCAATTTTAGAATTGAAATTGATTTCATTATTCATGAATTTCAATGGATAAATAGTGTATGTTGAACCACTGAGATTTAAAACTGTTAAATTCTTGAAATTTGAAACATCAAAATCCAATCCTGAATGACTTAATGAAAGCTCCTTTAAATTGTAATTCTTCAAATATTCATCAACATGTGATAAGAAATCACAATTAACTGTAATCAATCCGGTATTTGGTAAAATCTTTAAATAATCATTGACATTTATAAAACATGAATTATAATTAAACCTTATAACTTTTAGATTATTCAATTTTTTGAATAGCAACTTTAATAATTTAATGGCTTCAATTTCGATTCCCGGTAAATTTTTACCAATTTCAATATATTCAATATAATTACCCAACTTTGAATGATCAATTGTTCGTATAAAACTTTTCAAACCATAAGATGTCTTAATGATTGATGATTTTACCTCATGATTATCAATTTTTCTTAAATCATCAAAATCAAACAATTCTTTATGATAATACAATCTTGTTCCATCCAATACAACCGATCTATACAACCGTCTAATATTACTCTTGTATAAAGATTTACAACATAGTAGTAAATGATAACTGTCAGACTGTAATAGATGATCGGAAATTTTCAGCTGTAATTCAATAGGAAATTGATTGATCATTTTTTCTCTTGACTAAAGAATTATTCAAGTAACGAAATCAATCACACAATCATGAATGATAGCAAACTTATATACAGAGATGATAGATTCGCTTTTTTCAGTTGATATTCTCTTATTGTTTCACCAAATTATACCAACAAATAAACACCAAAAGACACAGCAAACAGAGCTAATAGAAACTGTCTAAAGTTAACTCCGAGTGGGTGTTTTCGGACAACCCCTTCTGTGTGATTGGATTCTCAATTAAGAAATAACAATAATGAAACGAATACAAAGATTTCAATGATCGGTTTCTCAACCAAACGTGTCTTCGTTTCCCGTTTTCTTTGTCCTTTGTAACCAATAAACTAAGTACTTCGATCTTATCGGAAACGGGTCATAATTGAACAAGATCTGGTGAAGTTAAATAATAAGAGAGTTGCTGTGCGGCTTTGCCTACTTTGAAATAATTTTTGGCAGCAACTTTTACACAGTTCTATTTGGTGGGTTTAGCTAGATTACCGGGTTGGTTGGTTGGTTGAGTCCAATATCGATACTAGCTATAGGTAAGCCAGTTTTTAGATGATTGCAATTTATTTCGCGCATTCTGTGAATCATCCATCACCACCTGTTGATATACATGCTCAGATTATTGTTGGCTTGTCTTTATCAGATCACAGCTATCTCTTCTTCATCACCTTGGGATTGTAGTTGACATTGTTGAATTGGTGAGACAAGAAAGGGTAATGATTAAAGAGGGAGGCAATTTCTTTCTCGAAAAGTAACAGAAAGGAATTTGAACGAATAAACACAGGCCTCAGGGGACTATGAACTAATCATGGAACATGAACTACGACAAGACCCAAATGAAATTTGCTAGAACCTTCCACCGATCTCCTTCAGAGAATAGTGGACTATCATTCAACCAGTATACACCATCGCAATTGCGTGGATACCAACTTATACCAACTTATTATCGCTGTAGGGGTGAAGTAATCATTGAAAAGTGGAGAACACATAGATGACGCAGGATTATATAATCAGTTTTGCCCCTCGGTGATTAGCAATAAGCAACGTCTTAACCTGCTGTTAACAAGGTCTGATTACAAATAGATACAGTGATTATAAATTGGCATCAGTAGAAGTCCGAGAATTTAAGATAGTAGGGCAACGGAGTTTATATGCAGTCCAGTCTTCCTTCTGTCCCATATATGCCTGAATCATGTGTCACTTTTAATAATCAACGGAGTTAATTGAGCTGAAAGCCAGCAGAATTTAAAGAAATGAAAACACCGATTCATAATCAGAAAATGTATTTTATATAAAAAGAGACACTTTTGGTCCATATATTCAATTGAGTGATGGTTAGTAATTTGCCTATCTGTAGAATTTACTCGCAAACAAAATAGTCATGACTTTGCCTAATGTTAAAGATGGGAAGATCTCCTTCAAAGCATTGACTTATCGCAATTACACAACACCTATTGAATTATCAACTGTTGAAATTCCTGTTGAATCATCAGATGTTTTGGTTAAGCCGACAGAGGTTTTAATGAAGGTTGAAGCAGCTAGTATTAACCCTCTTGATTTTCTTCTTAAATCTTTGACTACAAAACATTTTAAAGTTGGTAGATCAATTAAGCAATTTGGAGTTGATTTTTCAGGTACCTTAATTCAAGTTGGATCAGATATTGATGGTTTTAAAATTGGTGATAAAGTTTATGGAATTACTCCTGATGCTTTCAACGGTAAAGCATTTTCTGAATATATTATCGCAGATCCTGAAAAATCGTTTTTGTTTGATATTATACCAGATGGCTTAAGTTTTGAACAAGCTGCTGCAATTCCAGGTGTTGGTACAACTGCTTATTCATTATTGAATACGTACCCTGATTTAAAGGATAAGAATGTTTTAATCCTTGGTGGTGGATCATCTGTTGGATTATTTGCTTCCCAATTTGCAAAATTTCATTTCGGTGCGAAGAGTGTAATTACAACATGCTCTAAAAAATCATCATCAACTTCAATTGAATATGGTGCTGATTTAACTGTTGATTACAGAAAAGGATCAGAGTATGAAATTTCTGAATTAGTCAAAATTGTTGAAAAAGTCGGGAAATTTGATCTCATCTTCGATACAATTAGGGATCCTACTGTTGGCTCTCATCTGGATGAGTTATTAAAGACTAAAAGAGAAGGAGGTAAATATCTTCAAGTTAATGGTATAAGTACCCATGATTATTCAAACATTACTTTAATGTCGGCCATTCCTTCTTATGTTACAATGAGGCAGAGTATCTTGACAATGCTTGGATTATCCAAGTTTTCATTCAGTGTTGGATCGACTTTTAAAACTAAAGGATTTTCACCAGCTTTAAAGGATCTTATAACTCAAGGGAAGTTAAAGATCCCAATTGATTCAACTTTTGATTTCTATAGCCAATTCAAAGAAGGTTTTGAAAAAGTTGAAAAGAGCAAAGCTACTGGTAAAGTTGTCTTGAAGCTTTAAGGTTTTTCGCCTATTCGTGTGATTTTTGTTGTGTATTTATCGTATAATTAGCCCATTTGTTCTTTAAAAGAAATGCTGCTCTTTTTCTATGAATCCCAAATTTGCAGAAACAGCTCTGGCCTCAATGAATACCTACAACTGTTTTCTTTTCTTTTTAATTAAATTTTTTTGAACGATAGAAAAGTAGAATTTATAAAGTAACTAAAACAAATACCTGATTCAAATTAGTACCATGTGTAAAAAATTAAATCAGTAAACAAAAGTAAAGAAAAGCAGAACACAAAGGAAAAAGCAAAACAAAAACCCAAAGGTGACATCATTTTATCACCCAAAATATATAAATATATAATTTAGAAAAGTCCATATTCATTTTAGTTCAATGAACAATCAAAATTTTATCATTTCTTGCAATTAATTTATCAACCAAATGTTCACGATAATCATTATCCGTAACTATAATCAGATCATTAATCGTTGAAATATGATAATTATCCCTTAAGAAATCAGAAAATCCTTCTTTTGAATCATCAGAACTAGATCCTTCCTTTTCAGTTTCATGATAAACATGTAATTTAACTCTACCATCTTGCATTAAAAATTCATTCTCTTTGATCATATTCAATAAAGAGTTCTCACCTTGGATTATAATGCTGGCCGATGTTATCTGTTTATGATCAATCATCATCGAAAATAATTTCAATGCAATTACATCCTGAGCCTGTAATTCCTTATTGTTTATAATTAATTTGATAACTGTAATATGGAAAGAATCAGGATCTAACATTGTTTCACTGGATAAAATTGAAGCAGTATCAAGAACAACAGGAACAACACTTGATTTAGTATTGAATTGATGATGATCCGAACTATCATTTACATCATCAGGATGAATCTGTTGATCATTGTTTATAAATAGACAGCTAAAGCATCTGCTTTGTGTAGCAGCTCTATTAAAATCATTCAACATGTTTGGTTGACTAACGAAATCTCTTATTGTAACAGTTTGAATTATCAAATCTTTTGAAGAATATGAAGGATTGTATAAAATAGTTTTCAAATAATCTTCAGGTAAAGAATACAGAATTTCAGAGGTAAATTCAATACTGTTTATATCACTAAAGATCTTTAAAATACTCAAGATTGAATTTAAATGATGTTCCTCAGTTCTGAAATTTTCATCCTTTAACATAGAGGCATGTAACAAATCAGCTGTTCTTTGAGTCAAAGTCTTGACATTTATTCCGTGAACAGGTAATTTTGAAGGTTGTGATAAATGATCTAACAAGATCAAATTTGTTGAAACAGTTTCCAAATTATTGACAGGTAAAATTAATCTTTTGAAATTAACATCCTCAAATGTTGGAATTCTTCTGTTTGGTGGAACCGATTGTGAAGGAGTTTCATTATTTGAAGAATTTGGTTCATTCTCTCTTTGCTTTTGCTTTAACCATCTTTGGACTTGATCCCTATAGGATTGAGGATAACATAGTATTGTTAGTGGGGTTGTTAAAAATGTTGAAACTAATGCCATCAAGATAAACATCGAGAATGTTTTCTTCGAAATAATTCCAGCATTTAAACCTGTGTTTAGAACAACAATCTCCACAATACCTTTACAAGACATCAAAACTCCAACAGATAAACTTTCTCTCCAATACAATCCATATAGTTTTGAAGCAACAAATCCACCAAAGATCTTACCAACTAAGGCAACAGAAATAATACAAACAATATAAGCCCAATCAATACCTCTATTAAGTTGACCCAAATCAACACTTAAACCTGCTTGAGCAAAATAAAGTGGAACAAGAAGAATATTAACCAAATCTTCAATTCGTTCAGTTAATTTAATCACATAATTATTTTCTCTTGGAACAATAACACCAATCATAAATGCACCAAAGATAGGATGAACACCAATGATATCGGTAAAGAATGCAGAAGATAAAGTTAGCACTAAAATTATCAAGGTCGCAAAAGGTGAAGGACCATTTGGATTATCTAGATCCTTCATCATATTTTTTAGGGCAAAACGTAATGCCCATCTCATTGGATAAACGCAGAACAAACAGTATCCAATGGTTACTAAACAAATATATGCTGTTGTTTGAGGACTTGTTGCATTAGCCAAAGTAATACTTAATGCCAACAAAATCCAACCAAGTAAATCATTGGTGATTCCAGCAGCCAAAACAATGATACCAACTCTATCCTTAACCAATCTTAATTCGGTCAAAATTCTTGCTAAAACCGGGAAAGCAGTAATACACATTGCAACTGCAATAAACACCATAAAAGTTGTAAAATTGATTTCAGTTAATGTTGTATCATTTTTTCTATATTCATCCCATAATCCAACGGAAATTGCACATCCTAAACCGAATGGAACAGCCATATTGAAAACACCAACAGTCAATGCGATCTTGATATTCTTTCTCAAAAATTGAATATCAACCTCACATCCAACCATGAATAATAGTAAACAAACACCGAGATTAGAAGTCAATATTAAACCTTGCATTGAAGCAGTTGGGAAAACAGTTGTTGTGAAATTTGGAATCTTACCCAAGACACTAGGACCAAGAAGGATTCCTGTGATGACCTCTGAAATCACCCTTGGCTGTTTCATCCATCCTAGTGGAGTATGTACAATCTGTGAGAGTATAAGTATGAATATAGCTTGAAAAAAAAATAATGTATACGGGGTTGAAGCAGAATATATTAGAGGATTAACCCCAGTAAGGATTCCTGCACCTGCAGCAGTCATTAAGATATCAACTATATAAGCACCTTCTGAGTAGAGAAAAAAACCGATTACTGTTACTTCTCCATCTACTCTGTAAATTAGAATGGCCAAGTAAGAGAGTTCCTTCCTTGTCTTGCTCTTGAGTGCCTGTTGAAGTATCAATTATCCATCCCCCTTTCAGGCGGCTTTAATGGACATGTGCCGTTTCAGGGCATTGAGTCGATCGACGTGTCGTCGTCCTATTTTTCACTTCAGTCATAGATGCATATATATGGGATGACAATCATTGTTGACATGTCTGATTTACTTTTTGTGATGTCAACCATCTATAACGATGTTATTACAGCCAATCAATATCAAGAAATGGGTCGAGGAGAATGAGCATCTTTTGAAACCACCGGTCAACAATTACTGTTTGCACCGTAAGGGGTTCACGGTGATGATCGTGGGTGGTCCAAATGAGAGAACAGACTACCATGTTAATCAAACCCCTGAGTGGTTCTACATGTACAAAGGTGATATGCTACTTAAAGTTGTAGATGATGGTGAATTCAAAGATATACCAATCAAGGATGGAGAGTCCTTTTTGTTGCCTGCAAATGTACCACATAATCCAGTTAGATTTTCAAATACAATTGGGATTGTTGTGGAGCAGGATAGACCAGAAGGGATAAATGATAAAATCAGATGGTATTGCTCAAAGTGTAAGGAGGTCTGCCATGAGGTGGAATTCTACTGTCACGATCTAGGAACCCAAGTCAAAGAAGCTATCGTTTCCTTTGATGGCAATATGGAAGCAAGAACTTGTGGAAAATGTGGTACCTTAAATTACTCCAAACCTCAACAGAGCTGAGCTCATAGTGCGGGAAATGAGTTTATTGTCTAGTGTATATACTCGAGAGATGACAGTTAATATTGAAATTCAATGTAAACATAAAAGTAAATATGGAAAAGGGGGAAACGCAAAAAGAAACAAAAAAGCAGAACGTTTAGGAAAAACCCAGAAACACAAAAGCCAACAAACGTACACTATCTAACAGAGAAACAAACAAAAATCGATACAAAATTCACTCAAATGCTTTCTCTAACCAGCTGAACAGTCTATCATAAACCACGGAATTTGCATTGTTATGGGCAATGTTATGGTTGGAATCAGGGAAGACATAGAGCTCATAATTCTCAACCGACTTCATATCGAATTTATCGATCAATTGTAAAGTATTTTGGAAATGGACATTGTCATCAGCGGTCCCATGCATGATAAGGAATTTGTTAACACTCTTGAATGCTTCCACATCTGAAATCAAGGAATACTTAGAATATCCTTCAGTATTGGCTTCAGGTGTATCCATATATCTTTCCGTATAGATTGAATCATATAACATCCAATTAGTAACAGGAGCAACGGCCATACCATATTTAAATACTTCACCTTTATCGAATTCTAACGTCTTTAAGGTGGTAAATCCACCATATGACCAACCCCAAATTGCAGTCTTTGATTCATCAATATATCCTTTTTCATTGATTAATAACTCTGTTGCTTCAGTAATATCACGTGGTTCCCAATATCCAATCTTATCTTTTGCAAATGATTTAAAGGCCCAACCCCTTCCACCAGTACCTCTTGGATCAATGTACCAAGTTATTATCTCCAATGATGAAACAGCAATTTCTTCGAAATAATAACTGAAATCTGAATTCAACTTTTGCGCTCCTGGTCCACCATAGACTGAAACCAATAAAGGATATTTGTTCTTTGGATCAAATGTAGAAGGTTTAACTTCAACAACATCAATCTTTGTACCATCTTCTAAAACAACACTGAAATATTCTTTTGTTGGGACTTGATAATTCTTCAAAGTTTCTTCAAGTCTCTTTGATGATTCGTCATCCAATGAAGAAGCAGATGTAAGGGTTGAATAATCATTTGCAAAATCAGACATGCTTATCAATTTTGTGAATGGTAAATTAGGTCCTGAATATTTGACTAAACCGTATTTACCACCAGATGAACATGTCAATGAGTATGTACTAATTGTCGATGGATCAGTTAGATGGACCAATGTATTATTTATACCAGTCAAACCAACTTGGTACAATTGTCTTTCTAGAGCACTTCCTGCAGTACCTACGAAATAAACAGCTTTATCATCATAGTTATAACCTAAAACACCAGAAGTGACATCCCATTCACCAGAGGTTAATATAACTGGAACAACAGATGTACTTGAGGAATAATATGCCAAGTGATCACGTTGGTCAACAACAATCGAATCAATGTATCCCAAGTCTCCTGGAAGAACATAAATTTGACCAACGTTCAGATACCAACCACCGTATGATTCAGAATCCACTGATCTCAAGATTTGTGATGTCTTTTTGGAAACAGTATACAATCTAACATCAAGATGTCTACTTGTTCTATCCGTTTCCTTAATCAATAACTCATCCCTTGTTAACCATGACACCTGATAAACAACAAAGTCTTTTCCTAATTTAGATCCATCATGACTAATTTTATCACTGCTTGCAGATTTAATGTTATAAACATTAACTGAAAGTATTGGATTCTTATTGCCTGATTTTGGATATTTCAAATTTTCAATTGATGGATATTGATCATCATGATAATATTCCAAGCCATAGGTAGGAACATCTGTATCATCAAATCTTAAATATGCAAATCCTGATTCATCAGAATTCCAATGAATCGCCTTATCAGAACCAAGAACCTCTTCTTCATATATCCAATCTGGCTTACCATTGAAAATATTTTCACTTCCATCTTTAGTAACTTGAGTAACAGTACCTGAAGCCAAGTCTTTAAAGTAAATGTTGCTATCATACACGAAAGTAATATAGTTGGCATTTGGAGAAAATTGGGCAAAACTAATTTGAGGGATACTTCCATCTAATGTGAATATTGGTTCCAAAGCTTGAGTTGCAAGATCCAAGATGAAGTATTTTGCAAAGCTTGAATGCCTCCATTGTTGGGATTTATCACTATAGACCAGCACTTTATCCAAATTAGGTGACAGTTGTAAAGTATTAATTTTGTAACTTTTACCTTTGTAATCAATTGATGAAGAATCATAAAGCTTTTGAGAAAATTCTGGATCCGAAGCCTTTTTGAGAAGAACAAAACTTCCACTTTTATGTAGGTAATATCCTTCATCTGTAGCTGTTGTAATGCCACTGGAAATATCAACAAACGAAGCATCGTATGGGAATGGATAGAACATGCCTAATCTTTCATCAAACAAGTTCATTGGCTTCAGATTATCGCCTCCATCTTTCTTCTTTTCATCGTCATCATCGTCATCTTCATCATCACTATCATAACCATCGTCATCATCATCATCATGCTTTTTCGAATCACCCGTACTTGACCGACTGTCACCACCCAATGGATCTGTATAGTTACCAACATTTGGATGGTAAAGATCTGTATTTGACAACTTACCGGATTTTGCAAATACAATCAACAAGATCAACCAAATCACAAAGACCACAAAAGATGCAATACCAATCCTTTTCTTATTTCTTTTGGCACTCAAAAATGACATAACCTTTTGTTTCAAAGAGATCGGTTCATTGAGACCGGATCTTAAAGGAGCATGGGAGCCGGTACCTCTAGCATAAACGATATCGTCATCCTCTTCATCAATAGCAAATTGCCCTAAATCATCCAGCGTCTCTGAATCTCTTCTCGAAGTATTAGTTTGTAACTCTATATCGGAATCAAATTGACCACTCTTACTACCTGACATCTCCGATAAACTAGTCACTGGATGTGAGTGCACTGGGTCAATCAATCAAATAGGTAGCCAAAAAAAGTGTTCAATTCACCTAAAAGGGGGCAAAGAGCGAACGATAAGCTTGATTGTATAACCACCAGGAAAAGAAAAGAAAAGATACAGATCTGAACACTTATCATTATCATCAATTCATCCCTTGTGAGTATCACCTTCTGCTAGCCATTACCATTCACCGACACCGTCTGAAAAAAACTATCGCCGCGCACGTCGATCGACCCGCTCTCCACCCATTTTCTATTTTGGGTGGAAAATTTTAAACCTCCATTCACAACTACAGGTATTTCATTAACAGAATTGTAGATATTAGTTGGCTTGTTGATCTTATATTAGACTAATATTGGACTAGAATTAACATCATGTCGTCTACATTGTTCGATGACATTTTCTCGGTGAACTCCGTGGAGACCGCAAGATATGACAAAGTTGCCAGAATAACGGCTGTTTCAACAACCTCATCCTCAACTTCATTGACTTTGGATATAAATTCTGAACTTTTACCAGTCTCCACAAATGATACCTTGTCTATTACATTAGCAAAATCGTTGACTCTTGATGATGATGCTGGTGATAATATTTTGACTGCAAATGGATCTTGGAGACCTCCTAGACCAGGGCAAAAATCTTTGATGGACGATTACGACTATGTCATGTACGGTACGGTGTATAAATTCGATGAAGGTAAAGATGATAATATCTCAGTGTATGTTTCATTTGGAGGGTTGTTGTTGTGTTTGGAAGGTAACTATAGAACATTGTCTTCTTTGAAACAAGAAAACTTGTACATTTTGATCAGACATTAGATACGGTGTCAAAAACATTTGAATAGTAACCATGATAGTGTTCTTCTGATCATGTCGTTGAAGCTGATAATAATAAAAAAAAGAATAATAGCATTTGAGTAAAGATTCGGTCATTTCTAAATTTCGCAGAGATGTATTTTGTTTCTATCATCCCCACCATGCCTTTATATTTCTAGCTGTTGTATAATACTTAAAAATAAAAAAAAACTTAAGAAAGATATATTTAAACAAACATTCAATATGTTTGATGTTGCACTAGAAATGGAATAGTAACAAATGAATTTTACACCCGTAAAAGTTAATTTCTCTAAATACCTTTACGAAGATCAACTTCACAAAGTCCAATACCACCACCCAATTTTTCATAATTATCCATATAAACCTTTCTCTTTTCTTCTCTTAATCTAACAAGTTCAGGCCAGTAATCAGGATGAGAATATTCAAAATTCACGTCTCCTCCATAATTCAAAGGCAATTGCTCAGAAGGTATGAAATCGCTGAATGGTTCATCAAATTTACATTTTTGTTTGGTGAAACTATCAACAAATGGCCAACAAATTTTCAAAAAACCCCAGACAATAAATGGGATATTGATAAATAAAGCCCTGCCCAATCTTTCTGGATAATGGTATTGCAATATGCTCAACACTTGTTTACCAACTGAAACACTTGGAACTTTAGGTTCAAATAAAACGGCCTCTGGATATTTCTTAAAATCCACACATAATGCCAATTTATCTTGTCCTTGAGGCATTAGATCTATACTTGTCTCCAACATGAAAATCATATGTTGTATTTGTCTAAATGAAGTTTTAGTATTTTGTCTACCGTTCAATAAAACTAAACAAGGTCTTTGATCGTTATCAAATCCATAAACCATCATTTTACCAGTTTGATTCTCTTCTTCAACTAATTCAGGGGTAACTTTATCGAATTTCTCACCTGGAACAATTCCAAATTCACGTCTCCAAGCAATTGAACCAGTTAATCTTGTTATTGAATCTTCAGTATTCCAATTACATGCACGTAAGTATCTTAAAATACATTCTTTTGTAAGCCAAGATTTTTCAGATTCAGAAAGAGGTTGGTATTCACTTCGAGGACAATTTTTTTCTTGGATTGGAAAAGATTCAGTATCTTGGAAATGGTTTAATACCTTGTCATATTTGGTCTGTTCATCATCTTTGGTTATTCCTTGTAATGTTGGAATGGAAGATTTCTCAGATGCAGTACCAAAAGGGGTCGAAACTTTGTCTTTATCTTCATCCACAATCCAAACCTTTTCCACCGGCTTTGCAGATTTTCCAAAGCCAAACATAACCGAGTGCAATTGAAAACTTAAACTTGAATTCTAATAGAATGGCAACTTTTTCTTCTCAAAATCAACAGGATCCAAATTTTGGATCGAATCTCAAGGGCACTCCTTCACTCACTACCACCCGGGCTGATTGTCGCGTTGAAAAATCGATCGTCCTCTAAAAAGGGGGAAAACAGAAACGAGTCGTAAAGACGGTTTTCTTAACAAAAGAATTGAAGAAATAGTTCTAATAGTATATAAAATATGTACATGAAAGAAGAAACAGCGTAAGGTAACGGAAGAAAAGAAACAGTCTATTCAAGTTTCTTTTGGCCCTTATAAAATTCTATACCTTTATCAAAGACAAAATCCATTATATGTTCGACTGGTTCATCGAACAAGTAAGGCAACAATGGGACAACGGCAAGACCTAGACCAACTGGTCCATACTGTTTCAAGAAGACATTTGAAGAGTTTTTAAAGATATAACTTGAATAACGAACTGTTGAATGGATTGTAAAAGCAGGTAATCCCATACTTGCAACCGATTGGAAAATACCCCTTTTCAAACCAGCCAATTTCCAATCCATTCCAGTATAACTAGCTGCTGCAATTGCATTACTTTCTGGTGCTTCTTGCCATGGCATTAAACCAGGGGTATATCTACCTTCTTGCTTCATCTTGGTCTTCCAAGATTCAAATGAAACATCACCAAGGACATAAGACCAAGAGATACCATAACATAATTTCACCAGGAATGGATGTGCAATTGGTCTAAAGGATTCACCAATATCAGAAGTATAAGCAACATATCTGTGTGATGCCAACAGAATAGTACGGAATCTATTCGCATAGGCTGAATATCTAACAACCGAATCAGTTGAAGTGGATGAATCTTGTTCACCTGCAGTGGCTGATTCTAAAATTTTCTTTTCCGGTGCTGTAGACATGATATTAATTGATATTTGATTTAATTGGCTATAATAAAGGAAATAAATTCAGATTTTAGAAAGAGAATAGACAAATTAAATGTGGCAAAAAGATAAGACAGCATAAGCTGTTGCCATCAGATTCACACTAACAACCTCCCAGACGCAAACAAACAAAAAGGAGGCTGGGCAGAGTCGATCGTCGCAGCATCTAAGACCAAACACGACTAACTGCAAATGTAAGATTGATGATAACACCCGCAATCACTGCCATCTTTGTTCTTCTATTAAAGAATCCTCCAACTTCAAGCTTCAATAAGAATAATCCAAACACTCCAAGGAAATACCCCACTATTATCCCCATTAATAGTTCTTTATTAGAATCAACTTCTCTTGCTGGTGCTTGAGGTAAACCATTAGGATTATTGGCATCAGTGGTGTTGCCATTGGCAGTTCCTGAATTTCCTAGTAAGTCTGAAGGATTCAAATTAGCTGGAAATTCATCAATTTCATGGTTAACCGTACTATCAATCCATCTATCTTCCAGTTGTCTTAAAGATTCTTCATTTTGTGAATTAAGTAACCTTGAACCGTGTATTCTTTGAAATTGTAATCGTAAATCTTGAATGTCTTGTTGTGAGAATCCTTGGGATAGCAATCGATCAAAACCTTTGGGTGCTTCAGATGTGGATTTCTCAGGTTGATGCTCCAATTTCTCTTCATTTGCCAATTCTGCATCCGTTAATTCATCACCAACTATACAATGTATATATAACTTAATAGGTTCTGGTGTTTTCCTCTTTCTCGTCTTTTGACTTTCAATATCAGACTGTCGTCCCTCTTCAATTGTATCCTGATTATTAACCTCATCATCATCATCATCATCTTCTTCTTCTTCCCTCTCCTCCTCTTCTTCTGCATCTGCCCTTTGAATCAGAAACTTTAATTCCTTCTGGAAATCGGTATGGTTGAGTAACACTTTACCATTATGGATCAATTTAAGTCTATTCTTTAAAATTTGGTCATTCTGAGACCTTATCCTTTGTCTTACATACTTTGTGGAAACGTCTTTCAGCATACTTAATGAATCAATGGGTATGACTATATCTTTAAACCCATTTGCGAATCTAATTACAAATTGAAAAGATCTTTGCTGTTTATCAGGTGATGAAGATGGAGGAGAAGATGAAGAGGAAGAGCCTATCTTCCTTGCTGAACTTCTTCTCCTCTGCTTCTTCACATCATACAAAGGTAGTATACTGGACATATCTCAAGATGTAAAATCAAATTAACTAGCATAAAACAACTATACCATCAGATAGCAAGACACTAATTAATATATGACTACTTACTATGTGCCACCCCACCACCATCCTGTGGTGACATAATACAGGCTCTCTTCTCCAAACATCCTTACACACAATTTCTTACCCGGCCATTCTCTTTGCTTCTCACAGTGACAAATTTTCTCTCTTTAAAAGGAGTTCAAAAGTTTGATTTGTTTAACTTGACTTTGTCTTCTTTTTAAATACTTTCTTTTTCTCTTTCTTTAGTGCGGACAACCAGTACTTTCAAACCGTGTTGCTTTATTATCTGGGACTTGTTCCAATCAATAGATATACCAAGCGTCAAGTACTTGGAGAGAGCTAAAGATCATCTAAATGCCCTTTCAGCTTGAATTTTAATTTTTCAACCTCAAGTTGTGGGCTGGTGGATCATATATTTTTATTAATGTAATCACCAATTATTTTGAATAAAATTGTAATTAGTAGTATCATTTATTTCTGTGTTTTTTATTTTGATTTATTTAAGTTAAATATCAGATCTATACATTCTTTTTTGTTGGAACTGTAGCTGCCAACAAAACACCAGGTAATTCTTCTTGGCCTGCACCAATCAACAACTTAATTCCAGCACCAAACACCAAGACTAAGACCAAAGACGTCCAGAATAATAAATTGAATTGTGAACTGACATCCAATTTTTCACATGCAGTACCAACCCAATAACTCGTTCTACCCTCTTGATCTGTAGTGGCCGAACAAACACATTTCCAACATGAACCAATCTTGGAACATAATCCATGACCTAAACAAGAACTTGTTGAATCAATACATGCTTCTTGAGATTTGAAACATGATCCCGAAGCTTTCTTGAAGATTTCAGCTTCGGATCTCTTAGCCAATGACATTTGTTGAATAGTCTCAAATTCTTTGAATTTTAAAGTCAATTCTTGTTGTGTCACTGGTAAAACAATAATTGTAGTATCAAAATTATGTGATGCATCACTGGATAAAAGATGTTTAATTAATAAATCACTCAATAAAGTCTTACAAGTTTCATAAGTTTGTGAATTGACACCAGTTTTTTTGAAAATTGTAATCAAGGAATTTAAATTGATAATCACTTTTTCTTGGGATTGGGATAGCTTTTCTTTTAAGAAGAAATCTAATTGGGTTAATTCACTGATGAATTCTTCATCATTGATATGATTTAAAGATCTTTTAGTTTGATGTTGAACTGTTGACTGGGTACGAGTCAATGAAAAAGAATCTTTTAAATCGGTCCAATAAGATTCCAAAACATTTGAGTCCTTATCATGGAAATATTTACTCCATAAACTGGAAATCTTTGATGAGCCAGGTAAATAACCAACAATATTAATTTGTTTTGATAAATGGTTTAATTTTAAACCATTATTTAAAAGCTTTGAAGGGAATTCTGACAAGAAATTCTTGAAATTTGCAAGAGATCTATCATCTTTTGATTTAACTGTGAAAGTAGGTTGTAACACCTCTTTGAAGAACTCAGAAGGTTGATCAACACCACTAATGATTAAAATTAATTGATTTTCATCATCATCTATACCATTGATTGATTTACCAACAGATAAAGCACCTAAGTTATCAGCAGAGTCAATTGAATAATAATCAGAGATATCAAAATCATCAGCCAAATTCAAAATTGAGTCCTTTTGAGATAAAGAAGGAATCAATTGTTCTTGATTTTGTTGTTGTTCTAACTGATTATTAAATTTAAAGACAGCTGCATTTTCCAAGGCAACAACAGTGGAACAAGCCAAGGAACCCAATGATGCCAACTTTATCAGATTGAGCTTCATCTTTATATATATACTCAATTGAAAGAGTAAATAGTTACAAGCAACACAGAGAGTGATTCTATCCTTTGTATAATATTACTCTTGTTAGCACTGAAACCTATTTGTCCTTCTCCCTCTTGTCTCAAGGTTATGAGAAAGCAGCCATAAAAGGAGACACTCTACAACCTCTGCCAATATCGGTCACGTGTCAGACCATCGCTAGTCAGTTAAGTGCTGATCCACTCATAGTGTGCTAGACGGGGTTATATACTTGATTGAAGCATTCTCTTTCATGGCTTGAATATATATATATATATATATATATATACATATATTGTAACGATGAAGGACCAGGTAGTGATAGGTCCTCTTGTTCCTGAGAAGATACGAAGAGACAGAGAGAAGAGACTGAATAATGAGACAGGCTCGCAGGTCAGACACACACTATCCGATGTTCATCCAGACCGCTTAAAGAAACTGTTCAAGGATGATAGCATTCAATGCTATGATGATTATGATACTAAAAGTGATACTAAAGGGTCTACTCCAAAATTGAAGAAGCTCTTTGATTCCGGCAAATCCTTGAACGAAGAAGTTAAGAAGGAGATGTTTAAAAATATGAGAAGTACAGCCGGCCGTTTCGAAGAGTAAAAGGTTAGGAGTAACATTAAGATCGATTCTACAATAATTCCTTCCATGATAGCGCACATAATTTTTGTATATTAACTAGTCCCTTACGTGAGATAATAATGCAAATGAACAAATACTAGATAGTTTACAACACGAATAAAAATAGAGAACAAGGAATCAATGCAAAAAGACCCTTTTCACCTGAATACCATAGCCAAACTACCGTGAATGCCTTTTCTTACTAGAATGATAATCATCATTTAACTCCTTTAGAAATTTGTACACTGGCTCAACTTGGATGGTCTCATTGGTATTTGACCATGAATTTACAAGCAATGGGGTCTTTAACAATGGTTCCCTAGAAGTCTTCACATCTTTACTATTGCTGACGTCTTTTTTCTCTGCCTTATCCTGTTCTCCACTCCCTGTCTCCATGATGCCAAAAGTTTTCTGCTCCAGCTATTTTGACTCTACTTCTTGGTAGTCTTGATGATTTCTTTTCTGGTTCCCTTTAGTAATTCCAAATGTCCAACTCTTGAGGAAATTAATCTTTCAGTGGAAGAAGTTAACTTAGCAGCGTGTTGTTTACCTAACTTGTGAATCAATTTTTCATTAGCATTAACCTTCTTTGGTTTGTAGACCTTTGGTGCTGCAGCTTTAGGGTTTTTTTGAGTCTTCGTCACCCTTGCCTGTTTCTTCTTGGCCAACTTGAGATTTCCTTGAGCCATTAGATTTGTATTGATATAGCACCAGAGAAATGTTGAAAGCAAGTAAAGAAATAGAGTATGATACAATATTATATACATCTATCTAATAAAATTTCTCACAGTACAAATTTTTATTCGCATCTCGATCTCAAGTCGATCGACCCCGGCAGGAGTTTGGTAATCCGATGACCGTCAACTGCTTTAATAGATGAAGTCCGATAGATTCTGTTCTATCCTATAAGATCTTTAGTATTAAGCAAATAACAAACAAAAGAAACAATGGTTAAAGTCTACTCATATGCTGAATCAACGGATGTTGCCAATGCGGTTGCTGCGTACATTATCGATATTCAAGACTCTGTCTTGAAGAGCAAGGATAAGTTTCAATTAGCGATAAGTGGTGGATCTTTAGGGAAAGTGCTAAAGAAAGGATTGATTGATAACAAGGAGAATACCCATAAGATTCAATGGTCCAAATGGGAAGTCTATTTCAGTGACGAAAGACTTGTTCCATTGACTCACGAGGATTCAAACTATGCATTGTTCAACCAGATGGTGCTTCAGACTTTAATTACTGAAGGAATCGAATTACCAAAAACTTTTACAATTGACGAATCATTACTAACTACTGATGGATCAAAGGATGCAGATATTGCCAAGGAATATGAATCTAAGTTACCAGAATCGTTGGATCTTGTCTTGCTTGGATGTGGCCCAGACGGACATACTTGCTCCTTGTTCCCTGGTCACAAACTCTTGGATGTTTTTGACAAAAAGATTGATTACTTACAAGACTCTCCAAAACCTCCTCCAAGAAGAATAACTTTCACTTTCCCAGTATTAGAAGCATCTAAGAATATTGCATTTGTTGCTGAAGGTGCAGGTAAGGCTACAATCTTGACTGAAATCTTTCAGGATAAGAAATCTGGATTGCCTTGTGAATTAGTTAACGGTTTAGATTTACCTGTTTCCTGGTTTGTTAATGATGATGCAATCAACGGTGTCCCTGTTGAAGCATTGAAATATTGAGTACATATAGTTACGAGAGAAAGCTTTTATATGAACTCACATACATAATAACAAAGAACATTTTTTTACGTACAACAACGATTAAATACAATACAATACAAAATTTAGATCAACTAGAATCTTCATCCTCTTTGGATTGCTCCAATTCATATTCCATGGCATCTTCCAAATCTAAATTATGTACTTCCCAACTAATTCCATTTTCTTCATTACCTAACATTCCTTCTCCTCCAGTAACTGTTCTAGTCAAAGTTCTGATGAATTGTTCTTTATTTTCTTCAGTTTGACTATCGAAATCGTACGATTCTCTGACATACTGCTCTTGATCCAAAGAATGTCCAATTGACATTCCAACACGGACTAGAGTCTCAATTGAATTTGAAGAATTCTTGACCAAATCCGAATCAAATTGAATCTTATCCTTCTCGAACAGAACCAAAATAGTAGAACCACCAAACTTAAAATATCCAACTTCATCTCCTCTTTTTAATTCATCTCCAATTTCACATGTTAAAACCGTTGATCCAACCATCATTGCCCCAACACAGATATATGTAACTGTTCCAAAAACTTCAGACTCAATCTCAATTAAAACCCTGACATTTTCTCCATAAACATCCAACTTTGAACGAATTGCCATTGGATTAACAGTATAATATTCTCCTTCAATCTTGGTAATTTTAGTAACCTTACCATCAATGGGACAATGGAAACGATGATAGTCTTGAGGAGCCAATCTGAAAATAATTATTGAACCATCGATATAATTTTCAGGTTTGAATCCATCTTTGATCCCCTTTTCAGTTATTAATTTCTCAATGGTAAAAGTACTACCTTTGATCCAAAGATTCTTTGCCTCATCAATAGTAGGGAAAACACAACATCTACAATCTGCCCCACTAACAGCAATTTTTGAATTATCAGGACATTCAACTGGTCTGGCATTGGCTTTCAATTTCCTATAGAAAAATTCATTGAAAGTTGTATATTGGTTAATGTCTTGAATGAGACATTCTGATAAATTTAAAGAATGGAACTTAATAAACGACTCAATCTTTGAATTCGATTGTGGACTGTCAAATTTGATCCCTTGCTTAACACTCATTTTCTTTAATGTTCTTTTAATTTTCTCGCTACTCTTCCTGTTTTTGAATGATCTGTATAGTAATCTTATTCCTAATCTCACATAAACACTCATCTTCTCTTCAAGAATCAATCCAGAATCACGATCCTGAACCAAAATATTTGCATTATTCTTACCAAGTTGAATCTTACCATAAGCCAGCTTGATCAACGCTTTGGAATACCATCTTCTGGTAGCAGAATCGGGAGTAGCAAATGATGGTTTCAAAATTCTAGTAACACTGGACCAATCCTTTGAACAACATATCGCCAAATGCCTAATGATATCGGAATCATCTTTTGAATTGGCCTTTTGAAAGCATGCGGGACATCTAACTATTTGAATGATATGTTTAGATTTCTCTTCAGTGACAGAATGATTACTTGGCTTAACTGGAAGAGATGAAACAGAAAGAATTGGAGAATCAAATGATGGACTTGAAATTGATTGAGAAAACTGACTAATCTCTTTCCTTTGATAAAACTTCTCTATTTCTTCAACTATTTCATCTATACTCAACCTGTCACCGGACCACGGAGATTTTTCTCTATCGGTGAAAAAGTTAACTATCTCTGAATCATCAAGATTGGATCCAATGGAATCCAAAAACAAACTTAGTTCAACTAAATCAAATTGATCAGATTCGTTTGGATTCTCCTCTTGGTATCTGATGAGAAGTTGAGCAAACAGATTTTGTCTTAGTTTTGCATAAGGTTCAAACTTGATTCTAATCTTTAACCATGGATCAACATCTGATGAAACTTTATATTTTTTGATCGATGTCTCATCAATATCCATCTTTAATTCGAATGTCCTCAGGCTCTCCGAATAATCATTACTGGATAGATTTTTCTTTGGGCTCTTCCCAAATAATTTTTTAGGATACACAAGATCTTCTTCATCTGACCTCTCTAAAACTTTTATGGTTGTAGATTCATCATTCTTATCTTGATTTGCAATGAGTTGTCTAATTGGAATGGATCTTGCACAAACTTTGTCATTGTAGGAAAATTTATCCTTGTCCAAAATATTAAAACTCAAATTGAAATTCTTCTCATTCTCCATAACCTCGAAAACGATTCTCTCATTGAATATAGGGTTTAAGGTATGCTTTCTCCAAGATGTCCTGTAGACTTTCGTACCGAAGGAAACAACAACGAAAGGATCCATATCGTATCCCGTTCTCGTTGAATTATATAATGGTGGTAGACCAGTTGCGGTTATAACTTCAAGAAACACAATCCCCATTATACTTTTATTATTAACGAATTCATAACTAAGGTTGCTCATTTCCTTAGAAGGCCTTAGTTTAAACCTTCTTTTTGTCCTAGCTGTAGTTGGTGGAGTAGCCATATCTGACAACGATGCTGTTGATGTATATGCACTCTCATCAACAGATGAATAGAATGAATTCAATGAACTCGAACTTCCTGACTTGCCAAGTTTATAGAATGATTTTCTATTTGGTGGAGCCAAACCCATGTGTGTAGAACTATCACTCTCTTCCGCTTCATCTTGGTCATCATCTTCCCCTGGACTTAAGCTATTTCCAACCTCCAGGAATTCCTTGTCTTGAATCACATCATTGTAGAAGCTTTGATCATCAAGTTTGATTTGATCTAATGGATCCAAACCGGCTGCCTTCAGTCGGGTCATGTATTTTTCCAAAACTTCAATATACTTATCAATTTCAGCATCCAACTCGTCTGGAATTTGTGGAATAGGATTGTTGTTCACGTCGTTGACCTCGTCCTCGTCATCAGAATCTCCTTCACTATCTTCCTCGTAACCATCTTTCAGTGGAATATCACCTATAGAGATTACTGGGGTTGGACGGTCACTGGAATGAGTGACTCCAATATTTCTTCGCCGCATTGGTAAAGATACTGAGAACTTGCATCTGATGGTTCCAACCACAAATCTCTGTTCGTTTTTGGATGAATGCAATTTATAATTCTTAAACCCAGAATCTTTCTTAGACTTTATCTGTCTCAAAATGTCAATTACAGACAATCTCAATTCACCCAAATAGTTCTTCTTTGTACTTTTCTTATCCCAAACAGATATTGTGAGTACCAAAAAACCATCTTGACCAGCTTTATTTCCCTTTATTTTCAATTCTGTTGGTGGCTTTATTAGCTTAAGTTGAAGTGTGGAGTTCCAGTGAGGGGAGGCAGTATTTTTCATTTTAATTGAATTCGCAGAGGAATATGGAGGAATCTTGACATAGCATTTTGGGTTGCAACTTGCAATTGAGGAATTAGAGGAAGGATTCAAAGCTAAATCTTGGGCCTCTGCAATATTAACAACCAGGATCAAATTTGAAGCCTTCTCTCTATTTTTAGAAAGAAGAACCATTTTGGTGGATACAAGAGGTTGTACAGTGTAATAAGTTTGAGCTCTTTGCAATCGAATTATTCTTACCTGCTTGCAAGAATCCAATTATCGAATTAGACGAAAACTCCCTCCGCAAACCAGTTAATTATCCGATCCCCAATGTGTCACATTACCCTGTGCATACATAGTGAGTACTCTGCATTGATCTGTCTAAGCCATGACGATGAGCACCTGGAATACCGGGCTGTGTTTAACTAGATTTCAATGATGAAGCCGATCGACCTTTAAAATCGACCTTAAAATTTTCTTCGGTACGAGGAAAACTTACAAAGGTCTAAACTTCCCTCTCTCAACAAAAGCTTTAGGAGTTGGACTGGGGGAAAAGGGGAGTTTGTTGGTCAGAATTGTTGGCGACTGTTAATAATTAAAAGGTATTTGCTTCCGTAAGCTATATATCTGTGCATATTACCTGAAGGTTTCCAGCACAGGAAGGAATATTCTTCCAAATAGACAACTCTAAATAGATCTTTTTTTGTCTACCTCCTCGCTCTTGCTTTAGAGAGTTTTTTTATCGAGGAGGTTCAATTTGATCTCTTCATACACCAATTTTTCAGATTATTAGTTGATAAGATGACTGCTTCTCCGTCCATTTCACTTTCAAGCAGTATAGTGTCGGACTATGATTCAAATGCTGTCAGAAGTCCTACTCCTATCAATCAAGTGGTGGAGTCAAATTCATCAGCTTCCTCCAGACAAGGTAGCATCTATATCCACAACCATTCAAAAAATCCCAGACCTCTTAATGTGCTAGGAGCATATATAGTACATGAGTCGAACGATTATCTTAACAATATTATACCGGAAACCAAGGATATTGCTTTGCCTTATCATAGTCAGAGTATAAATGAAGTTTCAGTTGATATTGGAGGATCTTTATCGAAATTGGTTTATTTCTCAAAGGATGAGAATAATGAGAGTGGTGGAGGACGATTGAATTTTTACAAGGTTGAGACATCCAAGATTGATGTTTTTATAGAGTATATTAAGCAAGTTTTGATCAAATATTACCATCATGACGGTGAAAAGTTGATAAATAATGAATTAACGCTGATAACCACTGGCGGTGGTTCTTATAAATACCATGACAAACTAAAGAGCAAGTTGAAATGTAATATCCAGAAAGAAGATGAGATGCAGTGCCTTATAATAGGATTGGATTTCTTCATTACTCAAATCAAAAATGAACTTTTTTATTTCGATGAAATAAATCATAAATATGTTGAATTAGCATCTGCAGATTGTGAAGAAGAAGAATCAATTTATCCTTATCTTCTTGTCAATATTGGTTCTGGTGTTTCCATGATTAAAGTTACAGATTCAGGACCTGATAATTTTGTTAGAGTGGGTGGATCTTCTTTAGGTGGTGGAACTTTGTGGGGTTTACTTTCCGTGCTGACTAATTGTAATGATTTTGATGAGATGTTAGAGATGGCTTCTCATGGAAATAATGATAATGTTGACTTATTGGTTGGGGATATATACGGTAAAGGTTATAACAAGATTGGATTGAAGTCTAACCATATTGCTTCATCCATGGGTAAAGTATTCAAAAAGGTGTTCAGTGATGAAAATTCAGAAACTGATGAACGAGAAAATGATAGTACAATTGAATCACAACATAATGGAGATCAACGACTATCAAGAATGAATAAATTTGAGGAGCCTGATATTGCAAGATCTTTACTATATGCAGTCTCTAACAACATTGGACAAATTGCATATTTACAAGCCCAACGATATGATTTGAAAAAAATTTACTTTGCTGGTTCATATATTAGAAATCATTATCAGACAATTCGAACTTTAAGTTATGCCATCAATTTTTGGTCAGAAGGTACTAAAAAGGCATATTTCTTAAAACATGAGGGTTATTTGGGTAGTGTGGGAGCATTCTTAAAGCGAGAATTTCCTCCTGCTGATTAAGTCAAATTTCCCCCTTTTCTACTCTTTTCTACTTACTTACTCGGTTGCTATATAAAACAAAAATCAGCAGAAAAAAAAAGATTAATTTTATCGTCGTTGTCACATAGATATATAGATATATAATATATATTAAATGTTAATTTTTTACTGGAACTTCTCCCAGATATTTATAAGTTTTACAAGTTTTTCGTTTTTCAGCTGTAATTCATCATCCGAAACACCATTTTCTCTTAACTTTTCAATCATGTCAAGTTCTTTCTGCTTTTCAATACTTAAGTTTTCATAATTGCTTAATTCATCATTTAATTTATTAAATCTTGTAGTTTCATCATCAAACTTCTGTGTCAGGCTCTTATTCTGTTCCACCAAGACTGAATTTGATTTCTGGAGTTCATCAATCATGAGTTGTAATTCTTCAATTGAACCAAATGAAAGATCTCCAACTATTAGTTTATCTTTTTCAATGGAAGCAGCCAATTCGGTTTCCAAAGTCGCAACATCTTGTTCTAATCCTTCATTTGTTTTGTTTATTTTCCCTATATCTGTCAAAGCACGCATTAAAGTATAGCTGTTTGATGATAACTCGTTTTGAAGTTCCTCCACCTGTTTCTTAGTATCTTGAAGTTCTGAATCCATTAAGCCAACAGTTTTATTGAGTTCTATAAATTCAGACTCTGTGAATGCTGCGTTTCTTTCAATTAAATCCAAAAATTTCTCCTTTGCGTCGATTTCTAAATACTGGTACATCAATTTCTCAGAATAATCCGAGGCATTGGGTATCACTGTATTAATAAACGATTTTGGATGTGAACTTAAATGCCCCTTTTGTGAATCATCCAACTGGGGAAGGGAATCAATGAAATGTTTATAAGACGATTCTGAATTAAGAATCAGAAATTCTGAAGAGAAATCTTGCGGGATCATGGTAAAGGGGGGCTATTCCTTTGTGAATTAGATATTGAACTAACCTATGATTCCAAGGGATATATATTGATAAATAGGTAGATTGGTAGTAATTTAGCGTGTTTTAAGGTAAACAAACCAAACAAAATAAAAAAATGGAGCATCCTGGAAGACATCTCTGCACCAGGACCTGCTTACCAAATCGTAAGTTTAAATTGACGAGAAGAAGCGACGATTTTCATCCTTATCATAATTTAGAACAATGGAGATAAAATTAAAAGTGGCTGGCTGGCATTGATTGAAATATGATAGGGATTCACACGTTTGAGTCTGAGTCTGAGTGAGTGAGTGAGAGAGAGAGACGGCATCAGATCTCATCATATCGATCCTGTGTTCTTCCTTTGCTTCGGATAGCTATTTTTTTTTCGCCCCTCAAATTATCACGTTCATTGAATTATCTTTTTTCTTTTCTTTTGAAAGTTGTAATTAATCAATATCTAACTACTTACAAAATGATTGGGTATCAACAACTTGTCATTTATGGAGCTTTGTTCATGATCATTTCTATATCATTCTTGTTGGGTGTTATCTATGGAAATTTACCATATGATTACTGGACTTTAATGAATACAAGTTTAGGGCAACCTGCTTATGAAAGTGCTTTGGCCCATTACAAGAATTGGGCTAGTGCTCCAAACAGAATCACCCATATCTTACATGCTGTTATTGGTCTTGGATTCCTTGGTTCCTTCATCAAGATTTTTAAACCTTCTGAAGATACCAAATATTTCGAATATGGTTCATTGGCTGCATTGGTTCTTGTTACTACCGTTTATATTTCAAATGTCAGACTTGGTGTTTATTCTGCATTATTTGATGAATGGGGTGAAGTTGATCAAAATACCGGATTATCTGTTATTGCTGCTTCTGAAGTTATGATTGTGTTTGTGTTACTTGGTGTGTTGATCTTACAATGTGGTATGTTCTTTGCTCATTTCGAAAACTTAAATTTCCAACAATCATACTTGATCAAAGAATTAAAGACCACTTTGGATGAAAAAGATGCTGAAAAATTCGCTGCTTCAAAGGCTGAAAAATCATCCAAAGCATCCAAAGCTTCAGGTGTTGAAACTAAGACTACAAAAGCTAGCAAATCTTCTAAGAAGACCTAAGGCTTTGATCTTGATTAAGTCAAAAGATATTTTTTTTAGCTTTCTGTGATTTTTTTGCTATGCTGGAATTTCCTTAATTTGGGTTTTCTTTAATAGGACATTGGGTATCATCGCTAGCCATTTTTGTTCTTTTCATACGTATTATCTATTCATTTCATATGTTCAATATTATCTTTTCTTAACCTTATTTCCTATCTGTAGATAGATTTGCTTTGGGCTTAGATCCGACTCACTCAAATGATTGGGTGCAGAGATGCAACAATTAACATTTTGATGCGAGGGGAGAACAAAGAGATTCAAATCAAGAGCTTCAAATCAAGAGCTTCTTCTGCTTAGAATGGTATCTCACCATTTGTTTGATCCCCATTTATAGCTGTAACTCGTACCGTCAATGTCACATCAGAGATCAAAGCTATTGTCCCAAATACCGTTAACGGTAACACCTGGTCACTATGAGAAACCTAAGCCGGTCACCTTACCGTACGATTTCACGCAGTTGCCAATGGTGCTTGATGCTTCAGAAGAACAAATTGAGCAAAGGTTAACTATTTTATCACAGGAATATGAGAAGGAAATTGTTAGGATACGAAGTGATGGTCTTAATTCCACGTATAAAGACCTATCAGAAGGGTTTGAAAACTGGGAAGAACAAGTGCGCAGAAATGTTGCTCCTGGTTATTTTAGTAAAGATGGAGGAGTTGGAGGTGTAATGGCTCCTACGAGACTGCTACATACCAAAATGACCGATAGTAAACCAGAAGAAGAACAAAACGAAGAGGTTGCCATAAGTGAAATGGTGAAAAAAGATGATGAGCTTGGTGACAAACTGTCGGGCCTTGTGATAGAGAATTCAGAGTAAGGAATACCTCGCAATTGGCTCTTGTATATCATGAATTGGCGATTTACGGTCTTATATTACAACTACACTAGTATAATAACATATAATAACATATAATAATAGCTATCTCGTTCTCATCTAGAAGTTCAATTGTGTGTATTTTAAAGGAATAAAAGATCAGAATCATAAGATCATGGTGTATGGATGTTCATGACTGATTTTTTTGTCATCTCGAGGATAATTTTGTAAGCCTGTGGAGGTGGACTCATCATGGCTGTTTTATTCGGGATTGCTATGAATATTTTGACAGTTTCCTAATAGGTAATAGTTCAGTCTGTATTTAGTTATTGCTATTTGGGATTTTGTTTTGTGTCATCAAAAGTCAACAGCGATGTCTCTGCAATTATATGGTTCCAAGGGACCTACTATGATCACTCTGGTCAACAACCTGAAGCTATCGATCTCATCGTCAGTTTTCCAACCTTCTTTACCATTCACTATTGACTGGGAGGGTGATAAAAATACATTGCTTCGTGATAGCAAGTCTGGCTTTGAGTTGATTGAACCTAATGCAATTGTAAAATACCTGGCTGCAATCACAGAATCATCAATTGATGCATTTGAAAAAGACAAAGATTTGATCAAATTAGAAGAAACAGTCCTATATAAAGCTATCAAAGAGAATAAATTGGATGAGAAATTGATTGAATCTACCTTAAAAGCTTTCACGACTGCTGATATTAAATCAGTTACCCAAATTTTGATATTTGCATCATTGTATCCAGTTTTGAACAAAGCTAAAAGTGACACCCCATTCTCAAGCTGGTACAAAGAATTTTCTGAGTACCCTGTAATTTCCACTGCTATTAAGAGAGCTCTGGAAAATACAAAACTTCAAAGACCAAAGGCTGAAAATACTCATAAAGTTCATGTTCTATCTGGATTCGAAGTTAAAAAGCAACAAGGAAAAATCTTACCAAAGGAGGGTGAAAGAAATATTTTGATCACATCTGCATTACCTTATGTGAATAATGTTCCTCATTTAGGTAACATTGTTGGCTCCGTTCTCAGTGCTGATATTTATTCAAGATATTGTAAAGCTAGAAACTACAATGCTTTGTTCATTTGTGGTACTGATGAATACGGTACTGCAACTGAAACTAAAGCCCTTGAAGAAAAAGTGAGCCCTAAAGAGCTTTGTGATAAATATTTCGCAATTCATGCTCAAGTATACCAATGGTTCCAAATTGGATTTGATTATTTTGGAAGAACAACAACTGAGAAACAAACAGAAATTGCTCAACATATCTTTTTGAAACTACATGAAAATGGCTATTTGGAAGAACAAGAAATGAATCAATTATACTGTCCAGTTCATAACGGTTTCTTGGCAGATAGATACGTGGAAGGAGAATGTCCAAAATGTCATTATGATGATGCAAGAGGTGATCAATGTGATAAATGTGGTTCTTTATTGGATCCATTTGAATTGATAAAACCACGTTGTAAGTTGGATAGCGGTACCCCAGAACCAAGAACTTCCAATCATATCTTTATCTCCTTAGATAAACTTGAACCAGCACTGAGATCATGGGTTGAGAAAGCATCAAGTGAAGGTGCTTGGTCAAAGAATTCTAAAACTATTACCAATTCCTGGTTAAAAGAAGGTTTATTACCAAGATGTATTACTAGAGATTTGGTTTGGGGTACATCTGTTCCATTACCTGGATTTGAGAAAAAAGTTTTGTACGTTTGGTTTGATGCCCCAATTGGTTATATTTCAATCACTGCAAATTATACTGATGAGTGGAAACAATGGTGGCAAAATCCTGATAATGTTAAACTATACCAATTTATGGGTAAAGACAATGTTCCTTTCCATACTGTTGTTTTCCCATCAACTGAGTTGGGAACTGATGAACCTTGGACTTTACTTCATCATTTGAACACTACGGAGTATTTACAATATGAAGATGGTAAGTTCTCTAAATCAAGAGGAGTTGGTGTCTTTGGTAATAATGCTCAAGCTACAGGTATCTCACCTTCAGTTTGGAGATATTACTTGGCTTCTATTAGACCTGAATCAGCAGATTCTCACTTTTCTTGGTTAGAATTTGTTACCAAAAATAATAGTGAACTATTAGCAAACTTAGGAAACTTTGTCAATAGATTAGTGAAATTCGTGGATGCAAAATACAATGGTGTTGTTCCATCTTTTGATACAAATAACTGTTTGATCTATCCAAAACTTTTGGAAGATGTTAATACATTGATTGAAACATACAACAATGACCTTGAAACTGTTCACTTAAGAAAAGGTTTAGAAACAGCAATGCTAATATCTGCTCGTGGTAATCAGTTCCTACAAGACAACAAACTTGATAATGCATTACATAGTGAGAATCCTGACAAATCAGATGCAGTTGTTGCCATTGGTTTGAATTTGGTTTACTTGGTTTCTGCTGTGATTTCACCATATATACCTGAGACAACCGAGCAAATTGACTCAATCTTGAATGTTCCTACATTGAAGATTCCTGATAAATTTGAGACTTGGATTCAAGCTGGTCACTGTATTGGCAAACCTCAATACTTGTTCAAGAGAATTGATGAAAAGAAAGTTGATGAATGGAGAGCTTTATACGGAGGAAAACAACAAGTTTAATGCATGTTTACAGCTGGCTGACTTTGTTGATGTAATGATTTACCCTGAATGTTGCGTTTTTTTGTGTTATTTTTACTTTTATTTTAATCCTTTCTGTTGTTGTTATGCTCTGTGAATAAAATATAATAATTTAGCAAATCTAGTAGTAGACGAGATAAGAATATCACGAGATTGTGATCACGCTTTTAATTACACATTTACCAAAAGTGGCAGAAACGCGCAAACCAGATTTCTCTTGCAAGTACAAAACACAAACAAGACATCCCCTTTTATATGGAGTAACACAAATGATCAATATCAATGCTTATTGTAAACTTGCTGATTATCTCTCGAACGTATCACAAGCAATTGAAAGAACACTCATTATTCCGGGAATTAGATAATCGAGAATAATGGCTAGCTCAAGACGTACCTCGTTGGAAACAGACTCATCATCTACATTTAGAAAGATTCAACATGGACTAACCTATAAACATGACGTTAAAAATTCTGACAGACGAAGAAAATCATTATCACCTATAAAAAATCAAAGCATTGCATCGCCAAACAAGCATTCTTTAACATGTGTTAAGGACGCAACTAATGGAAAGCGTTTAGATGCACTAGTTGAAGGTGCAAAACAAAACCTGACAACTCTGCTTAAAAGTGCTGGGACAGAAAACTTGAAGGATTCCATAATCTTGCTTGCTGATAATGACATTGAGGCAGAGATTGTTGAAGGTAATGAAGAAAATGAGACTCCACATAGGAAATGGAACCATCTCAGTACAGATATGATGTCATCTCCTGTCAAATCTCACCAGAAGAGAATGAACGCTAAAAGAGAACAGATTGAAGAAACATCGGAATATAACTCAGGAAAGAGACGTCACACTGGTGAGTTTAACTCAGAACGTGGTGCTTACCAAACTCCTCTGAAAAAGCCAATATCGAAAACCTCAGTTCCAGCCAGAGAGCATCACAGTAGATTAAAGGATGATGCTGATATCGATCTTAAAAATGCCGTGGCTGAAAATGCTGTACTTGATCCATTGAATAGTCCTTTGGCAAATGTTAGTCATGGTAGTATTGCCGAGGAACAAAAAATCGAAGGTGAAACAGAGGTAATTAGTGGATTAAAAAATCATTCCCATAAAGGTATAAGTGATATATCTGCTCTTGCTACCAACTCTTCATTTGATCAAGCTCAGAGCGATGAAGAAGATCTACCTAGTAATGATGAAAGAATGTCACCCATTAAGATCTCAGAAAAAGTCTCCCCATTGGATGTTTTTGATGCAATGATGGGTCATCCCAAATTCCTGGATGAAGCCACCGAAGATATTGGGGATTTTTGCGAAGATGACAGTAGTCATATTCATTCTACACTATTGTACACTCAAAATCAAATAGACGGGATCAAGGCAAAGTATGAATCTGAGTTGTCAACTTTAAGCAATCTAGTTTCTGAAAAAGAAACTAAGCTATCCAAGCTTGCTGACGAGTTGATTGATGCCGAAAAAAGGATCAGCAATTTAACTCATACTCAAGAAACATCTTCTATTTCTGAGACTGCACTGACTCGTGAGAAGATGATATTGGAATCACAAATAGGATCCTTGAAGTCTTCTTTGAATGAAATGAGGAAGGACTACGCACAACTTGAGACCAAGTTGAAAATATCAACAAGAAAATTAGAAAGACTTCAAGATGTTTATCCACAGCTCATGAAAACTGCCAGGGCGTTAGAAGAAGAGTTGCAAAGCAAGGCAACCAAAGTTGACCAATTAAATGGTAAACTGCTTGAAGCTCACAGCGAAAAATCTAGCTTGCTGAATGAGAATAGCAAATTGCAAGTCTCCCTAAAAAGTAAGGACGATGAAATTGATCTGCTCATTGAAGACAAAGATTATATGGAATCGAAGATCGAGCTTCTCGAGACATCCAATTCTACCCTAGAGCAAGAACTAAAATTGATTTACACCGAGAAAGAAGCAATCCAACAAGAAGTTAAGAAGCTAGAGGAAGAGAGAAACGAAATGGAGTCTTCTATGTGCAATGCTAATGATGAAGCCAGTTACTGGAGAGGTGAACATGAGAAGTATGAGAAGCAAATTTCGACATATCAAAACAGAGAATGTGAATCTGAAAATCTGATTGACGAACTGACAAAAGAGAAAGAATCACTGGAGGAAAAGTTAAAAAGGCTCAATGATTTGAATAGCACACTAAAGGATGAATTAAAGCTGGCCCAAAACTCATTCGAGGCTGTCAATTTGGAGAAAGAATCTATTACATTAGAAAATAAGGAGTCACAGGAAAATGTTGCAAAACTTGCACTGGATTTGGAGAACTTGAAGGAGAACTTAAGTATGAGCAATGCTCAAGAAAAAGATGAGCTTCTGGAGAGGCAGAAGGTCATTGCTTCACTGAAGGAGGAGTTAGATCAGATTAAAGGCCTGCATCAGGTCAAGCTTCAAGAGAATGACGAGAATCTACACAAGCTGAAAGCCTCGTTAGAGTCTAAGAATGAAAGCGTGATGGAAATGACAGGTGAAATTTCAGACTTGAAGCAGCAAGTTCAGCTACTACAGCATAATTTAGACACATCCAATGAAGCAATTAAAGATCATGACAAGAATCTTGAACAGCAGCTGGAAAAATTGGCTCATGACTTGTACTTGCAGTATTCAGCAAAACATGAACAGAAGGTGGCCATATTGAAAAAGGGCTATGAAACCAAGTGGATGACAAAGATGAAAAAGATGGCTAAGGATAATGAGCAGCTAAAAAATGACTTGGATAATTTTAAAAAAAAGCTAGAAATTGAAAGTAATGAGAAAAAGCAGTTGATCAAACTATGGGATGAGTATGTCGATCTAGAGATCAATGAGAAAGCAGCTAAGTTACCTGATTTCATCAAAAAGCAGGAATGATGGCCAATCATATATTTACGAAATCTGAGCATCTCGATTGAATGATTTTATAGCTATTATGATTTATATATTTTTTAAAATGCCTGAATTGAGTGTCAGCTTTTCGAATGTATAACGAATAATTTGGTGGGTCGAGTTGAGTCGAACTGAGCCCGCGTTCAAAGATGACGGTCGCTTATAATGAAACGCTCAAATTATTTATTCTAGATACTATAAGATTTCAATATTTAAGAATTTTGTTCGTAGAAGGTGGAGTTTCCGATTCGATAGTGAGCTATAGTCTATCACATAGGGCATAGGGAAATTTTAATTTTCCAATCTCTTGTCTATTGAACACAGGAGCACTTCCGAAATACTTTTCCACTCCAGTCCCCAATTCCTATATTGAAAGAACAGGTTGAAGTAGGGCCCACACGTGGAATGATTTCGCTTCATTCCTTTGACAAATCAGTGGAAGGTCTGGAGATCTGTAGACCTGAAACTCCTGCCCAAGAAGGAGCAGGAATGGAGATTTCTACATCTGCTACAGAATCCAATGATGGACCTCAAATTTTAACAATAGAAAATAAGACTTTCAGTTTGAGGGAGAACTCAGAAGATCAAGAATTTGAAACATTCCCTATTGCTAGAATACCTTCCAAGAACTCCAATGGAGATCGAGAATCGGATATAAGTAGGGATAATACAACCTCAACTTATGGAAGTGGGTCAAGTACAAATGTTGAACAAGACCCAATACTGGCGATAACATCCTCTCACGATAAAGACAAATCTGTGGAAGCAGATAATGACAATTTATCTCCAATGGGGTCAATTGACAATGATTCACTTGTTAAGAGTCTACAACTTGAGAATGATGAGTTGAGGGAACGTATAAGAGAGCTAATGAACGATCTTGATATGAAAAATAAACTAATAGAACAATTGAGTGCCCAGCTTTCGGGCTACGAAAGCACCTCCCAGACGTCTAAAACTTTAGAAGAATCATTGGATCCCTTGAATGATTCCTCCGATAATGAGGATGACCCAGATGAATGCCCTGTTACAACGGACTATCCTGAATTGATAATTGAATCACCAAGAGCACAAAAAGTGATAAAGCTTGTTCAATCTGATTACGCGAATGATGAAGATGATTTACACGAGTCGCCAATTGATGATGAAGATGACAAAATTATCAATCCCGCAAATATGTTTGAAAATCCTTTAATGGGTCCTTCAGTGGAAGAGAATGATGGAAACCATGTTTTACTGGAGAATCCTAGTATGCTTCTACAAAAGAAAAACGAACAATCATCATTATCACCATCGGTGAAATTAGATATCGATTCTTTCCCGAAACTGGATTCCAAGAATGCAGATGTGCCTGCTAGAAGTGATAAAAGAGCGGTTACAAGAGATTCTAAGCTATCAATGGCATCTTCAAACTACTCAAATGTTGTATCTCCAGATAAAACAAGATCCCCATTACGCACAAATCCAGAGTTTGCTTCGAATACCTCTCCTACTCCTCGTTTCGAACGTAGGGCCGTCATGGGATCGATATCATCTGCTACAGGTGGTCAAGAAATGTCACATTCCTCTACTGCGAGAGAGTCTCCAAGAAAATTCGGTCCTAATCGTAAGATTTCGTCTCCTTCCTCATTACATACAGGTGGTGAAGATATGATATCCGAGAATGATAAACTCGGTGAATTCTCTTTTAATAATAACGATAGCAATACATCACTAGTTGCATCGAAGCCATTGTACCGTGTTTTGACTGATACCCCAACCAAGCAGTTAGCTGCTCGCTCTGAAGAAGATTTTCTTCAAAGCTACTTGGATATTTCTCATTCTGATAAGATAGATGAACCATTAGCTGGATTGAATATTGGTCGTGCTATGGAATCTTCGCAAGAAGTGTTAAATAATACTAACAGTCAGGGACCTTCCCAACTAGGGAGAGTTCCACGTCAACAGTACCAAACGCAAACTTCTCCGTTGGCTTCAAGACTTCATTATATGGAACCTCAACCACAACAACAACAACAACAACAACACCAACATCACCAACAGCAATCTCAATATCAACATAATTATGCCCCACCTAATGACTCAAACATGGATCCTAAATCCAATCATTACCAGTCGCAGCATGACCATCTGCATCATAGACCTCAATCTCCACCTCAAATGAACTCTCATACTCAAAATAACTTTAGAAACAGTTCTAGATCACCTCCTCCTGCTAAGAATAGGGGATCCCCTTTCAGAAGGGACAGAGATTCAATTTACTCCGATTTAGGATCTCCTTACCCTCGTGATGAAAGACAACTTTCCATAACAAAGACTCCATCTCCACAGAAGAAGATAATACCTCAACATGCGGATTATGTACCTTATCCGTCTTTAGAATATTCTCCTAATCCTTATCAAAATGTTCCACAGTATATGCCTCATCCTCAGCAGCCTTCATCATCAGAGAGACAAGCCAAAGGTCATCAACCAAATTCTTCCGATTCTTCTCAGTTTGAATATATCTCTAGTTCTATGGATACAACTGTAATTACTGTTGATTCCTGCGTTGATTCAAAAGCTATACTGGAAAAAAGGGATGATTTCAAGATATCATTTATGGTTAATTCTTCCGAAAGAGATGGGCATGTTATTCCATTGTACGTTGTTAGAAAGTTTTACTCGCAGTTTACTAAGATGGATCATGATCTCCGGAAATTGTCACTTATCAGTTTACCTCGTTTACCTGATAAATCTGCTTTCTTAAGGATTGATCCTGCTGTTTGGGATACACAGAAAGCTTTGGTTAGAATGTATATTTCTGAATTGTGCAGACTTATGAAATCCCAACAGAAGGATTCCCCATCTTGGAAAGTTTTTAAACTGTTTTTCACAACTGAAAAACCAGAGATGCCATTCAAGACTTCAACTTTTGTCTCTGTTGGAAGTCGAAATTTGAAAAAGACTCTCAAGATGACAACATTATCTCACGATCCAATTGAAAACCTTCTGACTATCTTGGATGTACAATCGAACATTACAGAAGTTATTCCAATCAATGATATAGCTATCTCGAAAGATGATCAAACGTTGACTATAACAAGAAAAAGGAAGAAGAAAGGATTTAAATCAAACAAGTCTTACACATTGTATGCAGAAAGTGAGCCTGATGCTGAAGAATGGTATAGGCTTGTTAACGAGGACCAAGCATTACAACTCCCTGATCAAGTTTCTCTTGTGGCATCTCCATCGCAATCCAGCTCTTTGAACAGGGGAAGTCTGAGTGTTGATACTACATTAGTCTCAAAAGATATTCCATCACATTCACCATCCGTTGGAAGTGAAGGTAAATGGTTTAATTTAAAGAAACCAAGAGAATCTGTATTACCTACATCTGGTGGCTCGACTTCTGTTTCTCCAGCAATGGGTAACGATGTTTTAGAGTTTAAATCAATGCCTTATTTTTCAACAAGTCCACGTGGTGGGTCATTACCTAGTGTATCCTCCAATACTCCTACATTAATCTCAGCTCAACCATTACAAGTTTCTTCAAAACAATCATCAGTCACAGGGAATAAACAATTTGAACCACAAGCGATATTCCAAAGAATAGACTCCGGATCTAGATATTTTGGAAGTACATTAGAAAATTCATATCAACGTTTCCCGAATTTTAAATTACAAGAAAGAGCTGTTCCATCAATTGTGTATAGATGTATAAGATTCTTGATTGATAGTAACGCTGTTTACAGTGAAGGTATTTTTAGATTGAATGGTATGATGTCTGAAATCAACAAGATTCAGGAGATTTTCAACGAAGATGCAGACTGTGATTTCAGTCAGTTACCTCACAATCCTGATGTTCATTCAATTGCAACATTACTGAAAAGATATCTTAGAACATTAGGGGAAAAAATAATTCCACAAAGAGAAGCGGATGAATTATTAGCTTTAACATTACGTTCAGATTATGCCATTACTGTTCCAAAGATTAAAAAGGCTGTTGAAGGATTACCAACTTTAAATTTCAATGTTTTGTTTGCTCTATTTGAATACTTCATGCAAGTTCTAAAGTTTAAAGAATTTAACAAAATGAGTGTTGCTGCATTGAGTGTTTTAATGGCACCGAATTTAACTCCGTATGATGGAGCCAAGGAGATTTGTTCGGAACTTTTAATCAATTTCCATTACATTTTCGGAGATGGTAAATTGTTATCAGAAGAAACCGAAAGAAAATTAGTGTAATTCTGTTTCTCTTGATTTATAATATTATGTACAATTATTATTTCTTTTATGCTTGAAAGCCCTTAGCTAACCAATAGTAATACATTTGTAATATGATTTAGTGAACATTGCATTGACTTGACTTAGTAATAATAGTAATCCGCGCGCTGTGACTGACCATTACGAATATTTTAGTAATAAACTTTCTCTCTGCCAAATCCGAAATTTCTTTGGGCGGCAGTTTTTGAGGGAACTAAGAAGTGGCAGAGAGCTGCTATAAATTACCCCGGATATCTCTCTCTATCTCTAAGAAGAATAAATTTCCAACTTGCAATTCAATTCAATTAGTTGGATAATTATAACATAATAATAATTGACTGAAAATGGGTATTGAAATTTTGAAATTTGCTGGCTCTGATGGTGTTTACAAACGTAGAGATAGTTCCTTCAGAAATTGGATCTCTTCTGAACCAGGTGCACTTTTCCCACCAGAGGCAAATAGATACCATCTTTACGTTTCGTTTGCTTGTCCTTGGGCACATAGAACTTTAATTGTGAGACTATTAAAGGGATTAGCACCATTAATCACTGTTTCTGTTGTCCACTGGCATATGGATAAGGAAGGATGGAGATTTGCAAGTGCTGGAGATGAAGTTGAAGGCGCAACTGTTGATCACCTTTATGGTGTCAAAAGATTGAAGGAACTCTATTTCAAAAGTGTCCCTGATTATGAAGGTAGATTTACTGTTCCTGTTCTATGGGATAAAAAGACTCAAACTATCGTCAATAATGAATCATCTGAGATTATTAGAATGTTCAATACGGCATTCAATCCTTTATTGGATGAAAAATATTCAAAGATCAACTTTTATCCAGATTCATTGGTTTCCAAGATTGATGAATTGAATGATTGGATCTATCCAACTATCAATAATGGTGTCTATAAATCAGGATTCGCTACAAAGCAAGAACCTTATAATGAAGCAGTCACTTCCCTCTTTGAAAGTTTGGACAAAGTTGAAGAAATTTTCAAAGAAAGACACTCAAAAGATGAATCATATCTTTTAGGTAATGAATTAACTGAAGCTGATATTAGATTATTCACGACAATTATCAGATTTGATCCTGTTTATGTTCAACATTTCAAATGTAATTTGGGTATGATCAGATACAACTATCCTCATATCAATCAATGGGTTAGAGAGTTGTATTGGAAGAATCCAGCATTCAAAGATACTACAAACTTTGAGCATATCAAATACCATTATACAAAAAGTCACACAGAGATCAACCCTTATGGTATTACTCCATTGGGTCCTGTTCCTAATATCTTGCCTCTATGATTATGTATCTAGCTTATTTTTCTTTGCTTTTTCCACCATATTTCCTTGTTTTTATGTATTGTTCGTTAAGTGTCTTATAAGGATTACCGATAGCGGTAGAATATCAAGTTCTCAACTTTACTCGAGAAAATTATATATTGGTACACAATTGAAGATTTAATTAGTCTATTCTGTATGCTGCAACAGGGCAGCTGTAGAAATTAGAGTGTAATTTCAGTATATCTGAAGCATTAATCATGTTACCCGAATTGCTCACCCTTCAATCAAGATTCATGAAGTGAAGTACTTGTTATTTGTTACTTCCATATTTCCACTTACAGACGCGATTCCACGTCGATTTCAAAATTGTTTTTTGGGTGTTTGATTTTTCAAGATTTTTCCCTAAGATCAGCCAATTCGGTGGGTATGATTCGTAAAAGAGAAATCAACATTGAGCTATGTTGAGGAATAATATAAGATCTGTGATACCATTCCTTCTAGTGAGATTTAATTCAACTCTTGTGCAACGAAAATGTAAGTGCAAACCAGACAGTTTGAGAGATCTGCAAGAACATCCTAACTAACAAATTACATTTTGAGAATTAGTCAAAGCAAATCTACTGGAGTTGAAAATTGGACAGATTATTAATATACAAAAGCATGAAAATGCAGATAGTCTTTACGTTTCGCAGATTCAAATTGAGCCTGCTCTAGAAGAAGGAGACTCACAGCCAAAGACAATTCAAGTATGCAGTGGATTGGTGAAATACTTTCCAGCATCCGAACTACTTAACAAAAGAGTTGTATTGCTAACAAATTTGAAACCATCCAAGATGCGAGGAATAGTATCGGAAGCAATGCTTCTTGCATCATCATCTGAAGATGATACTAAGGTTGAAATTGTTAAACCATCAAATGAGGTGCCATTGGGTACATCATTGATTTTTGAAGGTTATGAAGCCTCGGATCAGGTGAAAAGAAAATTGAAGAGTAATCAATGGACGGAGATTAGAGATTTCTTAAGAACAAATAGTAAAGGAGAAGTTTGCTATATTGATGAAGATGGAATTGGGAAGTTATTAAAGGACCAAGCAACCGGAGAATCGTGTACTGTTGATACATTGACCAACTGTACCGTTCGTTGATAATCTTTCAGACAGAATTGCGTGTTGTATTATTTTTCACGTTTGTGCCACTTCCCGAACCCGCACTCGCACTTCGCCGTTTCAACAAGCCGTTTTTACTTTTTCATCAAACAAACTCATACCAGGGCGTAAAATACTAACATTGGAGCAAGATCAGTGCCGCAAACCCAAACACTTCGAAAATAATCTCTGCAGCATTGAAAGAGATGTTCATTGAATGGGTATTAAGTATATGAAATGCTATATTATCATTGCTTTCATATTTTCAGTTCAAATTCAATGAGATTACAATTGCAGTATTTGTATATAGTATAATAAATTTCTTTTTAAAAATAATCAAAGTGATCGTGATGTTAACAGCATGTTATCAGATTTCCACTGTGAGCCGTGATTTCCAATAAATGCGCCGACTTGGGTTTTTGCGGCTTGCTCTTTTAATGTGTATGTTTCTTTTCTGGTATTTCCTTTGAGGGGACAGGTGTAATAGATTCAAATCATATTTAAAAAGGTTCAGCCTGGTAGATTTTATATATAGTTTATCAGTCTCTGAAAAAATTAATAGTAGTTAGCAAATTTCTATGTAAGTAAAAGATCAAAGAATTGAGCCAGCTGGGGAAGGAGAAGAAAAATTTCGAAAGTCCCCCTCTGTGTCTCCGGCGTAGAGGGGTGAAATGTGGAATATTATTGACTTAGTGTACAACCGCACACCAACCACCTAACACCCAAAATTAATATGAATACCCGCATTTCCAGAAAAGCCACCCAACACAGAATTTTTTATACAGCATATTTTTCCTCCTTGTGTATTATTAAATTAAATCTCTTTTTCCCTTTCTACTGTTTGTTTGTTTATCTTGAGTTTTTTAATTAACCTAAAGATATATACAAATTTTAGCAATAAATTTGTTCTCATATTATTGTTAGAATATATTGTTATCAAGTGTCTTTTAGTTTAATCATTTGATTATCGTGGTTTTATTTGATTGTTGTGACTGGACATTTTTGCTTGTTTCTTTTTTTTCCTCGCGGCAATTTTTTTTAAATTCACCAAACGAAGTGAAGCTCAAATACAACACACCTAAAAAAAAAATCATAACAACATTTAATAATCTGCTGTTTTCTTTAATATCAGCAGTAAGAGGATCAAAAATTACCAGAGGTACTGAGAACAAAGGTCGCTATGAGTTCCAAACAGGGAAAGCGTTCTGCAAAAGCAAAAGGTAATCAACAGCTCGATGTTCAAGATGTAAACATTGACCTTGATCAGCAAAGCCAACAGCACCAGGCAGCTGGTCAAAACCAATTTTTACGTCAAGGTTCAGCAGCTCAGCAACAGCAAGTGCAACAACAAATGCAGCAACAGCAACAGCAACAACAACAACAACGACTAAATGGAATGACTAATGGTCAATTTTATCCTGTTCAGATGCCTCAACAGTACGGTACCAATTTCCTACCACCTCCACCTCCAATGAACATGCAACAGCCATATTACTCGATGCCATTCTTCCCATACTATAACGGGGCTCCTCAACAACAACAACTATCCCAGCAAAGATTTTCTTCGGGTGTTCAAGGCTCGCCTTCTCCTGCTACAATTAATACAGCATCAGGTGTTAACACTGGAATTCAAGTCTCATCCGCAGGTGGATCAACTGGAGCTGTTAATGCAGCTAACAATGGTTCTATGAAGATCCTTGGATTCCCAACAAATCCCACTTTCTATGGCAAAAACGGTGGACAGCAACAAGGCCAAAGATCACAACAACAGCAACAACAAGATTTCAGTGATCTTCCAAATATTCAGGCTGCTGCTGCTGCTGGTGTCTACTTGGATCCAAATTCAAACACTTCTTCGAAGTCTCCAATTCCTGTTTCATTTGAAAGTGGTATTCAAGTTTTGAAACCAAATCCTTATCATGGCAATGTTATGTCAACAAACTACAGCAAAAGACCAATGCAATCTGCAGATCAAGGTGAAGCAAAACCTTATAAATGTAGTCAATGTGAATGGGCATTCTTGCGTCATTCAGATTTACGTCGTCACGCACGTTCCCATGGATCACCAGAATACCATTGTCCTTATTGGCATCCTGAATATGCAACTTGTCCTCATAGAAACCATGGATCTTTTAATAGATTGGATGTTTTAAAGAGACATTTAAGATTAGTTCATTTTGATCCTGAAGCTCAAGAAGATATGACTGATTCTCTGGTTAGGAGACAAGATGCAGGTACATGTTTATCATGTAATAAATATTTTATCAATAGTAAGGCATTTATTGATCATGTTGATCAATGTGCATTGACTACTCCAATGGATGAATGGAGATATAAAAAGAATGGAATTGTTACAAATGTTAAAAAGGAAGCTAATGAAGAATTCGGTGATGATCAACACCAACAACGTGCAGTTATTCCTCAGCAACACGTCCAACAGCAACAACAACAACAACACCAGCAACAACATCAAATGCCACCACAACAGCAACAACAACAGCATCATCAACAATACCAATCACAGGCAGTTAATGGAGCCATTAATGGAGATAATCATCTCTTAGGTAATGGATCCATGAAATCCAATGTTATGATGTCTAACAAGCGTTCGATGAAAGTTGCTGGCTTATCAAATGATGATCCATCAAGCAATGATAATTCAGTTTCTAATCCAGCTGGTACTTCAGCTGGTACTACAGAAAATTACTTGAAACGTCCTAGGGGCAGACCAAGAAAATACTTGCCTACTGCTGTCAATCAATCTGGAATATAATTGATTTGGCAGTATGCTTTTCTCTTTGAATTTTTGTGTTTAATTTGTTTGTTTTATTTTTTTGTTTAATTCTGTGCCTTCTTATTCTGTATTCCTATTCTATATTACTCTGTGTTTTAACTTATTACTGGCCCTGTGTACTCAACTCAACACATTTACCTCCCTTTTAACCTGTTTTTGACTGTTTTTTTATGTATCTTTTGTTAGGTTGATAATTTCTTCTGCTCTTTTTCAAAGTCAATAACCAGTAAGTAAATATTATTTCTTCTCCCATCCCCGGTAAAATATTATCCCCCCTTGTTATCTGATTTGGTAGATTTGAGAGCTTTCCCTAATTGGGAAAATCTTGAGGCACGCGAACGCCTCAATTCAATTCTCCGCGTAGGATTTGTGTACGAGGTGAATTAGTTAGTTAGTTACAGTGAGCGCGAGAGCCTGGAGAGAGATCGATCTGTGAGTGTCTTTTCACTTCCCTTTTTTGTGTTTTGGGGGATTTCTCATTAAGTTAAGGAATGGATTTGATCATTTGTACCAGAAGTGTTTTGTTCTAATTTAATTAACTTAATTGAGTTTATCTATAGATTGCTCTCATCTTTGCTTAGTGGGTTCCCCCTTTCCATAATTTTGTCTTTATCTTGCATTTGTAATTCAATTGCATATTCATTAAAGGGGTCGTCTTCTCCATTTGTGGTCTATTTAATTTTTGTTTGTGTGTGTTATTCTTGGCTTAGCTCCTGTTCATTTCAAATAATTGAGAAGAATTGAATATTTATCTTCCTCTTTTTTTATTTATTTTTTGCTAAATATACTATGAGAGGTAAGTCTGTTTTATGATTCAATTGTGACTATGGGATCTTTACTAACTCTGTTGTTTTTTTTCAAATCAATGATGTAGACTATAAGATTGTTGTGCTTGGAGCAGGAGGTGTTGGTAAATCATCATTGACTGTACAATTTGTACAAGGAATTTATATCGATAGTTATGATCCAACAATTGAAGATTCGTATACTACAGAGAAAGAAATAGATGGTCGTATGTGTAATTTGGAAATATTGGACACTGCAGGAATTGCACAATTTACAGCAATGAGAGAATTGTATATTAAATCAGGTCAAGGATTTTTATTGGTTTATTCCGTGACGGATAAAAATTCTTTGGAAGAATTATTAGCAATTAGAGAACAAGTATTAAGAATTAAAGATACAAATAATGTTCCAATGGTCCTTGTTGGTAGTAAATGTGATTTGGTTAATGAAAGAGAATTAACTCCAGAAGATGGCATTGAAGTTTCAAAAACCTGGAATAGGGTTCCATTTTATGAAACTTCTGCAATGTATAAAATGAATGTTAAAGATTGTTTCACCGATGTGGTTAGACAAATCATTAGAAAAGAGACACAAACATCTCAACAGCAATCAGGAATACAATCAAATGTATCAATTGGAAATTCAAATTCTCAACCAAATTCAGCAAGTACTGTTGGTACATCTGTGAATACTGGTAACAATAACAATCCAGGCTTATCTTCATCAGCTGTTGGTGGTACAAAAGAACTTAACAATACAAAAAATTCTTCAGGATCATTTAATAATCCACTTGGTAAAAGATCAGAAGTCAAAAAGAAGAAAAAAAGAAGATGTGCTATCTTGTAATGGGTTTTATATTTAAGTAGCCCCACCTCGATTTTTTTAAGCTTTTTATAAAGAGACATTCGATACTAATTCCTCAAATAATCTAAACTAGTAAAAGTATTAATCAATCTTTGAAGAATGTAAACGAAAAGTAAATAGGAGAAATTACCCCCAGAAAAAAAAAAGCAAATGTGACAGCCGTGGGGTTCGAACCCACGCCTCCGAAGAGACCAGGACCTTAACCTGACGCCTTAGACCACTCGGCCAGACTGCCAACATTCAACACGGTTACACTTGATTTGCCGCCATAAAATTGATTTCGTATGAAAAAAACATTTGTCATTTTTTTTTTTTTTTTGATTTCGTTTTTAAAAAACTACAAGAAAAAATCAAAAGTTTTAGGGATTTTTGTTCACAAAAAACAAGCTTTTGTTGTAGAATTGGGAAATTTAAAAGGAAGGATTGTGATTAAAAACAAATGGTTAATTTATTTTAACATAAGATTGATAGATAAACATAATTAATTACGGTCTCGGAGCTTATTTGCTGAGTAATTGTGAGGGGAGCTCAGTTACTTCTCATCAAAAGTGAACGGTAAAACAAAAAAAAGCTTGTGGATATAGTAATTAACTGGATTTTGTTGAAAGAAGTGGTTTGTGGTGGTTCTGGGTAGCATTATCTGTAAATGTAAGCTTTTGGCTATTTACTTTTTGAAGAAAGAAGTACCCCCTTTCTCCAAATTTCCAAATTTGTGATCAATTATGCTGAAAATTTTACGAAATATGAACCACCCTATATGCCTTCTGAGCTTCATGTCTTAATTTATACGTCTTTCTGTTCTTCAGATGCTCTAGTGAATTAACAACCGAAATCCAGAGGGTCTAAAAAGTCATCGGACTTTCAAGTCAATCTTCTGCTACTTGCATAACTTCTTTTTTTTGTGACTGAAACCTGTTCCCCAAACTCTTTGGAATAGATAATCTAAGGATCTTGTTCACTTTGACACTGACCTTACAATCCCATTTCAATCAATTCACAGTTGACCTTTTGGCTAACTTTAAGGATTTGTCTCTTTTATTAAAACAGCCGCGAGATGCCAAATCTTAAAATTGAAATATCAATGCGAGGAACCGAGGCTCTTTGGCAATATAAATTATATAAATTAATTGACCTCGGTTCTACTGGATTAATAACTTTTGCTAATCAAAAGCAATTTTACAACAATTATTGGAATTCATGGCCATCAGCGTTAAAAATAAATAATTTTCTTAAATTTAAATTAGAAGTTTCATGTAGATGCAAAAATTGCAATTTGTGACAAATTAGGCTAGTCTCTAGCATTCAAGAGATAGGAAATGATCAGAAATGTTGACCTCTCTTTCTGTATGCCTTCAGCTCTAAATTCCGCAAAAATATAAGTCATAGATGCCAGAATAGAAATTAAATGATCATCAATAATAGTGATGTTCTCAAGCTCTATGGATTTTCCTTATCTTTGGTATATGATAAGCGAGAGAAAAAAAAAGGTGATTATACTTGGGTATGCATGTCTTGTACTAGCCTTTGATTCACTTCTCCAAGCATTTATACCAAATTTACTATTTCCCCCTAAGCTAATATTGAAGTAGTGCAGTGAACCTATTTTAGGTTTCCAGATAGATTAACATTCCCCTTCTTTAATTATTCTTCAAGGGTAATATAGCAACAGGGCTATCTATTTATCGGATCCACCACCGAGCCGCAAGAAATGGATCACTTTCTTCCAAAACCCCTCGAAAGTTCAATAAGGGTTCCCGGGGAAGCTATCAATGAAAGGCATAAGTGTAGTTAGATATATTCTGAGCTCTTCTTGTCGAAATGATTCAATTACTTGGAATTGCGTTCGTCAAATCCAAGACCCCATGTCTTCCTCAATAACATTTCTTTACCACCCAACACCACCCCCAAACCTCTTCCTCTAATCTCACTCTCCTCTTTTACCACGAGGAATTTCTTCTCGTGCGAAGTGAGTTCCCGGACGGGGAGTTTTGGCGCCTTTGGCTGGCTGTGTGTCCTTATGGGGTTAATAAATACACTTTTTGCTAATATTTTATGTATCGCATTAAACAACTATATTAACAATAAGAGAGTGAGAGAGAGAGAGAGAGAGAGAGAGGGAGAACAGCAGAAAACAACTCAATATCTAGTTAGATTAAATATCGACTTTCTATTTTTTTTGACCCACCCCATTTTTGCTTACATCTTCCTCTTTCATATCAGTAACTCAAAATAATTGTTTAATTGACATTTACCAAAAGCTGCTTTCTTTTTTTTTCTGGTTCTTGCTTTTTCCTTACTATACATTATTTTTCACTTCGGCGATTCAGGTTGATCACCTTCTTGGCTTGAAGTTTGGAATTTTACACATTGGATAAGATCTTCTAAATCCTCGGCTTTTTTTTAATTTATTTATTTGCTATTGGGGATGTTTAAAAAATGGAAGTCTGATAAAGGATCGACAAAGTCGAAAGACTCTCCAACTTCAACTCCTTCCAAATCAAATGGTTCAAAGGCAGTTAGTAATGGAAGTTCGGGAACAACTCAGGCAGTAAATAATGAAAAGGCTGAAACTACACATTTGGAATCTACAGGCGTGATAGAGGCACCCTCTTATGATCACGAATTAGATTACAAAGTTTTAAATTCAGATAGTCCCGACTTACCTTATGGAAGCGGTTCAGATAAGGTATTTGGAATGGAGAATTTTGGCTATACTTGCTATATAGCGTCAATTCTACAAGCTTTGTATTTTACTCCATCATTTAGAAATGAAGTTTTGGCCTTTCCTAAAAGAGATCCAGATCATCCAAGAAAAAGAAAAGTCCAAGTACCAGGAACTAAATTGCACGCATTCACTGCAGCTGTACAACAACAACCTCATCTGTTACATCAGGCTCAAGCAAATGCAGTTGTCGCCAATGGAAATGCCAATTCATCCTCAGCTAATAATACAAGTGGAGTTGGGAATAACTTGAAGATGAGAAACTTATTCGGGAAGCATTCTAATGATTCTCCGGGCTCTTCAAACGGTACAACTTCCAATGGTACAAACCAATCAACAAATCAATCCAACGAGGCACTGAATAGCTCAGAATTTGAGAAAATTGTTCTTTCTAAATACCCTGCTTATAAAAATATCACAATGAATTATTCTTTAAATCATCAGAAAAATATAACAATCGTTGGCGTGACGAATGATGAAAATGCAAATTCAGAACAAAGAAAACGACAGGCATTAATTTCAGGACCTATTATTAACTTGGATCATTCATATAATGAAGATTATGGTATGGATCTGACTCTTTATAGTTCTCTAAAGGATACTTTCGAATGTATGGTTGAGAATTTATCCCCAGTTGGAATTGTTTCGGCCCAAAAACTGCTAGATGTTGTTAAGAAAGAAAATGAGATGTTTAGAAGTTCAACGCATCAGGATGCCCATGAATTTTTGAACTTCTTAATCAATAGTGTATTAGAGTCTGTTGATAATTATCAAAGGGCCCATAATAGTTCCGAGAGATCCAGGATACATGATATATTTGAAGGTTTACTGACCAGTGAGACAAGATGCTTATCTTGTGAAAGTGTTTCAAGAAGGGATGAACTATTCTTAGATTTATCCATCGATTTACAACCAAATACATCAATTACCAACTGTTTGAAGATGTTTTCACAATATGAAATGTTGACTGAGTCAAACAAATTTTTCTGTGAACACTGTCATTCATTACAAGAAGCTGCCAAAACTATGAAATTAAAAACATTACCAAAAGTTTTAGCTCTTCACTTAAAGAGATTTAAATATGCTGAAGAATTAGGAAGAATGGTTAAACTTTTCTATCGTGTTGAATACCCAAAAACTTTAAGAATATGTAATACAACTGATGATAGTGAATATGTTGATAAACTATATGAATTATACGCCGTGGTTGTTCATATTGGAGGTGGCCCTTATCATGGACATTATGTTTCATTGATTAAGACAATAAAATTTGGTTGGTTATTATTTGATGATGAAACAGTGGAGTCCATCGATGAAAATTATGTCTATAGATTTTTCGGAGATGGACCTGGATTATCCACTGCTTATTTACTGTTTTACAAAGAAGTTGAAGATGAAGAAGAATACAGAAGTAAGACCTTGTTCAATGGACTGGATGATGCAAACACAGCAGATGATGGAATTGATTCCAGTGCTTTGAATAGATCCACATCAGATGGCGATTCAGATACGCTGTCTCCAACTACAAATCACACATCCGTATCATCTCCCTCGGTTCTTCGAACAGCAGGATCGCAAATATCCCCTTCCCTTGACCGTCATAGTATCTCAAGCTCTCCAATTCCTTCATCAGCATCTACTTTGGTTAATGGTAATAGTGAAAATTCCAAAGCTGATGCAGCTAAGGATAGAAAGAAAAATAGAATGTCGTTCAGCTTTAAAAAGAAATAATTTCACATTTTTCCCATTTAAATCTCATTGTTTCCTTTAGCTTTTATATTTGTATTTCTTGTTCAATTTCCGTGTATATCTTCCGAATTTAAAAATAGTCCGATAGCTTTTCTTGAAACCAAACCCACACCTATAGTGTCAAAGCGACCGATACTAAATTATGACTCCGATAGTGGAAAATCGATCCTTCGCGAGTATAGTGGACCGAGAGATCCCATTTAAAATATACTTAAGCTTCAACTAACAAATAAAATCATGCTTCTTTATTAACGATCTTAAACAAGAAAGAGATAGCCCAGTTGAAGCAATTTGATATTGTAAGACGGCAAATTTTCTTGCACTGCTAGGGATATGTTTACTTTAGGATTGAAGGGCATTAAAACAATGCTCTCAATTCTTTTATTGACTACCGTTGTCATTGCTCATGATATGGAAAGTCCTGATAAAAGTGAAGATGTCACATACTTGGATGCTTTGCAAGAGAATATCAACAAGACTACAATCTTTCATTGGTTGCTCTTGGTTATTTTTATGATGTTTGTGCCATCAATTGCAGCAGCCTTGGCTGTTGCAAACATGTATGCAACTGCAACTTCTGTTCAAATTGTTTCTGCTGCCTATGCGGTTGTTGAAGCATTATTTTTAAGATTTCCTGATCCCAGTGGCCATGAAAATCGGACTTCAAGAGGTACTGCTTGGTTTCTTGCATTCTATTATTGTTTGACTATATTTTTTGGAAGTTTATCCGCTGGATCAAGTGCAATAATGAGTTCTAACACCATTAACAAATTCGGACTTGTGGGGACAAACGTTGCAGTCAATACATACAAGGTACTATCTGTGTTGGCAGTTTTAGGAGGATTTTTGAAAGCTGGAATGTCAGTTGTTTCATCTCTTGGATTCTGTTATGGAGCTCATACTGGTCAGTGTAACGCACATGGAATCATGGGATCCGGATTCCTAGCTTATGGTTGCTTCTATTCGGTGATGTTGGTTGTTCCTTGGTTAAGACTTGGTGCGGGTCAAAAATATTCTCAAGAGATGTATGATTCTTTGATGATTACTGCATGGGGTATAGTAAATACTTTTACCGAACATCGTCCGTGGGAGCCTTGGTCAATGGGAGACTATCAACATACCAGTATGGGTATCATCTTTTGGGCTTGTGGTATGTATGGTGCTTATTTGTCAAGAAATAATAGACGTAACTACGTTCCTGCTTTGACTTTAATGTTTATTGGTTATGCAATGTCTGAACATGTCCAAAAGTTACAGATCTCAACAAGTATTCACTCCTTCTTCGGTTGGACTTTGATACTTACTTCTTTTGCAAGAATATGGGAGATTACATTTTTACTCAAAGATGAAAGATGCGATAAGGACAAGATCCATTCCTTCCAATACTTACCATCTTTTGGATTAATGTTGGCTGGTATTTTGTTCATGGGTGCCACTGAGGAACAACTACAGTTGGTTGTTGATATGGACGCTGACCATTCGTCGTACAGTTTAATAATTGTCAGCTGTGCTGCCCTTTTCCATTTGTGGATCTTGCTTGTTTTAGAATTCTACCTGAAATTACTAGGGTATTCGATTTACGATCAAAATCGCTACCAACTTTTAGGAACTGAAAACGACTTGGAACAGTCAGGAGATGCACCATTTGATCCTTCTGCATTTGAGCTCGAGAATTTTTCAGATGATTTTGAAAGTGACCATAGGGAGACTCCTAGTGACCACTGATTATTTAAAAATGTTTATAGTTGTTATTGAATTAAATAATGTATTGAAAGAGAACAGTAATATATAGACCCAGATATCGACGCGTCGCTCTGCACGTCTATCTTGAAGAGCCGTTCCTTGTTTTGTTTACTCTCTATCACAACTAAATCAACCCTTTCTGAATCAACATTTCACTTGAGCTGAGTTGTTTCATTAGTTGTGAAATAAAGGGGGCGTCTGTATCAGTATTTATTCAGCTAGTAGATTGTGTCACGGGACCGCCAATACCCTAATTATTTCGTTTTTTCATTTGGATCCCTTGACAAACATGAACTTCTCTGATAGCTCGATCAAACAACTACGATCGCTGATTTTCTATTCCTTAGATAATGATTTATTACCAACTGCTGAATTTACCTGTGAGAGATTAATTGCTCAGGATCCCAATAATGTGGATTCGGTACACTTATATGCATTGGTGCTTTACAAGCTTCAGCGTTTTAAGACAGCCTACAATATCACCGCTGATCATAGCTCACAACATGTTGGATGCTCGTATATATTTGCCAAATGTTGTTTGGCCTTGAAGCATGAACCGGATGGAATATCTGCATTGACGAAGACCTTACCCCTTTGGAGTGAAATATCATACAACGAGTCAACTAAATATCAACCTGATAATGTTGCATGTTATATTACTCTTGCAAAACTTTATGCCTCCGTTGGTGACGTGAAAAGAAGTTCACTAAATTATTCTCAAGTGTTGAAGTTGAATCCATTTGTATTTGAGGCCTTTGAGGAGCTGTGTAAAATGGGTGTCAAAGTGAAGGTGAATTCTGTGTTTAAGGTTGATCCAATGAGTGAAATCTCAACGAATATTTTCAAACGGAGTGACACTACTCGTATTGGTGGAACTTCGAATAAGAATAAGGCTAATAAGTACAATTTTGGATTAGGGGAGCTTAATGACAAAGAATATGACGATGGCTCATTAGGATCAAAAGGCTTATTTCAAAATTCTGGATTGACTTCATCGGTATTAACACCGTCAGTGAATCTTATAGCACAAACCCCTGAACAACAACAAGGCCCAACAAATTTCTTGATAACTCCTAGAGTTAAGCAGCTGCAGTTACCGGATGCTCCGAACAGAAAAGCAAACAGACTCACCCTTGATGGATTTAAACACCCATCAGCTCCAACTGATACAGTACAAAGGAAAAGCATTAGAAATCCAACTTCGATTACTTCCAGATTACTCAATCATCCGCTAAATACTTTAACTGGTGCAAATCAAGTAACCGCACTACATGCACCTTTAGGTGCCAAAAAAGAACAAGGAGGGAACACTCTCAAGCGTGTTATTGGAGCTACTTTCACAAATTCAAACCCGAACAATACCAGTCTATTTGATACCACAAATTCCAACAACTATAATACCAGACCTGCCGATAATCTTACCCAACTTTTGAATAAACCTAATCCAGAATTAGTATCAGTTTATTCTAAATTAGCAAAAGGTTTCAAAGCAATGTCTTTCTATGATTCATTTAAAGCAATAAGAATATTTGACTCATTACCTGAGAACGAAATCAATACTCCATGGGTATTGGGAAAATTAGGAAGATTACATTTTGAAATAGTGAATTATGAAGAGGCTGAGAATTATTTCGTTAGGTTGCGTAGAATTGATAGAACAAGAGTTCAAGAGATGGAGTATTATTCAACATTATTATGGCATATACATAGAGAATCTGATCTCAGTTTCTTATCTCACGAGTTGCATGAGATTGATAAAGACTCACCCGAAGCTTGGATTGCAGTTGGAAATCTATTCTCTCTCAAGAGAGAACCAGATGAAGCTATTAAATGTTTCCAAAAGGCAAACACGATTGATAACAACTTTGTTTATTCCTACACTTTACAAGGTCATGAGTATCTTTCAAATGATGCTTTTGAAAGTGCTCTTGAATGCTTCAGGCATGCTGTAATGTTGGATAAGAGACATTATAATGCATTTTATGGAATTGGTATGGTTTATTTAAAACTTGGGGATTTCAGAAAAGCCGAATTTCATTTCCGTAAGGCAGTTGAGATCAATCCAGTTAATGTGATTCTATTATGCTGTGTTGGTATGGTACTTGAGAAATTAGGAAAGAAGGAACAGGCCTTGAAACAGTATATATTTGCTTCTAAATTACAGCCTTTATCAATGTTGGCATTGTTTAAGAAGGCACAATCTTTATTCTCTTTGAAACAGTATGATTTGGCATTAAAAGATTTCGAAAGATTGGAACATTTGGCTCCTGATGAAGCCTCGGTTCATTTCCTCTTGGGCAAACTTTACAGGATTTATGGAAGAAAAGAAAATGCAATTAAGCAGTTCACCATTGCTTTGAACTTGGATCCAAAAGGATCTCATTTAATAAAAGAGGCCCTAGAAGGTCTTGATAATGATGAAGAAGATCAAGAAAATCATCTGCATTAGCAAGGCAAGATGAATAATAGTAACGCTGTATTTTAAAATTTTATTATGAATATTATTTATTTAGTTTTTTTTTTTTCAATTCTTCAATGTTTAGCACCTAAGAAAATCGTAGCTGATAAGCAAATAAACATTACAAAGAATCCCCAAATAACCATTCCTAAAGCGCCCCATTTGATAATCCTTTCCTTTTTAGTCAAGGTTTCACCATTCGAACCCAGGAGATTAAAAGCAAAGAATCCTGGCAAAATGAATGAAATTGAAGTTGAACCAGTTGAACCAACAATTGCCAAAACATGTTCCAATGATTTGACCGTTATGGCAATAAAATATGATAAAATTACAATGATTGTAGTTATAATGAACAATTTTTTATTTGTCAATTCGACATAATGGTCATTATGACTATGTCCACTTATTTGATTTTCATAATCATCCATTGCCATTGAATCATCCGCAATTACATCTTCATCTAAAACTATCGAAGTTGGTTCAGGTGCTAATACTTGTAGTTGATTATTTGATGGTTTTGTAGAAACTGAAGGTGAATTGAAAGTTTGGGTTTGAATTTGAGATGAAGGTCCAGCACCATTACCGACCAGCTGTCTCCTCTCATCTGCTGTTGTTGAATATGAGGACATTGTAGTTGACCTAGATAAAGATCTAATAGACTTAGCAATCTTCGAATCGTTGATATAATAAGCAACATGATTGATGGATGCTCTAGCGGGATTCGATTGTAAGGGATAACTCAAGGCAACCAATATCACGATTGCAATTCTACCAATAGTGGATGAAATTGAATCTGGATACATGGTTATGATATTACCAACCACATTATCACCAAAGGTCCAATAACCAGTTATCCCGACAGTAACATATAGGAAGAAAGCGGTACCTATAGAAACTCTTATAATCATATTGATCTTTGCAGGAGATCTATCATCAAGTTCATTTATAACTGTGAATTGATTCTGTTGGCAAGTGAATCCAAACACCAAGATTGGGAAGGAGGATAAGACAGCAACGGTAGATTGAGGAGAAAATATACGAACAGCACCTTTGTCTATATCTTCTTTACCTCCAAGTGCTAAATGAAGAAAATGAGTAACCACAAGAATTGTTAAATAACCAACAGAACTCAAAGCCACCAGGGATGCAGTTTTTAATGAGTCCAAATGTCTCTTATAAACCAAAGGTAATATTCCAACAAGGAAGACAGTTATCCATAAAGTACGATTTATAAGTATTGGATGAATATCTATGACATCTGCCGAACATAGAGATCTTATTATTTGAGGCATCAAATCTCCAATCACAATCAAATATGAGCAACCAACCCCAAAACATTTGACGGCAATTGCTAAATCAAACAGTATACCCATCTGAGGAACAGTCAATTTTGATAATGAGAAGAAAGACGCATGTCCTGGAATAGCATATCTTGCAGATACCGAAAGCAAATACAATCCAAAAGCAGATGTTAAAGCAGATAACAACACTAACAAAACACCAAGTAATAAACCGTTACATTTGATTGCATATGGAATACTTAATAAACCTGCACCTAAAATAGTATTCATCAAGTTTATTATCCCGGACTTAGCTGTAGCCCTACCGGGTCCACCCGACCCTAGATCTACCATTGCTAGCGTCTGAAATGTTACTTTTACAGTAAATGTTGCCTCTATGTTTAATAAGTAGATCTAAGAACCACTATAAGGATAATGACTTCATGAAAATATCACATATTATCGACGCATCGATCGTCCTCACTACTTAATATTCCACTATAATCACATTATTAAACATCTATTTTTATCTGTGTATATACAAGTTATATGTAGAATTTATCATTCAAAGAGAAATTGAGGGGTTGTAATCAGATATCTAGACTTTCCTGTTACAGTGGCTGCCCTCACCCCTACTATAATCTCTCTCTGGGTGCCTTTTGTTCCTCACAATTTTGCGACAACATTTTCAACCTCTTAATAACCTTTTCTAACGGCACTTCTCACCACTCTAAACAACTTTTTCACTCCTTGGTTCAAATTTTGATGTAGAGCAGCAATTCTACGTTGACGTTTCAAATTTTTAGGCTTTATATAGAATCTCTGATTATAAAATGTATCCTTCAATTTCTCATCGTACACCAACCTCTGTAAGTCTCTCTCGGCCTTAAGTAAAGACCCTTTCTTAAGAATTGTTCTTCCTGCATATTTGCTGAATATTGGCATATTCATAGCTGTAGTCAAAGCATCTGGTTCAGCCATGGATTGAGGACTATTTGATTGGAATAATGATGAGCTGGAATCACCAAATGCAGAGGCGGAAAATGGATTTGGATTTCCAAACGAGGAAGAAGAAGAAGAGGAGCCATTTGACGTATAGTTTGCTGTTCTGCTTGATGATGATGATGGTTTTGATATACTCGCAAGTATACTTAGAGGATCTTGTTTGGTTGAATTGAATCTCACCGAGCCACTGGCACCCAAAAGGAATTTTCTCTGTGAATCTGTATTGAGTCCAATTATATTAAACATCATGGTGTATATTTTCGATGTCTGTATTTCCTTTTCTATTAGAACAATTAAATCAACAACAGTGTAATTAAGATCACTTTCGGTCTTTTGTTCAATGAAGAAATTTTGTGAATTTTCGTCCAATTGTGTGATGAGTCAGTGATTATATAATCAGCTGTTTTGTGGGAAGGTAAATTTTTATTGGATTCTTCTCTTAACTAGATGAAGATTAATAGTTGATGGTAAGATAGCTTTTACTTAGTGACAATATTATTTAGCAGTTATCTGGTATTACCTGAGATATGTCTCCTGAACGTGTTACAGAGATTGATGATGCTGCATCTAAGTTGAATGAGCTTGAAGTGGTTGACCCTAAGCCTAAAGATGGGGAAAGCGCACATGTGGAGGCTAATGAAGATGATGAGATAGACGATGAAGGTGAAGATGACAAAGAGGATGACGGAGAGAAGAAGAAGAAAAAAAAGAAGAAGAACAAGAAGAAGAAGAAGAAGAATTCTGCTGGAATATCGCAGTATTATCCATCAGGTATATATCCTGAAGGTGAATGGCAAGATTATACATTTGGAGATTCTAACTTGAAGAGAAGCACGGATGAAGAAAAGAGATATTTGGATAACCAAGACCAATCCAAATGGAATGATTTTAGAAGAGGTGCCGAGATTCATAGAAGAGTGAGACAAAGGTTCAATGATGTTGTTAAACCTGGAATGAATATGACCGATGTTGCAGAAACTGTTGAGAATGCAGTTAGAGCATTTAGTGAAACAACAGATACAAAAGTTGCAGGACCTGGATTCCCAACTGGTGTTTCATTAAATAATTGTGCCGCCCATTATACACCAAATGCTGGTGATAAAGTGATTTTACAGTATGATGACGTTATGAAGGTTGACTTTGGTGTTCATGTTAATGGATATATCATTGATTGTGCATGGACACATACATTCAATAAAGAAAGATATCAACCGTTGTTGGATTCAGTTAGAGCTGCAACAAATGCAGGAATAAAAGCTGCTGGTATTGATGTTAGAATGACAGATATTGGTGAGGCTGTTGAAGAGGTGATGACCAGTTATGAGATTGAATTGGATGGAAAGACTTATCCTATTAAACCAATCAGAAATTTGAATGGTCATAATATTAAGAGATACCAAATTCATGGTGGTAAATCAGTGCCAATTGTGAAAAATGGTGATAATACAAAGATGGAAGAAGGCGAAACATTTGCAATTGAAACTTTTGGATCAACAGGTAAAGGTTATGTTGTCCATGGTGGAGAATGTTCTCATTATATGAAGAGTGTTGATCCACCAACAAATGCGGCAGTTAGATTGACTAGAGCTAAACAACTTTTGGCTACAATCGATCAAAATTTTGGTACATTACCTTTCTGTCGCAGATATTTGGATAGGATTGGAGAAGATAAATATTTATTGGCTTTAAATCAATTAGTTAAGACAGGTATAGTTAGCGAGCATCCACCATTGGTGGATATTAAGGGTTGTTATACTGCTCAATTTGAACATACAATTTTGTTGCATCCAACAAGAAAAGAAGTTGTTTCAAGAGGTGATGATTATTGAGTCATAATTGTATATATTGGAGTACATATATATAGGTGGCTAATTGTGTGTTTTTCTCTTTCTTGCTTTTGGGTTGTTGCGTTCGCTCGTTACAATTCATCTCTGATTATGGTTGTAATTATATCTTCGTCTGATAAGCTTGATACTATCTCCACAATTGAGGTTATCAAAAGTTCAGGTATGGTAGATGAGATATGAGATTTATCAGAGGAAGTGGTCGTCAATACTTCCACAATTGCAATATCTTCTTCTCTGTTGCTTGTCAAAGCTGAAGTACCCCAAACAATCATCTTGAATGTCTTGAACAATAACCAAATGAACAATTTGATTGGTCTTTTCAAGATTCTCCTATACAAGACCCACGAACAAACTGCCAAGAAGAAGTAGATTGCTCTATATATCTGTCTTCTTTCGGCTTTGCTTGATTCATTAATTGTTTGAACCAATTTATTGGATCTTATTATAACATCGTTGAAATAGTTATATTTTTCAGCCAATTGTGCCAAAGTGCTTGTAGATTGTGAAAGATCCTCATTATTTAATTCACTTGCCATGATTGAAGATCGAAGCATATTATTGACGCTTTGTAACTTGGATGTGATGGCTTTATTCTTATCCAAGATTTTGTCCTCATTGGTCAAGTCTTCCAAATCATCATCTAGTAAAGTCTTTCCCGATGATGGAAGAAATTCAGGAATAGAGTCAGAATCCGAATCATCGGAAGAGACATCTCTATTAAAGGAGAAACCACCATTTGAATATAGTATCTGCTCTTGCCTTTTAGATTCTAACATTGCGTACCTGAAATCAACCTTAAGATCATGGAATCTTTCGGTATTTTCAAACAATGCAAATCGATAATCTCCAACTTGGTTCAGATACTCATACGAGCTCAATTCTAAATCTAAGTTACTTTGCAAACTTGTTAAATTTTCGTATATCTCTAAAACTCTTGAGAAGCTTGATTTTCTTAGATCATCGAGACTCTCCGAGGCTCCTGGATGTCGGAGCTGATATATCAGGGACTCAATCTCTTTAAGGTGTCTTTCGAAGACTGCCAATTCATGCTCAATTGAGGGTAGTACAATCATGGCCTAGTTAATCCACTCAACACCCACTGTATAGAGCATCAACCGACAATCACAGTCTTGCAGAGCAGAGAATAAGAAGTAGATAAACTGAGAGAGAGAAACATCTTCCTGGAGAAGAAGTGGTGTAAAGATGCATTCTCACCCTCGCAGGCTCTCAATCACATCAACAACACTCAACTTATTGGTGGCAAACTGGATTAGAAAAGGTCATCTAGATCACTGAAAAGGGGAGTTGGTAAAGTAATTCCATAAGGTTAAGACAATACTAAATCATGCTTTTGGATACATTGTCGTCGGGAGTTCCAAGAATTCCGGATTTTGAGATCTCTCAATGGGTTTTCCTATTGAAACAGTCCCCAAAGGATGATGAATTAAAGGAGAAGATATTATCAAAGATCAAATCTGACAATATGGCACCTTACTATCAGTATATCTCACAGACTTTAAAATTGGTTGAATTTGATCAAGAATTTTTCGATGAATTAAGTCTTGCAAACAAGACTAAAATAGATGAATTGAATGAGAAAATTGAAACTTTAAATAAGGATGATGATGGAGAAGGAGAATCTGAGATTCTAAGGACTTGGATTTCATTAAGTGAATACTACACAGAAATTGGTGATAAGACGAATTCAATCCTTACAATCAATAAAACAATTGAACTGGCCCCTTCTACAGGCTCTAAGATTGATCTTATTTTAACCGTTGCAAGATTAGGATTTTTCTATGACGATAAAATATTCACCAAGAAATATCTTGATGATGCAAATAATTTGATTGAAAAAGGAGGTGATTGGGAAAGAAGAAATAGATATAAGACATATCTTGGAATTTACCTTATGAGTACAAGAAAATTTGATGAAGCATCAAAACTATTGATTGATTCATTATCGACTTTTACATCAACAGAATTAACAAGTTATGAAGATGTTGCCAAATATAGTCTAATATGTGGTGCAATTTCTTTAGATAGATCCGATTTAAAGAAAAAATTGATCGATTCGCCTGAAATTTTATCAATAGATTCTCATTCAAATGAATTGAAACCAATCTTGGAATTGATTAGATCATTATATTTTACAAATTATAATGAATTTTTCCCAAATTTATTAAAAACGAATGAATTCATTTTAACAAAGGATAAATATCTTTCACCACATACAAATTATTATTTAAGAGAGATGAGATGTCGAGCATATTCTCAACTATTAGAAAGTTATAAATCTTTATCATTAAAATCAATGGCTGATAATTTCAAAGTTTCAATTGAATTTTTGGATGAAGATTTATGTAAATTTATCCCAAATAAGAAATTGAATTGTACAATTGATAAAGTTAATGGAATTGTGGAGACAAATAGGCCAGATAATAAGAATAATCAATATCATCTCTTAATTAAAAATGGTGATGCTTTATTAACAAAATTACAAAAATATGGTGCTGCAGTTAGACTCAGCGGTGCTGAAAAAGTTTGATTCAAAAAAATAAATATGATCATTTATGTATTTAACAATTTCCTATTAACCCTCCCAATATATATTTGTATAGAAAAATGAGAAAAAAAAAAGCAGCATTTCTCTATGTAATAATTTTATCCTTACCACCTCTAGTTGCTCTTCTATCAGAAATTTTGGCAGCATTAACAGGTGGTTCATTAAGTTTTTCAGATTTTGCAAGAGGTGGAGAAGCATGCCCTGGAGATTTTGGCTTTGGGTTAAGCTTTCTAGCATTTGATGATTCTGAATTGGCACTTGGATTTTTCTTTGGAGTAGCTGATGAATCGACAAACTCATCATCAGAAACACCAACGGCACCACCGACTTGTTGCTTTGAATCGGATAATTTACCTGTTTGTTGTTTCTTAGCGGAAGATGAAGCAGCACCAACGGGTCTCTTAATGGTGGATTCTTCAACTGTATCATCATTTGAGTCTAATTTTGGAGCAGAGTAAGTTTTCTTAGTGGTCGATTCATCAGAATCTGGTTTGGATCCTTGTTTAGAGAGATTCTTATTATCAATTGCTAAACCACCTTCTTTAGGACTTTTTGCCAATGATGAAACAGGTTTTGAAATTCCAAAAGTTCCCGAAGATGAAGAAGATAATCCGGCCATTGCTTTATCACCTAATTTCTTCAACCTTGAAGGTAATTCCAAGACTATTTCTTGAACAAATGCATCTCTTTTAACTAAGATACTACCTGTTGTTTTAGCAGCTGCTTCATCATCATCAACTTTGGCAACTTCTTCATCTGGTGTAGGCTCAGAATCAGTTGCTGGGATAGTCTCTTGAGTTCCATCCAATTTTGTCGAAACTTCAGCAACGTTATGAGGAGATGTATTTGCTGTACCAACCAATTGATTATTGTCTAAGAATACTTTACCACTCTTTGCCAATTCTTTACTTGAAAAACTGTATGAATTTGGAATGAGGAAAAAAATACTCAACAAGGCAAGCGATGTCACCACCAATAGGAAATATTTCTTTGAAAGCATTGCTCAATGATAGTTAAATTAGATAGTCGGATCGATATATATATAAAGAGAGAAGAAGATAAGTAAAAGAAAGGACAGCAGAATATCTGAAATTTAAACCTTTTCACATCTCTGTGATCCATTTCTCCCCTCTGGAATGGCCATGTAAGACCGTGTAAGATGACACACATAGTTAGCGAGTGAGAGACACGCTCTCCCCTTCAGAGCCTCACGTGGCACATCTTTGCACCTTCTCAGATCCGGGGACTGAAAATATGCAACGAATTATCCTGTGATACACTTGCAATAAATTCCCCTTTTGGATCCCATGTTGCTTCATTAACAGGCAATAAGTGTCCACCATGGACAAATATCGTATTTCTAGAGTCATAGATCTTGACTGTTCCATCGTTGGAAGAACTTAAGAATCTTGAAGAATTCGCAGGATTCCAAGAAACGTTACTGATTGAATCTTCATGTGATTTAAATCTTAAAATTGGAGAATCATCAAACTTTCTTAGATCTTGCAGTGTTATAAAACCTTGATCATCTCCAAATACTATTCCAAATGGATTGAAATTGTTGAAACTCAATGAATTCAATGGATTGATTCCAAATGATGGAAATCTTTTCAATTGTTGATTGTTTTTTTGTGTATTTGTTCTTTGGTCAAGTAGTTGAAAATCTCCATCATCACATACAATCCCAATGATTGAATCATGAAATGGAGAATATTGTAGATCATTAATGCCGTATCCTGTATGATGACTAGAAACCAGATTTAAACCTTTTGATGGTGTATCTTTTGAAAATTTTGTTATATCCCAAATAGCCAAGGTACCATCTGAAGATCCTGTACATAATTGACCTTCATGATGTTTATTCCAATCCAATCCCCACGAATCCATCGTATGATGCTGTAATTCAATATCATATAAATTCGTATTCGATTCATCATCCTCTTGATTAATGTTGAAAGTTTTGGATGAAGATGATTTTTTGGTTCTATCGATGATATATGAAGTTCCATGGTTCGTTACAGTTGCAATTAGATCTGGATTTTGAGGCATGTATCTCACTTTATTAATCTCACCAAGATGAGGGATCTTTTGTATCGTACTAATTTTGGATTCATGCGGTATTATGAATTCATTTTTTAAGTCATTGAAATTTGTGTATTCTAAATCAACCTTGTTCAGATCGTACCTTTTTAGACCTAAGATCTGAAGAGATTCCAATTTGTTTTGTCCACTGGAATAAGAACTTAGTAAGAGTCTATTTTGAATATAATTATCATTTGTCTTTTCAACATCGGGAAACCATTGCACGGAAAGACTGGGCCATATTAGATTATACGTCTGAAGATAGTTATACAGGACAGGAGAATTCTTCTTCCATATTTTGTAGTTCAAATGACTGGACTCATCAACTGCTGACTCGATTACTTCACTCATGGTAGCCTGATTCAATAAAGATACCCAAACTCCAAATATAATGATATATTGGGGTTGAAATGATCTTAAATATAAGCAAGACGCGTCAGGCAAAAGAAATGGATTATGTAATAACAGAAAAAGGTACAGAATATTATATAGTTATAGAGCAGATATACGATGGAATCACATTATTAGAGAGAGAGAGAGTTGAGCAATTACAATATATAAGATCAGAATGATATTAGACTATTATTACGAATCAATAATAACCATCACGTCCCAATTCTTAGTACACGGCCCCAACTGTATAGATATATACACATCATAGCTATCAAAATTACTTTGCCCCTGAATGGACTCAGCGACTGACTGACTGACTGACTCCACCACCCACAAAACACGTCCCGTAAAATTAATTTTTTTTTTGCTTGATTATATAATAATATGTTGTTTTAGACTTAAATGATTTGAATAAACAAACATTATATTAATCTCTTTTGCTTAGTTGGGTTTAAGCTGTTTTATTTTTTTAATTTTATATTTAGTGGAAATCATCACAAAATGTCGAAATCATCACCTATTGCATTGTTTAATCCATTTGCTTTGGGATCATTTGTTATTGCATCTGTTGCTTGGATCGTTGAATTTGCAGGCTCTATTGCATTTTCTGCACACTATTCAGATTATCCAAAATTTTCTTGGTGGGGAGTTGTCTTTCAATTATGTATACTAATTTTGGTTGGTATACTCTATACAACGAATACATTCCATCAATATAGATTGTTTTTGGTTGGTTTATTATCGATTGCATTTTTATATTCTTCAAATTCAGCAAATAGTTTCGTCTATGTTGAAGATTCTGAAGCAGGTGCAGCAGCTGCTGGATTTGTCCTATCTTCAATGACTAATCTACTATGGTTATTCTATTTTGGAAGTGAACCAAATTCTCCAATCATTTCATACATCGATTCTTTTGGAAATGGTGAAAATGTTATGCTTAGATCAAAGAAAAATTCCAAGAATTACAATCATCAATCTCAACCTCCATTACCAAACAGTGGTAACGGGGTTCAATCATCTCCAAATCCTGATCCATATTATAAAGAAGAATCAAACAATCAATTGGAGCAATCAAGAGGTCCATTTGAATCTCCATCACAACAACATGTCTCTTCAGATCTAAAAGGTTTTGAAAATTTCCATCATACAAACGACAGTAGATCTTCAAAAATTCTATTGAGTGAAGAAGATTATCCGATTATTGTTAAAGGCTTATACGATTACGAAGCAAGTCCCGATGATATTAATGAATTATCATTCAAAAAGGGAGAACTGTTTAAAGTTAAAGATACAACAGGTAATTGGTGGCAAGGTAAGAAATCAAATGGCGATATAGGTATGTGTCCAAGTAATTATCTTGAAGTTGTCTAATTGATTTATGTTGTTCTGTCTTTTTTTTTTTTGTTTTCTTGTCTTTTTTCCCTTTGTTTCATGATCTGTTTCTTTATTGTTTTTGGTGTAACTTAGTCCTTTGTGAGGGAGGTTTTTGTATCCCACATAATTTAGCTAGAATGACGTAATTATGAGCCGATTAGTCCCCGTCATCGTCGATCGACGAGTGCGACCCCTCTGGTATCATCTGGTGTAAGGAAGTAATCTCTCTCATCCCCCCCCATTTTCAGGATTATTTATGTTTTCTTTCCTTTTTGCTATAATTAGGATAGTGTTTAATGTTGTTTTTGTTACTTTTGTTTCTTTGTTTAAGGTATTGGTCTGTCAACTATGAAGTGTCGTAACTGTGGAAGTACAGATCTAGTTCGTGATCTTCGAACTGCTTCTTCCGATTTATCATGTTTGAAGTGTGGTACTGTTATCGAAGAGAATCCAATTGTTTCTGAAATCACATTTGCAGAAACTGCATCTGGTGCAGCTGCTGTTCAAGGTTCATTTGTTGGTTCTGATCAAGCAGGTGTTTCATTTGGTAACAATAGAGGTTCATTAGACTCAAGGGAACAAACTTTGGCGAATGCGAAAAAAAGAATTAAAAATGTTGCAAATGCATTAAGAATTCCTGATAATTTATCTGATTCTGCTTATCAATGGTTTCAATTAGCTTTAACTCAAAATTTTGTTCAAGGTCGTAGATCACAAAATGTTGTTGCTGCATGTCTTTATGTTGCATGTAGGAAACGACAAACTCATCATATGTTGATTGATTTTTCAAGTCGATTACAAATATCGGTTTATGCAGTTGGTGCAACTTTTTTAAAATTGGTTAAAGCTTTACATATAACAGATTTACCATTGGTTGATCCAAGTTTATTTATTGAACATTTTTGTCAGAAGTTGGATTTTGGTAATTCAAGGCAGAAAGTTTGTAAAGATGCAATCAAATTAGCTCATAGAATGAGTGATGATTGGATTTTTGAAGGTAGAAGACCTGCTGGAGTTGCAGGTGCATGTGTTTTATTGGCTGCAAGAATGAACAATTTTAGAAGATCACATTCAGAAATAGTTCAAGTGACACATATTGGAGAACAAACAATTCAAAAAAGATTGAATGAATTTAAAAATTCAAATCTTGGAGGATTAACAGTTGATCAATTTAGAACTGAAAATCAAGAATCAATTAAAAGTTTACCACCTTCTTATCAATCAAATAGAAAGATTGAAGAAAAATTGAAATTTCAATTGAATCAAGATGAGAATAAGGATGATTCAAATTTGGTTAATGATCCAATTTTAAAAGCTTTAATGGAAGATTCTCAATTAACAGAAAGAGAAATTCAAGATCATGTTAATAGAGTTTTCAAAAGACAATCTGATGAAAAGAGAAGAAAATTAAATTTGGTTGTTACAAATGGCGATCAATTACAACTTGAAGATAATTATCATTATACTCCTGATAGACGAGAATTAGATTTGATTGATATGATTGAAAGAAATAAACCAAGAAATTTAGCGAAAAGATTAATCAATACAGAAACTCTACTGAATAGAATTTCTGATGATCCAACAAATCTTGAAGATGTTGATGATGATGAAGTTGGTTCATTTATATTGACTGAAGAAGAAAGTAATTTAAAAGAAAGACTTTGGGTTGGCTTAAATCAAGAATTTTTACTTGCACAAGAATCAAAAAGATTAAAAGAGGAAGCAGATAAAATTGCAGGACATAATCAGCATACAAAGAAAAAGAGGAAAAATAATAATAAAGATGATATGTCAAATTTAAAATCCGACTATGGTGAATATTTATCAAATAAGCCATCTCAATTCGGTTTAACATCTGTAATGAATCAAGAATTAACAGGTGGTGGTGATAATGCAACTAGAATGTTAAAGAATAAATCTTTGAGTAAAAAAATCAATTACGCTGCTGTTAATGAATTATTTGATGATTAATATCACTACTATATTATTATTCCTTACGCCTATATCCTATATAAACATATATAGTATGCACCCACTTAATGAACGCCCTTTTCTTTAGAAGAAAACAAAAAACGATTCTGAAAAGATAACCCAATTACCTACTTACCTACCTACCTACCTACCTACCTATTCTACCTAATCCACGACAAACTTGACAAGTTTCTAAATCCAGGAAAAAATGAACCATACCCCTACCTCCGCATCTAGGACATAAATTACCTCCTATTCTTGGATCACCAGGTTGAACAACCAGTGGTCTATTACCAACAGTTTGAAATTGTCCAGGATTGACCATCATTGGATGTGGATTTATAATTTGCGGAGAAGGTTGATAAATAATTGAGTTACCGGGAGGCAAAGGAATGACATTATTTAAAGGTCGTGGTGGAGGTTGTGGGATTAATTGAGATTGCTGGTGAGGTTGTTGAACGTTGAATTTTCTCCAACATGTACCACAGTGTTTACCATTTCTTAATTTATATCCTGTATTTTTACATTTTGAACAGTAATAACCTTTTGGGTATCTCCATGGCAATGACAAATTATTTGTATATAGATCTTCCGGTCTTCTACCAGATGAGGAATTCTGGGCTTGGAAATTAGGATGATGTGGGATTAGTGACTCATTGTTTGATGATGATGGTAATGATGCAGATGGTCTTGGTTGCGTTGGGGTTGATATCGATGAATGCCTTGAAGGAGTATTGTAGATTGCCTCATCGTAAGAAGGTGGTGGTTCCGATGGGACGTTTTCATTTGGATCCGCTAAGTTAGCCCTTGAAGGAGGTATCTTTGACGACATGCTGGGTGTGGGAAAGAAGAAGAAGAAGAAGATAATGGATATCCTAATGTTCTATATCACCACTCCATCCATCAAGGAAACACAGTAAAAATGAACAAACTATGTTCACCCCACCACCTCTCTCTCTCTCTCACTTAATTGGCTGTGCTAATACTGTTTTGTGGATCTGACATAAATTAACTAAGTAATTAATACGCAAAGAGACACACTATAACAACAACAACAAAGAAGTCTAAAGAAGAAGAAGAATATTTCGATTATTGTTATCATTATTATTATTATTAGTCTATCTTTGGTAACTCGGCAATTGTTTTGTTTCCCCAGTGTACACAGTTTTTATATTTCACAGTCCTCGTCGATATTTAAATCATGATTTGGCTTACCGATACTCAAAGTACGTTTCCTTATTTTATCTTGTGCCGTTTTTTTTACTCTTGAATTTCCTTTGTTTTACTAACTCATACTCAATGATAACAGAATTCGGGGTTGGATTCACGGCTTTTGGCTGTATTTTATTTTTCTTAGGTATAATGACCTTGTTTGATTCTGCATTGATGGGATTGGGTAATATGTCATTTATAATAGGGATTATTTTAATCATTGGTCCTAAAAAAACAGGATATTTCTTTACAAGGCCTCAAAAATTAAGAGGATCAATTTGTTTCGTTTGTGGCGTTGTTTTGATCTTTATGAAACATACTTTCTTCGGGTTCATCTTTGAAAGTTTTGGTATACTGGGATTGTTTGGGGAATTCTTTGCAACCTTGATTCAATTCTTAAGATCTCTACCTCTAATTGGTCCTTTGTTATCACATCCTTTGATTGCACCAGTTATTGATAAACTCGCCGGTGTTAGAGTCTTACCGGTTTAATTGAGAGAAAGCAGAAAAGACCAAACTACATGTATTCTTATCACTTGTGTTTCCTCCTCATCCATCATCATTCAGATATATATATATTTTTTCACTTTTTTTTTTTTTTTTGTATTCTAATACACATATAACTTATAAAGAAGAAGAAGTTTGTAATTTCTTTCCATTCTCTAATTATTTACAAGAGCACACTTCTAACACCTTTTCTGCAAATTTCAACACACTATAATCATTCTGTAATTGTCCAATGATTTGGAATCCCATTGATTCACCACCGTATGGGATATTCAAGGTGGGTAATCCTGCCAATGATGATGGAATAGTCAAGACATCATTCAAATATGAATCAACAGATTTGATATTTTTATAATCGGAAATCAATGGAGGTGGAGTAAATGATGTAGGGCAGATCAAAAAATCAACCCCATTTTGTGAAATTGATTCTTGATCCCTCGTCATCATCATGACATTAGGAGCATTGAATATCTGATTAAACTCATCAACTAATTTAGATCTCATCTGACTTGCCTTGATGAAATGACTATTGTATCCATATGAACTCAATGAGAAATTACCCAATGTGATTCTCTTTTTAACCTCTTCTCCAAATCCTAATGATCTAGTCCTTGTAAATTCTGGCTCTGTTTCAGTATACTCACCCGATCTAAAACCATATCGTATCCCATCAAATCGACTTAAATTAGATGCTGCCTCAGAAGAAACTAATGTGTAATATGTTGGTAATGCATATTTTACCGATGGTAAACTAACAGGATAAATTTCAACAAGTTTGGACTCCATTAATTTCTTCAACAATTGCAACCAGTGTTTTTTGATTTCACCATCCAAATCTTCTAGATTAAACTCAATAGGAATACCAACCTTTATCTTCCTCGTATCCAATGATCCATGAGAATCTTCATAATCTCGCAATTCCTCCTTTATTGAAGTGGGATCATAATCATCATATTTGTCAACCACCTTAAACACCTTACTCAAGATCCCTAAATCAGAACTCATCACACCAACGGTATCCAAAGACTGTGCATAAGATATCAACCCCCATCTTGAAATTCTTCCATAAGAAGGTTTGAATCCAAATATTGAAGAATAAGCCGATGGTAGCCTTATGGAACCACCAGTGTCACTTCCTATTGAATAATCAACTAAACCTGAAGCAACAGCACCTGCTGAACCTCCTGAAGATCCACCAATGATTCTCATCCCAGGATCAATCTTCATTTGATCATCGTTCATCAATCTTGGTGTCAGATATGAGAATTTCTTGAATTTTTGGGATTCATCGGTTGGATCATTAAGTATGATCTGTGAATGATTTCCCGATATATTATCTAATGGTACCCAGAATGATTTCTCTTGATATCCAGAGACAATATTAGTATTTTGAGAGTATCTGGGATTCAAAGTTGGACCAAAATGGGAATTCAATGTTGAGTTACCCATTCCAAATTCATCCATGTTTGTCTTACCAACAACATATGAACCTGCTTGGCCTATAAGTTTACTAACTGTTGATTCATACGGTGATATGTAATTGTCTAAGATCTTTGAAGAACATGTTGTTGGTTCATTAAGTGTTGCAAAATTATCTTTTACTGCCGCTGTGGTATTATCCAATGAACCTCTAATTCTGGTGGCATTGATCTCTGAAGATGAAGGAATCCTTATGCTTGTGAATAAATTATACTTGGAGTTAACGAGCTTTATCTTCTCTAAGGATACCTTAGATGCCATCTTCTTCCATAGCCAAGAAGGATAAGAATCCAATATTAAATCTTTGATTTACTTGTTAAACTAAATAATTTTTCACTCTCTCTCTCACCCAGATTTCGCTTGTGTGTACAAAAACTGTTATCTTTTTAAACTGTTTGTTTCTTATCAAGCTGTACTTATAGAATTGGATTAGGGTTAAACTACTCTCGATATGTCAGAAGGTAGGGAGATCAAGAAGCCAAAGATTGCTCCACGTCTTAAACCATTACCGTATTCTTTGCAAGATTTGGAATCCACCTTACGAAAACCAACATTGATTAAACAGTTAATTTTAAAATCTATTGATTTCTATTCAAATGATGAAAATCCATACAATAAGAGAGGCTTCAAATATAAACCATGTCGACCAAATCCAATGTTTCCATCAACAATGTATGCAACTTCAGATTTTCCTCCTTTTACAACAAGATTTTCGTATTTTGATAAATCGCCAGGAACTTTTATTGATGAAGATTGTAAAAAAGTCACCGCTGATCAAGGTTGGAGAAGTATAAGAGGAAATTGTTGTATTAGAGAAGGTAAATGGTTTGTTGAATTCAAAATAATTAAAGCCAATTCACCAAATGATCCAAGTAATAGCCACGTTAGGTTTGGATTTGGAAGACGTGAGGCAAGTTTGGAAGCACCTGTTGGATATGATGGTTATGGATATGGATTCAGAGATACTTTTGGTCAAAAAGTTCATTTGAGTAAACCTTCAGAATTCTCCAAGAATCACGATGATTTCAAATCAGGTGATGTTATTGGATTACTTATTGATTTACCAGATTTGAAAACCCAGAAAAAATCGGTTGAATTTCAAATCAGTCAACAAACTGTTGCACAACCTGATTTAAATGGAAATTGTGAATCCATTGAACAATTGGATATTATACGAGATCAGATTCCTATCAAATACAGAAGTCAGTTATTTTTCGAACAATTTGATTACATGTCATCTAAAGAGATGGAACACTTGTTGAATCCAGTTACTGTCTTTGGTGAACGAGCAATAAGGGATAAAGAAAAATTTAAACCTTGTAAATTATCAGGCTCTTCAATAACTTTATACAAGAATGGCACTAAAGTTGGTGTTGCATTTGAAGATCTGTACTCCTTTTTACCTCCTTCTTCAGAACAGAAACAACCAAAGAGACCCCAATCTGCAAATAAATCAAGCATGCCTATTTCTAATGATGATGGATCATTAGGTTATTATCCAATGGTGAGCTGTTTCAACCAGGGAATAATAGAACTAAATTCGGGTCCTGAATTGACATTTATTCCTGAAGATTTGAAAGATGCAATAGCTAGGGAAGAAGTTAAATTATACCATAAGAGATATGAAGAACAGGTCTTGGAGGAATACGTGCATGATATAATGGATGAATTAACAAGTCAGTATATTGATGAACTGGAAAATAATGCATGGATGTAAATTAGCAACAAAATTTAATTAGATTAAAAGCGTATATTATTATGTATAAAAGTACTAGAAATTTCTTCTATAGAATCTGTCTTTTGTCATCAAGTGAAGAGAGACATTCAGTATTTGGACAATGATTTGCAGCTTGTGCAGATTGATAGAATGAGACACAGGACTTATGAAATCGAACATAACAATCTGAATTCGAGCATGCAAATCCTTTGGTAACGATATTCTTACATCCCTGACAAACAGATACCGTACCTTGAGGAATATCTTTTGATTTAATTTCAAATTTTGAGATCAAAAATGGCTTTAATTCAGCCAAGGATCGAACGCTCAATCCATATGAACCATTTTCCGAAAGTTCCAACCAGTCGTTAGATTCCAAATGTTTAAGGAAATTTTCAGCCTCTAGGAGTGAATTCATTGATTTTCTAACCATATTTAATGCTTTATTTTGACCTATTGAATATCTTAGTCCTCCATAATTTTCATCATATGGAGATTCAAACATCTCATTAATTAACTGATTCATGATATCTAGATCCTTCTCGGAATAATGTGTAGAAATTTTGATTGATGAGGATGGACTTGAATTGATCAAACATAAATGTGCAACCGAATCATCATCTTGATCTTGAATCTCCACAACATTCAATCCAAGTGGCATTAATCTCTTGTTAACCTGTATCACCGCATCTAAAAGAGCATCGGCTCCACCACCACCAAGCTTGTCTAACATACTGTCCGTTAGTTCAGGTGATACCGTTGCAGGTTCGGAATCAGACCGGTTGCTATCATTTATTCTCTGCTGTGTCCAGCTTAATTTTCTCCACATCCTAGCAGCCTCCACCATCCTAATCGATTTGGCTGATATCATAAACTGCAAAAACGCTCTATGGGCATCAGTATATTGCCCAGCCAAGGGGTCTTCTAATTCTTCAGCAGGCATGATTAAGTATCAGGTCAGACCAGATCAACCAAGAACCAGCTAACTCCATCTTTCCCTTATGGCAAAGCGATCCATCCATCACCTAACAAACAAAAACACGAAACAGTCCTCGCGAGGAGAGAAAACTTGAAGGAGACAAATCATCATCATCCTCTGCTGCTATTATTACTGGTAGTATTATACTATTATCGTGTTTACTTCATTTTATAACCTTATATCACTTGTGGTTCTGTCATATATTTCATCAATCCATTCACAATGTCATATTATCAGCAGAATGATCTGAATTTTTACCAGTCTTCAAATCCAACGCATAATCCTCAAACGGCATCGGGAACTTCAGCAACTTCCAATCCGAACAATTTCTTCAGTGGATCAATTCCAACAGGTTCGATGCAAACATCCTATAATTATGGTAGTCCAAATGATATGGATGCACAACAGTTAAGCACTGGGATATTGGCAGCTTTTTCGGTCTCTGGTTATCCCGGTGAACAACCATTACTTGAAGAACTAGGAATTGACTTTAATCATATAAAATCCAAAACAACTGCAGTTATGAGTTTTAGAAGTCGAAATTTAAGTGATGAAATCATTCAAGATTGTGATCTTGCAGGTCCTTTGATTTTTTGTTTATTATTTGGTACATTATTGCTGCTTTCTGGTAAGACTCATTTCGGATATATTTATGGAGTTGCATTATTTGGAACTGTTTCACTTCATTGGTTATTTAAACTGATGTCAAATAATGTTAATTCGGAAGGTTCTGTTGAATTTTTAAGAACTGCAAGTGTTATTGGATATTGCCTGTTGCCTTTGGTTTTATTAAGTGGTTTAGCAGTTGTTATGAGTTTGGATAATACTTTAGGTTATCTATTAAGTTTCTTTGCAATTTTTTGGTGTACTGTTTCATCATCAGGATTCTTTGTTAGGGTGCTGAATTTGACAAATGCAAGACCTTTGGTTGCTTATCCTATTGCAATGTTTTATTCAGTTTTTGCATTGATGGCAATCTTTGTTGAAAAGAAAACTTGATTAAAAAATAAAGAAAAAATAGTTTTACATTGAAATGTATATAGTTTGATATATATACACTTAATCATACAAGAAAAATAGTCATAGAAAAATAAATAATAATTGTTTTGGAATCATTTAATACCAACATCTTTTAATTCATGAGTTCCTTCAAGTTTTGGAATTAATACTTCATAATCGTATGTTTCGGAATCATAATTTTCCCTATCAACTTCAAAATGGAAAGTTGTAACTAAGGCATCATCATCCAATGGATATCCAGATTCCGTCTCATCTGGTTTTTCAATGTTTCCAACTTGGAATAATTCCAAATCATCGGATGGACCAGGAGAGACAAGATCACCTTTTGTGAAATTTCCATATCTTTTATCAACAATCTCCTTCTTCAAATTCTTGAAAGGAATTAAATCTGAATAGTTTCTTTGATTCAGGAAATATTTATTAACCCTTGGTTGATCATCGGTTCCCTTTTTGAACAATGCGACAACATCTTCATCTGTATGTTTATCGAAATGATGAACACGAGATCTCTTTTCCAAGAATGTTGCCATTCCATTTGGTGGAGGAGCATTAATAATTGCAGATGATATAACATTGAACATCAATCTTGGATCTTTTTCGGGATGTTCTAAAACTTCTTTATTATGTTCCTTATGTGCTTCATCGGTAATTAAATGATGCCTATGAACTTTTGATTTGAATCTTGTTAAACATCCTAAATGAACATCACCACTTAAGATTGTGATACGAACTGCATTCTTGGCTGAAAATTTCACCAGTCTAGCCATAAGTCTATTTCTTTCATGTTTATGATGGGCTGCACACCAATGATCATTAAGATCATCCAAAAGTTCAATTGAACCATCAAATTCATTGACTAAACCTTTGGCAACGATTCCTTTTCTAGCCAAGTATCTAATTGGACCCAAAAATTTGGATCCTAATAAATTTTCAACCCAAACCATTCTAGGATAACAGATTGGAACACCGAGTAAAACCAACAGATGTTTAGTGTCACCATGGGCACTATCAACTTCTTGCTGCATCCTTTTAAAAATGGCATTATAAGTTTCCGAAGTAAGAATCTCTTTCTTGGTTCTTTCTGTTCTACAGTCAAATCCAACAAACGAAACTTCTTTTCCTAGCCTTGCATAGATTGAGCGAGAAAGTTGTTTGATATATGGACCTTTATGTATTCCCATAATCCAAGATCTGTCTGGCTTAACTGTCTCTTCAACTGATGTATGATGTTGGAATAGCATATAGTACTTGAAAGCAGAATTTCCAACACCTTTAAACACTTCTTGATTCATTGTGAAATCAGAATATGATCCAAAACCATCAATTATATCATGATCGTCAAAGATATTCATTTGAGGAATCTGTTGCAAGGCAATTGCATAGGCAACCTGTAAGGTACTTCCTTCAGCTCCTTTCCAATATCCTTTTCCAAACCATTTGATGTAATGATTTAAATAATAGCTATTAAAAGATTGCAACATTTCTGGTGTTAATTTAGTATTAGAATGAAGTTTTTTATGCCTTAGCCATTTTGCAAATTCTTCTGAACTTGATTTAATTGAATCACAATAAATTTGATCACCTCCACCTAACATTACATGGTAATGCAATTGATCATGCTTTCTCAGCACATCCAGCCATAAAGATCCTTTGAAATCCTTTGGATCAATGTTGAAGGAAAATCCATTACACGAATAAGACATTATATTCATTGATTGATCAAATGAAGGAATAAAAAATTGATAATTGGAATGGAACTCATTGTTAATTGAATATTTAACTTTTTGTTCATAATTTGTCAACTCTAAATCAATTGAGAACCTCCAAAATGAAACGCCTTGCTCTTGATGAATCTTCACTCCATGAAATTCCCCGGATTCTATATCTGAAATAGAACCAAAATCTTTTGAACTTGGGCCAATCATGTATCCCATGACTACTGAAGAATCATCTGTTTCTTCATCTCTAGTCACAAGTAAAATTGTACCTCTGTAGTTATTTTTACCATCTTCCAAACACCCCAAGAATCTAAGATTTGGTCCACACGCTACTTTCACAGCTGGTGAACCAATCTCGGTATCTGGAAGACTACTCTGTATTGATTCGGGAGCTGCATTCTTAACCAGGTCGAAATAGTCCTGCAAAGGTAGGGAATCAAACCATGTATCAGTAATGTTGGCTACCGTCATACTTAATATATAGGAAAGAACTTAAGAATAATCAATTCAATTAAAATTGAAATTAAACAGAAAGAAGGAAATAAAAACAGCTAACTCTGTGTTTAAAATATAAAAATATTGCAAGTGAAACTGTGAAGACGAATCATTTTAACGAATTGAATCTTGGCAATTTCCAATTTGCTTCTTTGTTAAACCTCTTTGTTTTCATCTTGTTTCCTTTGTTTGCTTATTTTAGACTGGAAAAACCTTAATATGCAGGGTGGTATAAAACATGGCTGTGCTCATCAATTACCTATATTAATATTGCTGTCTTACTTATTTCTGTGTTTGTTTGTCTATTTACGCTGTATGTATGCACCCCCTCACGTCATCGTCACGTTTGGCCCACCTACACACCTGGGAGAGAGGGTATGTCCAAATATTATCTGCTTGTTTCACCTTTACTGATAAGTGGCTGTTCCTATAACGTTACTGGACCTACTATTTAACCTGTCTATACGTTCAAAATTCTTCATTCCTTCTCTGTGCGGCAATTCTCCCTCTCTCACTCTCAGTGTCAATCTCTCTTTATCTCTATGATATCTATTTTTAAATAGCTGTCACATACAGAATCGTCCTAAGATGATGAGTCGATCGTCCGATCCTGGGATCTTGAATTTATTCGGTTATTTTTTTCACTTAACCCAGCAGGGGGGCACACCGTTTTTCTAAACTCCTTTAATTGAAATCAGATTGTAGATAGACTAAAAAATCTCTCTTTCTGCTTTGTCCTAGCAGTTATTTTTTTAAGTGTTATTTCTTTTTGATCTTGGTATAATGGCATCAAAGGCAGCAGTTAAAGGTACCGTTCTCTGTTTACACGGGTTTGCCCAAAACGGACCCACTTTTTCAGCTAAAGCTTCGGCTATTAGAAAAGCTTTAAAAAAAGCTGGTTATCATACCATTTTTGCAAATGGTCCAATCAAATTGGAACCATCAGATTTACCATTCACTGCCAGTTCTCTAGGTGCTGATGAAAAAGCTGAAGACCCAAATTTTAGAGGTTGGTTTTTTACTACTGAAGATTATGAAATTCAACCTGCATTTGATACCATTAAACAGTATTATGAAGAGCATGGACCTTTTGTCGGTTTACTTGGTTTCTCACAAGGTGCTGGTTTATTGGGTATTGCTTTGAATAACTATGCAGAAATCGTTGGAAATCCAAAGGCAAAAGATGAATTGAAATTTGCTATACTTTATGCAGGTTTCAAAGTCAAACCTGAAAAATATCAACATTATTATGAGCCAAAGATTACTGTTCCTGGTTTGCATGTTCTTGGTGAACTGGATACCCTGGTTTCAAATGACAGAACGGAAGCATTGGCTGATATGTTTGAAAATTCAACCATTATTAAACATCCTGGTGGACATTATGTTCCAAGTACTAAAGATCTGGTTAGAAAAGAAGTTGCTTGGATCGAAGGAATCTTAAGTGAAGATGCAAAGGATAGTGAAGCCTCAAAAGATGGTAAGGCTGCATTGGATGAGTTGGATAAATTGAGCGAACAATTGGATAAATCTTTGAACACTAAATAATTTTTTTACACACCAACCATCAATCTCCTTGCATGTACATATGAAAGAAATATCATATCATTTTATAGAATATATAACTTAGATCGAACACCGGCAACTCTTCTTACTCAAACAATACCTGGATTATCTACATCATCCCAATTAGGAAATTGTGCTTCTTTTTCCAACTCTCGCTGATAACCGTAAATCTCAATTCAAAGACAGAGAAATATTTTCTACTGGGGAACATTGTTTACTGATTGTTAGAGTGAATTAATTAACTTTGGGCAGTATTATATATATTTATATATTGAGACTAATTTCAGTATCTATCAACAACTAGACTGAAATCCCTTGTTGTGTCAATTCTGTTGGTATCTTCATTTTCCACGTGTAGCAACCAAAGAACCCTTACTCACTTGTTTCAATTTTTCAACTTTGACGTTTTTTTTCGTTTCTTTCTTTGTTGTTGCATTCATCTAAAGTTTTTGATTATCAAGTTCTATCTTCCATCATGTCGACAGCTTCAGAGACAACGCCGTTGTTGCATCCTGTTCAATCTTACAGTGTGCAAAGATTACCTTCATTGAAGATTAGAATACTTCAAGTTGCATGTTCTATGTCATGGTGTTTATTTGCAGCTGGTCCAGTCTTTGGTTTTGCAGCTTTAAAGCCAGTTCTGGTTTCTCAAGGGGTTTATAAGGATGTCTGTGAATTCTCTTCAGAAGCCGACGGTGGTGAATTATGTACTGCAAGAGATTTAAAATTGAATTTTATGTTTACTTTAGCTGCAGTTATTACAAATGCAACTGCTTTATTAGTTGGTAGAGTTTTGGATACTTATGGACCAAAAATTACTGCTATTATTGGTTCTGGAATTCTTGCTTGTGCTGCATTACTTCTGGCAAATGGTGCAAGTATCACACTATTTGATGCTTATCTTACTGGTTATGTTACTCTTGCACTTGGTGGTCCATTCGTTTTCATCAGTTGTTTCCAATTGGCAAATTCATTCCCTGGTTCTTCTGGTTTGATTCTGGCATTATTAACTGGTTCTTTTGATACAAGTTCTGCATTGTTCTTAGGTTATAGAATCATCTATCAAAATGACTATATTAAAGATTTAACCTTGAAGAAATTCTTCACCGTTTATTTAATCGTCCCAATTTTCATCTTAGTTTGTCAATTGACTATTATGCCTTCTGAATCTTATAAGACTGTGGAAACTTTGGCCAAGATTACAGAAACTGGAATTGATGAAACCGGACTTCCAATTGATCCAAACGATCCAAGATATACTGAAGATAGAGTTGCTCAACACCAAGCAAGATCAAGAAGAGCATCTACCAAGTCAGTTTATGAAGAGATCGCAGAGGTCAACTTGACGGAATCTAGTAATATATTTGGTGCATTACATGATAAATCCATTAAAACTCAAATGTCAACCCCTTGGTTTTATATCATGTGCTTCTTTACAACAATTCAAATGTTAAGAATTAATTATTTTGTTGCAACTGTTAGATCCCAAATGGAATTCTATTTCCATAGTGTTCCAATCTCAGTTGAAATCAACAAATTCTTTGATATCGCTTTACCTGTTGGAGGAATTCTATCAATTCCTTTCATTGGATTAATGTTAGATAATTTAACGACAATTACTACACTGACCATTCTAAGTTGTGTCTCATTGACAATTGGAATTTCAGGACTTATCCCAGTTCAATTTGTGCAATATTTCGGTATCATGCTTTTGGTCTTGTACAGACCATTCTATTATACTGCAGTTTCTGATTACTGTGCAAAAGTATTTGGATTTAAGACTTTTGGTACCGTCTATGGTTCAATTATTTGTTTCTCCGGTTTATGTAACCTGCTTCAAACAGTTATGGACAAGGCAACACATTCCTTATTCAAGATGAATCCAACTCCAGTCAATTCTTTACTTATCAGTCTTACTGCAATCTTCGCATTTTTGATGATCTCTTTCATAAAATCTCAGGAGATTCAAATGAAAAAGGAAGCTCTCATCGAGGAGGCAAGTAACAGTGAAGTTGTTGAAATTCCAGAGTGAATCTTATGAACTCTATATTATGTCTATGTGTCTACTCTATATATCTTGATCTGTTACATTACTGTTGTATAATCGAAGTTCACCATGTTAAATACCGAAACTGAGAGAGTCCAAGTGGCTGGAGAATCCTTTTCAGCTCTATATACAATTTGTGGCGCATCCTGCGGCTTGTTATCGTTTTCCTGTAATCTTTGATTTCTACAAAGGTCCTTTTGCCCCAGTCTCTCCTACAAACAAAAGGCTTGGTTTGACACAAGTTGTTTGTATTTAAAATAATCTGCTAATTAATCACTAATTCAAGGCTTCTAAGGTACTTCAAAACTACTGAAAGATCCTGGTGTTGCATTGTGAGCTTGATACTCATTTACCGATTTTTTTGAGTCCGATATTTGGTCTGCTCAAAGTAGCTCCTTAAACTACTTTTAGTCTATCACTATTGTGATACTAAGGAGATGGCACCGCAATGGATGCCGCAAAATATACAGAAGAGGTTGCTGAAATATGTCCTTCAGCAGCTCTCTCTATTTTCTGAGATTGACCTACCCAATTTGGATGTTTCGTTGGGAACGAATTCAAGAGTTGAACTTCGAAATTTGGAATTAGACATCGAGAAGATCAATATACCTGGTGTGCATGTCAGAAATGGAACAGTCAAAGATATGACATTGACCTTGACCATGAGTGATGGTGTTAATATTGAATGCTCAGGTCTAGAAATAACGGTATCTCCTTGTAGCCCCAATTACAGAGCTCCAAATCCAGATAAATTCTCATTGGCTAAGAGTACCGCCGATCTAGCAACAAGTGTGATGTTCGAAGATAACGTCGAGGATGAAGAGGACAGTCCAGTCAAGGGAGATACAAAATCGCATGATCAATCACAAGCTGACTCTCCGGATAAATTAGAACAGCAAGGTGCTAATAACCAATACAGGATGAGTGGAATGATGGCTAAAGCTGCTGATATGGCGCTTTCAAGGTTACAAGTAGAAATCCGCAACACAAAAATAATTGTAATTTCTGATCCTACGGTATTGGAGATTATCATATCCAAGGCATCATTCAATTCACATGATGGTGTTCGAGACATTTTAGTAGAAGGAGTGGAAGTTCATGCCATTAAACCAGAATCTGATCCTGGGGAAGGATCACTCTCAGACGATGAGATTTCTTTATCTGAGGATGAAGAAGAAGAAGACGATGGAGGAAAAGAAAACAGCAATTCAGATACCGATGATGATGATGAATTCAATGATGAAATGATGGCCACCTCGTTTTTTGCTGAGAATAAAGAAGATATACACCGTTCCTTGATGGAAAGTGTGATGTTTTCCAACGATGAAAGTAGCTCAATTTATATGAGCGCAACTTCGAAGCTCTTCGATACAGTTCCTGCTACATTGCCTAGATCTTCTATGAAAAAAGATAAAAGACGATTCTCGAGGCTGATTTATGTGGATGAGATAAGGGCTTCTTTTGAAGGGTTACAGAGCATAGCAAATGTTCATGTGGACATTGGATCTATGAAAGTAGCTGCACATCCTCTTCCATCCTTCCTATCGGCATTCATGACTTCCATTTTGGATCTACAGAAATATCCATCGGCGAGATCAAAGTCTGATGGAAAACTTCATCCCTCAACATCAGCATCTCCAGATGGTCAGCCATCTAATGCTGCGCTACTCGACAGTTTGGAAATCAATGAAATTGCAATAAGTCTTACATCTGCAATTAATCGAGCTGGGAATTTTGCTGAAAATAATAGCATCAGATTGGTTGCATCCAATATCAATTTCCAACAGCGAAGTTCTACATTCTCATTTGGAAGTGTGGGAACTTTAAGAATCATAAGAAATGAAGAAACAGAAGAAGATCTATTTCATTTCGAAGATGCAAGAGCTGCTGCTACGGATTTACGTTTTGAAATATTGAAAGGTGAGGTAATGAGAACGACCTTACTTTGCTCCAAAGTTGGACATATGAATCTTGATGCTAGTTCTCTAGGTCAGTTTATTCAATTCTCTACAAGTCTAGAACCTCTATTGAACTCCATAAGTGCTACATCGGCGACTATTGGTTCCACATCTATGTCAGCTTCCAGTTACAATCCTACTAGAACAAGTCGACTACCTCCCGCTTTTGCGAGGGAGAACATTGTTTCCTCTCGCCCTTCTATTCCACCTGTATCTTCAGAAATTAATGCACAAACGTCAACTATCTACGTGAATTTGAAGCTTTCAGAGAAGGATTCATTGAAATTGTCTATCTTACCTCTTTCATATAATTCAATTACGCGAACGTTTGAGACAGACAGAATATCATTGGAGTATCTTGATACAGAGTGGAATCAAAGGTATATTACTGAGCAGCTGCTGGTAATTGAAGGTATACGTATTGTTGATCATCAAGCAAATCCTCTGAAAGTGAAAACTTACGATGCTAATACTTACCAAGAGATGACTTTTACTACCTCTAAGAAGAGCAGGATTCGTTCAATTGTTATGAAGTCTGACTTTCAGCAACTTAAGAAGTTGTCCAACTTGTTAAATCTTCTATTAGATGAAATTCAGCCAACTAGTATTCAGAAAGATACTTCTTCTCAAAGGAATGGGGTTACAACTAGACCAAAACAAAAAAAGGTCAGGTTAGGGAATAGTGTGTTCATTTCGAATGCAAGAGCTCTCACGAATCATTTAACAGTCAAGGCAATATCTTTCGAGGTCACTGCAATTGCGGAAGAATTTGGTGATATTCGTGGGTCATTCAATGAAATAGCAGTAAACTTCTTTAAAGATGGTTTGATTGGAACTGTTATCATGTGTATTTCAATTGATAGATTCTCAAATGATTCCTATGTTGAACCGGTTATTGGGCTAGGAAATATCAATGACAAGAATCATCCTATGGTGTTTGGTAAATATAAAGGTACCCTTTCTCTACAAATTCGGAACATCGCTCTTAACTACTACGGAAAATGGTTAAGTTTACTAGAAACTGAGAAAAGCACTGATTCCGATTCTGCTGATGTTGAACTGAAACCAAGGATGGAACCTTACAATGATCTCAATGCCACCAACGGAAACGCTGCAAAACCGAAAAACAGTATATATATATCCCTTTCGGATGTATATCTAGGTCTTAATCCTGTGAATCTTAACTCAAAAGCAGCCATTGTTTTCAAAAAGGGAAATGCAGAAGTGTTTCTAAAGGAAAATGGTTCTATTAGTGTTATGTCTTCATTCAGTAACATATCACTGTTGCTTGTTGACGATGTCAACAATTTGGTTGATGACAGATTTATCAGAGATCACCCCAATAATGGACATCCCACTTGGACTCTTCTTTCTGCCCTCAGAAACAAGGGATACGTTTTTGTTGGGGCCTTAAACTCCTTAATCTTGAACATTATGGTGAATAATCAGACAGAGCTATTGAGAACTACAAAGGATGAGCAGAAACCACTGATCGAGATGGGTATTAGCTTGGATAGCTTAGGAGTCGAACTCTGTGCCGATTCAAGCCAGTGTCTAATTCAGCTCCTAAAGGACCTCAAACAGCCTGTACAATTTACATTTGATGAGAAGTATAAGACCACAACAAAGGAGGTGGACCTTTTTGAAGATATTGATGAGTTTTTCTTTTCTACCTTTGGTACAAAGACTGAGAACTATCAATACAATAATGATCCTTGTGATACCTCTCCTGGGGAGGTTCCATTTCAAATAGTTGAAGATTTCTTTGATAAATCTCTAAGCTCTGAAAGTGAGCTTCCTCCTATCTCTAGTGATGGCAACCAAGGAAGTAATGCCTCAGAAGCCGCTATTGGTGTCGATACTACTGAAAAGATGTCTTTTGATGACGGACACTTCGAAAAGACAGAGGATAGTTCGCTTGATACCGCTAAAGCCATACCTATGGCCATAGGAGTCAGCATTACGAAGGTAACTTTACACCTATACGATGGTTATGACTGGAAGCAAACTCGAGTTGTGATTAAAAATGCTATTAAAAGGGTTGAAGATAAGGCCATGCAACAAATGGAAAAAAATAATAAACGAACTGGAACACAGAATATCCAATACTTTGGTGATGAACAACGGTATGGAAATTTTGAAAATTCCAGTAAGGATAGCCTCGAAGGATTTGATTCTGAGGGTCTTGAAGAAAACAATGAGATAATTGGAGAAATGCTATATGAATCGATTCATCTTGGTATGCCAGTCGGTCAAGATCCTTCCCGATTCCAAGATCAGATTAATCAGTCAATAAATTTCACAAGTGCAAATAGGAGTTATGGTATGCCTGCGCTTGAAAGCCTTAGAGTTACAGATTCAGGATCTCCTGTTTCTGAAACTGGGTCGACTAGAACTGTGAATTCAAGTAAAGGCTCCACGCCGACCCCACAAACTCACAATATTGACATAGGAAATAAATCACAATATAATAGACTGAGATTAAAGAGATCAAAATTCCATAAGATATTAGTCGAATTGGACGATTTCAATTTTGAAATGATTGTTGCAAATAATGTCGATCCTCGTCCAAAAGACAAGCCAACCGTATTCCCAACTAATGAAACAAATGGTGAACTGGTCAGTACTATGGATATATCTGTTGGGAGTTTCGTAATTTCTGATAATGTTCCAACATCTAGTTGGAATATGTTCGTAGGATATCTACGTGAAGCGGGTGATAGAGAGGTCGGAGCTAGTATGTTACATTTAAGGCTTGATATTGTTAGACCAGTTCCAATGCTGGCAGCCACAGAGATGGTTCTGAATGTTTCTGTTTTACCTTTAAGATTGTACGTTGATCAAGATACTCTAGATTTTCTTACAAGATTTGGAGAGTTTAAGGATGATAGATTTGTTCCTCCAGTTGTCGGTGATGATGATTCTTTCGTTGAAAAGCTTAAGGTAAATGCTGTCAAGATTAAGCTAGACTACAAACCTAAGAAAGTTGATTATGTTGGTATCAGATCTGGCCATACCACTGAATTTATGAATTTCTTCATCTTGGATGAATCTGAAATGGTTCTCAAAAAGATTGTCCTGTATGGGATTCCTGGAGTTGAAAGGATCAATGATCTTTTGAATGATTCTTGGATGCCAGACATCAAAAAAAATCAACTTGGTGGAGTTTTGGCAGGGTTGGCACCGGTCAAATCTTTGGTTAAGATTGGATCAGGATTCAAGGATTTGCTTGTGATTCCTGCAAAGGAGTATCAAAAGGATGGAAGAGTTATACGAAGTTTACAAAAAGGTGCTATCTCATTTGCTAAAACAACTGGTGGAGAATTATTAAAATTTGGAGTTAAGTTGGCTGCGGGTACTCAAAATATATTGGAGGCAACAGAAGAAGCATTGGGTGGAGAGGGGTCATCAGCCAGATTACCTGGACATAAGGAAATTGCCAGAAAACCAAGAAGAAGGGGTTCTAATGGTAATGGTAATGTTAAAACAATGACTTACAGAAGAAGTTCGTTTGATTCATTTGGAGATGAGGATGAAGACAATGATTATGATGAGACTCTGCAAAGGCATATTTCTTTCAGAGATGCTGAGGCAATGGAAAGTGATAGTGATTTGGATGGTGAATATCATGAGTCCATTGATGATGAAGATCAAAAAATTGTTAGTCTATATTCGAATCAACCACATGATTTGAATGAGGGTCTTAGAACTGCCTATGTTTCTTGGAATCGAAACTTGGAAGCTGCAAGAGAGGCGATTAGTAATGCCGGTTCAAAAGCATCTGAAAGTGGCAGCGCTCAAATCGCAGCAAAAGAACTGGCAAAAGCTGCTCCTATCATGGTCATACGTCCTATTATTGGAACCACAGAAGCCATATCTAAAGCACTACTGGGTGGAATAAATATTTTGGATCCAGAAGAAGGGAGAAAGGCAGAAGAAAAGTATAAAGCGGTTCGTCAACGATGATAAGCCCCCACTTGATATCAGTGAAAAATTATTTTGATTTGAAATTTCCATCGTTGCCGAATGATTTTGCCAAGACAATAGCTGCAGATCATCCCCCAACTTATCATCACGTGGAAGCACTGATTAGAATGACTGGCTCCAGTTTAGGAGATATCCGAGGTTACTTAAACACTATCTTTGCGCGAAAAAGATCACCCGACAAGAACTTCCAAATGTATAATCTAATAATATAGGTAATAGCTACTATTGCAAGTCCAAAAAGACATGTAAGATAAATAGATAACCGAAATCATCTGGCGGTGTGGAGCGCAAAGCTGCGAAAGTTTGACATCGAGAGAAATAAGAAATAGCAAGTTTAGAGAAAATTCTCGAATTCCCAGCCTTAGACCGTCGGTGATTTGGAGATGAAGAAGAAAAAATCTCAGATAACCAAAATTCTTGGCAAGATAAGGCAACTTATTTTGGATGGATCAGGAAACAAAATCCAGTTATGAAGGCTGGGGTGAGGAGGATCCTTTATGATAAAACAAATTCAAATAATGAATTAAAAGAATTGACCATCTGCATTGCCAAGAAAGATAAGGAATTACATCTAAAGTTCGTTTCAAATAGCAATCACAAAGTAACACTTTTTCTATCAATTTCGATCGAGCTGCGCTTCAAAAAATACTTCAATCGTGAAGGTAAACGTCGGTCAATATTTCAATCATTTTTGAAAATTTAATACCTATAAACCCCTGACAGGGCTGAGAGTCAATGGGTGCATTTTCCCAAAACCTTTCCACTTCACTCACGGCCCAACGTTTTAAAACTCTCTTTATTGTCCATTTCATAAATCAATTTCTCGACTAAAAGCGGAATTTTTCAACAGCTGCAATTAATCCGTACGATGTCACGGAGAATAAAGAAGTGCCGTATGAAGTTGTGCGGCTTGGCGGATAGGTACAGCAAAACAGAACAAACCCTCTCTTGTGAAAGGTAGCCAGTCAACTTTGTTTAATGGTTATCATTTCTGTTGTTAAGATCTAGTTATCTTCTTTATTGTCCATTGCAATCAGAACCAGAAAATCTTTTCATATAAAATGGAAGTGAAGGGTTCAAATATTTTTCAAATTAAACTCTTTAGTTCCGATCTGATTTTATCATTTTATTCTTCTCTTTTTGTGATTTAATTTCATCCTTTTGACTAGTATAACAAACTTTCAAAAAAAAAAGTTTTTTTTTCCAAATGTCTGAGCCGGCTGTTTTTGACGTTGAGAAGATAGAAAAGACGGTTTCTTCTTCCGTTTTGGAAGAACAACCTGCATCACTCAAAAAGGTTGAAGGTGTCACCGAAGTAGTTGAAGAAGCTGTTAATGAAGAAGCTTCATCTTCTGATGAATCTGATGATATGAAGCAAAATAAAACAAAGGCGGATATTGCAATTGCCAATATCTGGAAAATGATTACTAAAGGTTATGTTCTACACACTTTCTTTGGTTTATTATTCACTGCATGGTTTTTCTCCATTATTGGTCAAGACAAGCATAGACATCAATGGTTAATTCCTTTCTTTATTTGGTTATTCTTGGTGTTAAGAATGATCACTTGGCATACAAAGATTCATATGAAGATTTATGAACTTGCCATTAAGATTTGGAAATATACTGTTTCAATTAGAGATAAAATTATTCCTGAACAATTCAGAATGATTTCCGGTACAATGGTTGTTGTTGCTGTTATGTTAATTGGTACATTTGTTCCTGATGAGACTGTTGATTCAACAAGAAAGCAAAGAGCTACTTCAATGTTTGGTGTTATTGTTGCTATCTTTGTTTTATATTTGACAAGTTCAAACAGAGCTGCAATTAATTGGTATACTGTTAATTCTGGTATGTTGATGCAATTTATCATTGCTGTTTTTGTTTTGAGAACTAAAGCAGGTTATGATTTCTTCAACTTCATTTCCACTTTGGCTAGAGAATTGTTAAGTTTTGCTAAGGATGGTGTGGCATTCTTAACAACTACTTCAATTTCTCAAAACGCATACTTTTTCTTTTCTGTCTTACCAGCTATCATCTTCTTCGTTGCAATGGTTCATATTTGGTTCCAATGGGGTCTAGTTCAATGGTGTGTTTACAAAGGTTCTTATTTCTTCCTCTTCACCATGGAAACTTCAGGAGCTGAATCCGCTGTTGCAGTTGCTTCTCCATTTATCGGTCAAGGTGAATCAGCAATTTTAATTAGTACATTATTACCTTTTGTTACTAGATCAGAATTGCATGAAATTATGTGCGCTGGTTTTGCCACAATTGCAGGTTCAGTTTTGGCATCATATATTTCATTAGGTTTAAACCCTCAAGCAATGGTTTCGTCATGTATTATGTCAATCCCATGTTCTTTAGCTTTATCAAAGATGAGAATGCCAGAGACTGAAAGATCATACTCAACTAATAGAGTTATGACTAGATCAGATATGGATGCTCATAGTAAGAAATACTCAAATGTTCTTGAGGCATTCTCATCTGGTGCATGGTTAGGTATTATCATTGCTGGTGCAATTATGACCAACTGTCTATGTGTCATTTCATTGGTTGCTTTGATTGATGGATTATTATACTACTTTGGTAAGTTCTGGAATATCACTGATCCTGATCTTTCATTAAATTTGATCTGCCGTTACTTGCTTTACCCAGTTGCTTGGTTACTTGGAGTTCCAAAAGTTGACTGTTTGAAAGTTTCCACCTTAATTGCAACCAAAATCATCCAAAACGAATATGTTGGTTTCACTGATTTAATCGCAATGAAAGATGAACTTACTAGAAGATCCGGTCTATTGGCAACCTATGCTCTATGTGGATTTGCAAATCTAGGTAGTGTTGGTACCCAATTAGGTATCTTCAAGACTTTAGCTCCGACAAGAAGTAAAGAAATTTCAAGTCTTATCCTATCAGCATTGATTACTGGTTGTACAGCAACTTTAGTCTCTGCATGTGTCGCAGGAATGGTCTTGAATGACTTGAATGGATTTGAAGTTGGAGGTTAGAAATTTTAAGATTGTGATTTCATATCTCATATCACTTATGATTGTAACCTAAAACTTTTTGGGGAAATTTTTCATCCATTTTTTTTGTCCTTAAAACAGATAAATATTTCTTTTCTTATGATAGCGCTTTAATAAATTTTAGTTCATCCAACGTAAAGTAGAAAAGACAGTTGTTGACGTTAAAATCAAAGAGTTATAGTGATACTCCAGTAGAATTGAAGCCTTGGATTACGTAATATAACAACCATTTGTTAAGTTGTTACCCCACATATAAACATTTTAAGGATATTTAACAATAGAGAAGATATAATTTAGTAAATTCAAATAGAGATATATGACATCAGATTAAGATTCATCATTCGTGATAACCATCTTTATGGCCTTACTTTCCGCTGCATTTTTGAACACATCATAAGCCTTTTCAATTTCTGATAATTTGAAATGATGGGTAACCAAGGAAGAAGGATCCAATTCACCATCAGTAACTTTTGCCAACAAATCTTCAGTTGAGAAAGCCGAGACTAATCCAGTGGTAATTGAAATATTCTTGATCCAAAGTTCCTGTAATTTCAATTCAACACTATGACCATGAACTCCGACATTTGCAATTGCACCACCTGGGGAAATTAAATCTTGACAAATTTCAAAGGTCTTTGGAACACCAACACATTCAATGGCCACATCCACCCCTGATTTCTTTAGATCTGAAGTTGTAATTGCATGAACAATTCCAACGGCATCTGCCTTTGCTGGATTGATGATTTCATCGGCACCGAATTTTTTAGCCAATTCCAATCTTGCATCATCCAAATCAATTGCAATGATTTTTTTAGGTTTTGCAGTTTTACAAGTCAATAATGCAGATAAACCAACTGGTCCCATACCAACAATTGCCACTGTATCACCTTCTTTAACTTTACCATAAAGAACACCAACTTCATAGGCAGTTGGTAATATATCACTCAACATCAATAAAGAATCCAATGGAACATTTTGAGGTGCTTTATAAAGTGAATGATCTGCAAATGGAATACGAACATATTCAGCTTGAGTACCATCTATCTCATGACCCAAAATCCAACCTGATGTTCCTTCACCTTTTAAACAATGAGCTTGCAAGTTATTTTGACAATAATAACATTCACCACATGAACTAATACATGAAACGATACATGTATCCCCTTTTTTAAATTTCTTCACATCTGGACCAATTTCTTCAATTTGGATTATACCTTCATGCCCTAATACTAAACCTCTGCCTGGTTTAGAATCTGCAATTGCAGTGGATTCAGGAACGTCACCTTTCCAAATATGTAAATCAGTTCCACAGATTGTGGTCTTCAATATTTTACCAACCACATCAGAAGATTGTAGTAATTTTGGTTTTGCAACGCTTTGCCATTTAATTTTATTTGGTCCTAAATAAGTCAATGCTTTCATCATTTTGATAAGATTATTTTTTGAATGATTAATGTAATATGTATGTTAGCTATTCTTTGGAATTAGGCAAGTACAGAGATAGGAACACGAAATCAAAAAGAAAAATTTCATAGCTGAAGAATTCCGTGGGGTAATGGTCTATATATACAGTTGTATGAAAACCTTAAAGTTTAAAAGGTCACCATCATCCGAGAGAAGATAAACGAACACAATTCAATTTTAAGTTTTGAGACAGAGCCGCTTGATGGATTAATGTGAAATCACCCCATATAGAAAACTTGATATAGCCATTAGTTGTGGTCACTGTATATATTCTCGGGGTGTTTTTTGATAGAGGTAATTATATAGTTTGACGGAAGTAAATTATAGCTCCACGTTACACCATTTTACACCCCGTTGCATCCGAGAAAACCGTATAAGAGATCGTCAATCTATTTTTCCCCACACTTTCCAAATAAAGCTGTAATTTTTGTCAAAGTTAATCATGAATAATTACTAAGTTAACGTGGTGCTATAAAACTTCAGCCTCTCTTTTATTATAGGAGTCCGAATAATGACTTACCTTAATTACAAATATCTCCACATTTCTCAGCTTTGTTGGTGGGTGTCCCTCATTCAAGTTAAATCTCAACAATTAACTACAAATGATTAATCTTGCCCCACCCAGAAATTTAAAGCTAACAATAAATAAAATACCCGCTTAGTTACTATCCAAAGGGATGAACCTATTTATTGGTCATCTTTCCAGATTATCGATAAACTAACCAATTCCCAGAAATAGTTTAGTAAAGTTTAGATTATCTAGAATTATCGACCTCGCATCACCGGAAATAACTCTCAATATGAGATTCCATACATCTTTCTCAATCTCAAACCAATTTAATTTCACTTGTAGAATAAGTTACATAGAAAATAACAGCACTTATTAAAAATCACAACAATTCAAAACTGATAGTATGTTCAATAGTCTGTACCCTCTTCCCTTTCTCTCAATCCAGAACAGTTCTCTTGTTAGTTTGCATCCCTGAAGTATCTTAGCAAACAACCACAAGCCATAAGACTTTTCCAGAAGATTGCAAATGATAAATTTTGATTAAATTACTTACCTTTTAATTATGACTCAATACAACTTAATGAATAGACATTTCTTAAGACTGAGTCCATGCTAGTTAGCCCTATATATTACATACCCCTACTTGAAATCAACTCTCACACGCAACCAAATAACCAAATAAAAAAAATCAGGATTGATAAACATAGAAAAAAAAAACTAAGACATTGATTTATTCCCTAGGTAAATAAAATACTCTTGATTTAGTTTTAATAAAATGCAAAAAGAAACTTTTGCCGGAAAACACCTGATTCACTCTACTACTTCACCTGTGCTTCCAAATGGATAAGTTTTTCGGTTGTATAGTGTAGTGGTTATCACTTTCGGTTTTGATCCGGACAACCCCGGTTCGAATCCGGGTACGACCTCACTTTTCTTTTTACTGTTTCAATCGTTTGAGAATGCAATGCAACACCTTTTTTTTTTAAATTCGGTTTGTATTTATTATTTTCAACTTCTAGTATAACTGTATAATGTATTATCGATTTAAAAATGTGTGAAAAATGTACACAAAGAGCAAGGAAGAAAGAGATATAAGGGGTAGAGAGAGGATAAGGGATAATTATGAAAGAAAGTTCAAACCTTTTTTTCTAAGCCCATTCTTTGAATTGATTGATTAAATTCTTAGTTGAAGAATCATGAGTTTCAACCAAACTTTCATCATCCAATTCCTTTAGAATAACTTTAGCTAATGATTTACCTAATTCAACACCCCATTGATCAAATGAATTAATACCCCAAATTGCACCTTCAACAAATGTACAATGTTCATAATATGCAATTAAAGCACCAAGAGTTGCAGGAGTTATTTGTTGTGCCAATATTGAAGTTGTTGGTCTATTACCACTAAACATTTTGTGGGTGATCAAAGAAGCTTTAACACCTTCAGATTCAACTTGTTCTTTTTGCTTACCTAGCATTAATGATTCAGCTTGTGCGAAGAAATTTGATGCCAACATTCTTTGATGTAAATTACCTTCGATTGGATTATGAGATTTAGCAGCCAATATAAAATCGGTTGGAATTAATTTTGTTCCTTGATGAACCAATTGGAAGAACGAATGTTGAGCATTTGTTGTTGGTTCACCAAATAATACCACACCTGTTTCATAATTGACAAATTTTCCATCTTTTGAAACTGATTTACCATTTGATTCCATTGATAATTGTTGTAAATAAGCAGGGAATCTATGTAAATATTGATCAAATGGTGCAACCAATTTTGTTTGAGCTTTAAAGAAATTGTTATACCAAACTGTTAATAAACCTCCAAACATTGGAATATTATCCTTTATTGGAGTTGAAAGGAAATGATCATCAACTGCTTCACCACCTTTTAAGAAATCATCAAAATTATCAAAACCAATATATAAACAAACAGATAAACCAATTGCAGACCAAACAGAATATCTACCACCAACCCAATTTTCAAATCCAAACATATTTTTTGTATCAATACCAAAATTTGAAACTTCAACAGCATTTGTACTTAAAGCAACAAAATGTTTTGCAATAAATTCTCTATTTTTTGATCTTTGTAAGAACCAATTTTTGGCAGTATTTGCATTTGCACAAGTTTCAGCAGTTGTAAAAGTTTTTGAAGCAATCAAGAATAATGTAGTTTCAGCATTACATTTTTTTAAAGTTTCAGCAATATGTGTACCATCAACATTTGAAACAAAATGGACATTCAATCTTGGATGAGCATAAGGTTTTAAAGCTTCAGTAACCATAACAGGACCTAAATCTGAACCTCCAATACCAATATTAACAATATCTGTAATTTCTTTACCTGTATAACCTTTCCATTCACCAGATCTAACCAATTCCGAAAATTCCTTCATATGTTGCAAGACGGAATCAACTTCAGGTGTAACATTAACATTATCAACATACATTGGTTTTAATGATCTATTTCTTAAAGCAACATGATAGACAGCTCTATCTTCAGTTGTATTAATATGATTACCAGCAAACATTTCATCTCTTAATTTTTCAACATTTGCTTCCTTTGCTAATTCAAACAAAGTTTCAACAATTGTTTCATCTATTAAATTCTTTGAGAAATCAAACAAGATTTTAGAATCATCCCAATTGGTAAAAAATTCAGAGAATTTGTTGAATCTTTCTGAATCTTTTGCAAATGCATCCCTTGTTGAGAATGATTTCCCATAATCATCATAGATCGATTGTAGTTTCTTCCAAGCAGGAAGAGATAAAGGTGAAGTCATGCTGTTATATAATTATATAGTAGATTGTTAAATTAATTGAATTAATTAAAATGGGAAATAATTGTTATAAGAAGGTTATTGGAAAACATAAGGAGAGCAAAGAGGACATCTATCTCACTTATATATATTAAACATTTTTCCGGATAAGTGTTCGAATCGGGAGAAAAAGAAACAAAAAGAGAGAGAGAGAGATTATGTAATCACCATAAATTCACGCTACAATTTATTTACTATACTACAATTACTAAATTATTACTCTACAACTTACTTATTGTCAGTTGTCCTGTTTAGATTATTTAAATCCCGTTCAACTCCGTAAATTATATTACTTTAAACTCCATACAGGTTGATTTGTAATTGTTCTATCTAAATACAAGAGTGACTCTCTCTATCAGTTGAATTTAGAATAACTCGGAACTCATTAGTAATTTACCATAACTTATTTATAAGTAAATGATTTAATATATCCCTCTTTTATAGTGTGATAAAATACACAATTTGTGTCAATCTCTCAAATGGAACAATGTTTTCCGTTTTCATTTTAAGCCCGAAAAGAGTAATTCACGAGGATGATGTAATGGATTACGTAAAATTGGGAATTACTTCTTTTTTTCAGTCGATTGACTTAATTGGAGTTTTGGGAGCAGAGCAGAGATAGAAGAAATTCAAATTAGATTTAGATAATTATGTAAGAAGCAAAATAAAAAAGGGGGTGAAGTAAATAAATGAAGAGAAGGAAAGGAGAATAATAATAATATGCGACCATAAATAGAGATTAGCGAATGTAAGGAGTAATTGAAAGATCAAAATAAGCGAATGATTGAATGAATGAATGAATGAATGATTAAATGATTAAATGAATAAATGAACTTAGAAAATAGAGATGTTATTTCATGTTTCTTTTCAATTTTAAACTATCTCTTTTTCTTTGTGCAGTAACATTAAATAATGGATCAACATCAATATCCATACCATTACCACCATTCATTAAATTACTATTGTTGGAATTTAATGACGTTATAGAATTGGATCTTTTTGAAGCTGCAACAGTTGGAGAATTGATTTTTTGGAAATGGGTTTCATGGAATGGACTTTGTAAAGGTTGATGATGTTGTTGCTGTTGATGATATTGAATTGTTGTAACTTTTGTTGTATTTTCAAAACTGAATTGTTCAAATGGTTGAATTAAACTTGCACTACTATTCAATTTTAATGGAAGCAAATGTTGAGATGATTGTCTTAATGTATTTGTTGAATCTAAAGTTACTTGTGATCCTGAACTATTTGGTGCTGAAGGTAATGGAGTTATCATTAATTCATTATTATTCATAAATTGATTATTATTACTATTATTGGAATAATTTAATGGATTATTGAATTGAACAGAATCAACCAATGAATCTGTTGAAGAAAGTCTTGTTGCTGAAAACATTGGATTTTGATGTAACCATGATGGTCGATGTTGTGGAGTTCCATTAAATTGTGGTAATAATTGTCCATTATTAATTGAAGAATTTGAACTTGTTCTTGAAATTGCAAAAAATCCATTTTGTGATGATGATGATGAAGTATTTTCAACTGTTAAACTACATAAATGTAATAATCTTTTTCTAATAATACCTAAACATAATAATCTATTTGATTCATTCATTAATTCAGCATTTTTTTTAGAATTTTTAACAACTTCAATTGATGAATCATGATTTAAATGTTGATACATTTGTTTTGAAATTTTTGAAACAATACCAGAAGGTGGGAAATTAACATTAAATGGAGTAATATTTGGTTTATTTACATAAGCCCAATAAATACTCATTAATGAATCATCAAAATTGAATGTAAATTCGTAATTGTTCATATTTATTGGACTATGTGAATCATTATTATAAATTGATGAAGACATTGAACTTATACTATCACATTTCTTTAATTCTGATTGTTGATTAAATTGATTACTATTATTATAATCATAATGAAATATTGGAGTTTGAAAAGGTTGTGGCATGTTCTGTTCAATTGGTGTAATATAACCGGTTGGAGTTATATTACCATTATTTGAAATGTCTTTGAATGAATTCTTTCTTGAGAAATTCAAATTTAAATGTAAGTTATTTGCCTTCATGGTTTTCATGTTGTGGGTATGCTATTTATATGTGTGAAGTAAGTGTGAATATGTGTAAAACTCTTTATGGTATGCAAGATGAAATGTAATAAATATATACTGAACAAACAAATTAACCTTTAAATAAATGGAATAAGGAAAAACAGCTCAATATATATAGATGTGAATTATGAGTAAATAGTGACAGTAATTTATAAGGCGTCTTATGATAGTAAATCTTAAAAAAAAGACGAAGAGTTTCCAAAAACAAAAAAAAAAAAATAAGTTTCGTGTTGAGAAATGTCAAATAAGGCGAATTAAAAGTATAAGTTGATAATTTTTGGAATAATATGATAAGGACAGGGAACAAGGAAGGAAGGAAGGAATATAAAAGGGTGATATAGATGACGAAGGCGGGTGGGAATGAATGGTTTGTTCAATTACGTGTTTAGAGGAGAGGAAGTGAGACGCGTTTTTTGTTGAGAACAAAGAAGGAAAGGGGTAAAAATTGGAATTAAAAGGAGATGAATCAAAAGAAGATGTCTGTATTTATGGGGTATGATAGTAGAGCACTACTTTATTTAATCTAAAGGAGTAAATTGTATTGTTATTTTGTTGGCTAAAAATTCTGTGTCTAATTTAAGTTGTTATTTTTAGTCTTTTGTGCATAAAGACAGTTAAATTGCATTATTACTCGAATTACCAGATTACCACTTTTGGTAATTAATCCCAATTGGGAAAAAAGGCTAATTTTTGAATTTTTGAATTTTGGGTATCAGGTGGTGTATGGATGTGTAAAACAAAAATGCATGTCATAGACTTACCCGGACCGGCAGCCGGCAGCCGATCGACGCTGTCAAGTGTGACTCAAGTGTCAACAATCGAGCTTCTCGCAGTTGCGTTACGTAGTTTGTTTGTTGGTGTGTACACAACCGAATTGTGATTTCATTATATCTTCGCTAAGTTGATCATAAACTATTATTGAATGTGTGTTATTTTACTTGCAATTAAGATCCTTCAAACCTGTTGAAGAATTTTCTTTTTTATCGATTGTTTAATTCTATTCTCTCTTGATATTGCCTTGTATATCCACTGGAAGTTATCTTTATTTCAGTTCAATAAGGTTATTCCATTTATTTCAAGTTTTTCTTCTCAATTGATTTGATCTTACGTATCCATCCACGTTAAAGTTGTTTGTTGATTTATAACTGAATATTTTTTTTTCTTCTCATCATGCAAGTTAATCCTAAATATCTGGAGTTTGAATGTACGTATTACTCTTGCCATCCCCATACCCCCTACAATTTTTTTCAGATCCATTACTAACTCTATTGTTGATAATTTAGCTCCTTTCACACAAAGTTCAACGGTAACCATTAATTTAACAAATACAACAACAACTTATTTAGCTTTTAAAGTTATGACTACTGCTCCAAAGACATACTGTGTTAGACCAAATGCTTCAGTTGTTTCTCCTGGGGAAACATTGGATGTTTCAATCATCTTTCAAGGTTTATCAAAAGAACCTGCTGTTGGTTCTAAATGTAAAGATAAATTTTTAATTGTTTCATTACCTTGTGATTCAGAACTAGAACCAAAATCAGTCTCTAGTATATGGAATGATTTACGACAAAAAGCAGGATCAGCAACTGAGACCAAATTAAAGGTTGTTTATAACTTTGATACGGTTGTTGATGCCATCCAAGAAGAATCTCAACAATCAATTGTTTCAAATGATGTCAATGGTGTGACCCCTGTTATTCCAACAAATGCTGCTTCTACAAAACCTTCAATACCAATTGAAGACGCAATTAAAGATCCAATTCCTTCAAAAGAAATAATCAATGAGAAAGAACCAACGAAAGAATCAACATCAACAAATTCAGAAGTTGCAGTTACACCTCCAACTCAAGGAATTTATATTTACGCAATTGCAATCTTTGTTATTGCCTATCTATTAGCAAAATATGCAAATTTGTTGTAAATATTAAAAGAACCAAAGAGACGAAAATAAAGGGGGAATAATTGCTTTTCAAAGAAAGAAAGCTCATCTAAAAATGTGTTTTGTTTTGCTTTGTTTTGCCTTTTTGTTTTAATTTGAGTTTACCTATAAACGGAGTTCAAAATTTACTATCAATTACTCTTACTCATGTTATTGTCCAACATTTTTATGAATTTCTTCCATCCTTTTTTTGGTCGTCTCTTATGTATGATTTTTTTCATTTTTTTCATATCAGTTTATCCATTCTCACACCATCCATATAGTCATTGCCCTCAGAGAACCATTTCTGTGTGATTTTATTATTCCATTATTTTGTCTTTTTGTTCTCTCTCTTTCTCCCTTTCCACCTAGTTTATCTGTGAATCCTCGTCTATTTTTATCTTGCTGCTTATTGTGTTTTGTTCTTCCTTTATTTTTTTATCCTTCCATTTTTGATATATTTATATATATAATAGTTGTTATTTTAACTTGTTGTAGACATTAACATCAAAAATTGATAACAGAGAGTCACGTGATATCTTCCACACACTTTCTCTCTCTCTTTTTGATTTCTGTATTTTTTTAGCTGATTAGATTCTGTAGAAGTTAATCCCCTTGTTTGAAATCATTGTAACTACTCTTTATCGTTGGATAACCTGTCTTCCTGGGAAGTTTCATATATTCTGGTTTCCCAGTCTGAGAAGTATGAGTTTCAGGCATCCAAATATATCGAAGGGTGCTACGTCATTACAATCTGGATCGATTTCAAATACCGATGACTTGCCCTCATCACAACCAGAAAGAAATAATGAGGCAGATGAAAATGATATACCCGAAAGTCTAGAGATACCCAAGGAATCAAGTACAGCTGCTATTGATCCCAGTGCTGTTTATTCCAATACCTCTGCGTTGTCATCGGATGATGATGAGGTCGTTGCTTTTACAAGGAGGCGACATGTGAGGCACCTTGATGGTGAAGAACCGCTTGAATCATTGGTTGGTCCGATTTTTCCTGATACTTATCAAGAGAATGATGATGATGATGAGGAGGAAGACGACGTGATTGTAACTACCGATGTTATAGTGAATGGAAGTCAGCCAAAGGAAGATCAACAGCAAGAACAACATGAATCAAGGTCTAGGAAAAGATCAAGAAAGAAGTCAAATACAAGAAATAGAATAGATCTTGGACAGGATAGATCTTTTGAATTACTCACTTCTGGCTCTTCTGAATCGGATGAAACTGACGATGATGATGATGATGATTTGATAATTCTTGGATCGGATGGGGAGACTGAAGAACAAACAAAAACTACGATTGATTTACTTGAAGAATCATCAAAGAGACCAAATTCTTCAAGTTCAATGAATGAGGTGACATGCCCAATATGCATGGATGAAATAGACAAATGGGTTGCTAGTCCATGTGGTCATTTCTTCTGTGCTGAGTGTGCTTATAGATCATTGGCAAGTTCTAAAATCAGACAATCAACAAGTGGTAGTTGTCCCATGTGTCGTAAAACTATTAAATATAAAGACTTGGTTTGGTTGAAATTACGAATCAAGAAAAAAGATCCCGAGTTGGTATCTCTCACTTGAGAATTATTATTCTCCTTAGACATTTTATTATTTCTAAACTACAAACTACATCATTACTCCACACAAATAATTTTTTTTTTCTCGCATGGCGCTTGCATCTTTGAATACCCTCTGCTCCCACAACATTTGCATTTCTATTTCTTCCTTTCCTTCAGATTTTAATTCATATTAATAAATATAACATATCAATAAATATAACATATCAATTTTAGTAATCTGGGATGGTAGATTTAGCTAGTTCGTTAGCTAAAGAAAATAATAGCACCACATTACAAGAGGTGATTGAAGAGGAGAAACTGGTTTCAAATATCTCCAAAATAGATCCCCAATCTTTCAATGAAACAACAGATCTTCACATATTGAGCTATTGTAATGGGATTAATAATACATATAGGAAACTATCGTTACCTCCAAGTCGGTTAAATACAATACAAAGAGGGAAATTTAGAGGATTTGTAGATGGTAGAATGTTTCGATGCAAGTATCATACAATTAATAATCTCTGTATTTGTCCTCATTTACCAATTGTTTCAAGTCCTTTAAGATACACAAGAGCACTCAGAAACAATAAAAGATTTGGGAATTCAAACGATATCTTGCAACATGGCCCTCGAACAAGCATGGTTTCAACAATCAGCAGTCCGAATCAATTGACTCATCACACGGTATCATCTTCATATTCTCCTTGCCCATATATGCCTTCATCTCCATCACCTTCCTCCTCCTCCTCCTCCTCTTCGTCATCTTGCTCTTCATCACCATCATCTTCAGCGTCATTAGCGGAGAGTCCACAAGAGCAAGAGCTTCATCAAGGATCAAGCAAGACTGCCACTTCCTCTGAAATGGGATCGCTTGAGTTCCGATTGAGAAAACTAACCTCTTCCATACAACTGTCAGAAACTGCTCAGAACCATAGTCAGCTACAGGAATCTAAAACTAGTGGTGGAAAGAAGAGCCCCTCATCATCTGTGGGCAACTTCCGTGGTTCCTCGAAATTCTACCCCGGTGCAGATTATCTGTTCAACAAGAAACTTCGATCATTACTCAATGGGAACAATCATTGACTTAGCATATATATATACGCATGTATGAAATATCCAATCTATCAGAGACTCTATCTGTCAATGATCATCACCACTATTGTAGATCTTGGTAATCTCCGAGCATCTGCCAAGAAATGTTTGTGTCGGAAGAGACGCGTCACTTTTTATTTTTAGTCCTTTTCAGATCATCATTCTATTGACTATTGGCTTATGTAGTTATGATAAAGAGAAACTGGGATTGAACGGAGAGCGGGAATCACAACTTCAAGGGAGTGATCAAGAGTCAAATTAGTGGTGGATTTTACAATTTGTGTTTTTGAATTGTAAGGTCGAAGGTCTGTTTAATTCTCCCTCGCATTGTCTTTTTTTTCTGCTTACAATACCATAATATACAATCTTCTTCAGAAGAGAAATTTGACATTAATAAAAGGACTTAAATGACAACGGTATCACCAAACAAGAATTCTGGTAATTCAAGCCAACAACAGCGACAGCCGAAGCTGACCCAAGCCACTCAACCTACTCAACCTAGTGCCTATGATCCAAATTCCGATTCAAAAGTTCAACAATTGATGGATCTTGATGTTGTATGTCGATTGATTTGTACAACTTACATGGAGAAGAGTAATGGAGACTCATATTTCGATGTTCGGAGGAAGAAAGACAATCCCAATTCTGAGCGACAGGAATGGACTTTTGGAAGAAGAGCAGAAGTCTGTGATTTCCCCTTGGTTACTAAAAGCAATAGAATAAGTAATCAGCATTTTAAATTATGGATGAATACAAAAGACACAACAGCAAAGAAAATCAACAACAACAACAATAACCACACTAAGAATAACGCCAATACAGCTCAAGATAATGTGATGATTCAAGATACTTCAACAAATGGAACCTGGATCAATGGATCTAAATTAATCAAAGGAACAAATTATATCATAACTCAAGGAGATGAGATAAGTGTTGGAATTGGTGTTCCTAATGATGTGATACGATTTGTGGTTCATTTTCCCAAATCTAGTAATTCAGCAACTAACGGATTTACAAGATTCCAGCAACCTCTACGAGATCCAAAATTATCATCCAACAAAGATTCAACCTCAGTAGCTTTAAATGGTAATAGAAATTTGAAAGAAGAAGATCATTTAAATGATGGTTCAGCAAGTATTGAATCCGAATTCATTGTGAGGGATGAAATTGTGGGATTTGGAGCATTTGCAACTGTTAAAAAAGCAATTGAAAGATCTTCAGGTGAAACATTTGCTGTTAAGATCATCTCTAAAAAGAAAGCTCTCACCGGTGGATTGGATGGAGTCACTAGAGAATTGGAGATTCTAAAGAAATTGGATCATCCTGGAATAGTAAGATTGAAGGCATTCTATGAAGATAGTGATCACTATTATTTAGTAATGGAATTTGTTCCAGGAGGAGATTTAATGGATTTTGTCGCTTCTTATGGATCTGTTGGTGAAGCAGCTGGAAGAGAAATCAGTAGACAAATTCTACTTGCCATAGAATATGTTCATTCTAAAGGTATATCACATAGAGATTTGAAACCTGATAATATCTTAATTGGTCAAGATGATCCAGTCACTGTGAAAATAACAGATTTTGGGCTGGCTAAAGGTAAAGATAAAGCAAGTATAATGAAAACGTTTTGTGGGACATTGGCATATTTGGCACCGGAAGTTATTACTGGAAAATATGGTATTAAATATCAACAAAGTCAACAGAAGAAAAGATACTTAGGAAATGGCAGAGTCTCCGAAGATGCATATTCAAATAAAGTTGACATGTGGTCAATTGGTTGTTTGATTTTTGTTATCTTAACTGCCCATCTTCCATTTAGTGGTTCAACACAAGAATCTTTGTTTAAAAATATCACAGCGGGGAATTATCATGAGGGATTACTTAAAGAAAATGGCGTCTCTGTTGAAGGCCGTGATTTTATAAGTAGACTCTTAGAAGTTGATGTATCATTAAGATTTAACGCAAGACAAGCATTTGAGCATCCATGGATTCAAGAGATTGGTGATGAAGAATCGCAGGTCAGTTTATCACAAAGTCAATCTTATCAACAACGGATGTCCCAACAAGAATCTCTATCCCAATCCCAACAACTGAAACCTTCTCAACCACCACGTCGTCATTCCGTCAAGCTTAACAACAACAACAATGGTTCACAGGAAAATGGATTCAAGATTCCTCATGCTCCCAAACCGGCAACCCAGAACGAATTGGATGTTCTACGTGATGGTAAATTTTCAAACCCCAATACTGCTTCCCAACAAGAGATTGGTGACATGAGTCATGAAGATATAACAAATTCTTTGCATAGTGTCAGTCTAGCAGGAGGGTCAGCGATACCATTCCTATTAGCTGAATCAACAACACTTGCAGCTACAGATGATGTTCCACCAGGTACATTTTTAACATTGAAACTCATAAAGTCAGGTGAATCTTCAGACAAGGTCTCTAACACTAAACCTTCAACTAAGAAGAATAACTCCTGCAAAAAATACCAACCTAGAACAATCCATATAAGTCAAGGACAACAGTCATTTTTCGTTGGTAGATTAGATACTTTGAATCATACAATTCTTGATGATCGTATCTCCAAGATACATTGTGTTATAATGAAGAAACGTCATCCAATTGATCCAAATGATCTATCATCAAACAATTCTTCAACCCCACAGGCCCCAAGCCAGCAAAATCGAAATGGAAATAACTCAAATCATCTTACATTACTGCCTTCTCCAGCTATGGGATTAGAAGATCTTTGGCTTGTTGACTTATCAACTAATGGCTGTTACTTAAACAACATGAAGATTAAAAAAGGTAATAAAGTGAAGATTCATAATGGTGATATAATAAGTTTATTTATAGATAAGAATAAGAATGAGAATTTGAATTTCTCAGTCAAAGTTAATGATTCAACTGGATTATTCAAGGACGTTCACGAAAAAAGTCAGGAAACTGGTGAAAGTAGAAATGATGAACTCAAATCACAAATGGTTGAGAAATTGGATGACTGGGATTGGAAAATCGTCGAAGAAGGAAAATCAAGACTTGGTGTATCTGGTTATCCCGGTCAAAACACAGGATTAGCAGGATTAGGAGGAGCAGGGGGAGGAGAAATAGGAAATTCAATGGTTAAGAAAGATGGAGCAGTTAAGAGAAAGGCAGATGATAGGAAAGCTGAAGGTGTGGTTGTAAAGAAGGCAAAGAGGGCAGATTTAAGCATTGTTTAGCATTTTAAGGGGACATTTTTAATCTTTTCTAATAAAATTAATAAAATAAGCAAAACAAAGAAGACTGCAAATTGGATCAGTATAATAAAGAATACAAAATTATTTTAAATTATTTAAAATCTTTTTTATATGTAGAGTAAGAAAATCGAAAGGACATTGTGATGAAAAAAAAACAATAGGAGGGCTCTAAGCTAACGAATGTAATAAAAAAAGAAAAACAAGCAGTAGGAAACCCATTACAGAAGAAAAAAAATGTAGAACAAAAAAATTAAAGGACAGTTATTAGTGATTGATCCATCTTTTTTTTTTCTTTGATTCAAACAGCCTTTGCTAAACCAACAGCATTTTTACTGATATCATAAACTGAGTAGTATTTTCTTAAGAATGCATCACCAATAATTGCCATTGGACCGATTGGAGCAGGGAAGTCCATTGGAGTGAAAGCAGAGATACAAGAACCCGAAACTTCCAAGGTATAATCATAAGGACCAATGGTGAAATTGTAACCATTGAAGTTGAAAGTTAAATCAGGTAATGAATCTCTTGTATCACATTCAATACTATATTGACCAGACCAACCTTTCTTTGCACCAATTTCTGTATTTAAAATTTCTGCAAGTTGAGAAGGTAAGGCAATTAATGAAGTACCGGTATCAATTGCAGCACCATGGTTAGCTAATGGAGCATATTGATCACCCAATGCAATACCATCCAACTTAACTTCCCAATAAGCTTTTCTTCTAACTGGTAACCAAGTAATCTTACCTTCGAATTTTGTCTTATCAACACCACCGAATGTGGCAACTCCACCATCATCTTCAGAAACTGAAGAATCACCCAAATAAAAGGCAAATTGTGATTCATCCAATAATCCTAATTCCATAGCATTATAGATTGGAGGAACAATCTTATCGACAGAGATTGTATCATATGCTAAACCTAAGATACCATCAAATTTACCAAAGGCAAATGCTAAACCAGGTTCACTTGTAGCCTCTGCGAAATCTTGCTTTGGAATAATCAAATCACCAAGCGTTAAAGTATCTTGAGAAACAAAACCTTCTAAAGAACCAGAACCATATTGAATCTTAAATTCTGTACCATTAGCTTTGTATGTGCTTGATTCTTCATGGTCATATTTGGTATGTAAATAACAAGCAAGTGAAGAACAATCACTACCAGGAACCCATAAATTGGAAGAACCGGTATCCAAAATAACCTTAAATGGTTGACCTGGAGTACCAATTTGAATTTCGGTGAAATATTGAGCATTCATATAGTTAGTTAATGGAGTATCGTGACCTGCATCAATTGAGAACTCTTCCTCTTCTAAAAAGTCAATTTCAACAGGGGATTCAATAAATGGAACAAAAGCAGCTTGAGCAGACTTTGCCAAATGTTTATTGAAAGTTTGAATATATTTATTCTTTAAAGATTTGGTATAATCTTGGAATGTTGCTTCATGATAAGCATGGTCAACTGGAGCTTTACGAATCTTTGCTGAATGAACCTTAGCATCGGCTAATGGTGTAGACACCAACATTAAAGCTAATGTGGTTAAAACAGATAAGGACAATTGCATTTTTTAAAACTTTGAATTAATTTGTTGTTTGTTTAAGCTAATTGCTCAAAACTGTGGGGGTAGTTGAAAGTGGGGTGAGAGGTAAAGATAAGATAAGATAAGAAGAGAAAGAAATGATGAAAATGTTCAAAAGGGATACTTGGGGATAATTCGAAATAATCTGAGGTACCTTTTTAAAACTTCCAACACTAATACTATATAAAACCAATTATCACTAATGTAAAGAGAAATAGAGAAAGGGAAAGTAAGGAAGGGCAATAAGAAGGAAAGAAGGAAGAAGGAAGATGGCTAGTTTGGCTCGGATTACCCTCTCGTTCCCTCTCTCTCTCTGTCTCTCTCTCTGTCTCCCTGTAGTGTTTTGCCACTTGCTCTGTGTTTGTTTGGCTGTGCCTTTGTTTGTTTCCCTCTCTTTTCCTAATTGAGATGCACGTCAAACACTGCCAATTTACCCTTTTAGGAAGGGACCTTGAGCCGAATTAGTCAACTGATATGTTTTCTATTATTAGATGTCATATTTTTATGTATATATGAATGTATGTATGTATGTATAAATGACAGGTGTAAATCTTAATTTGAGTTAATTGATCCAAAATTATACAGATGAGAATCTCTTCGGGTAACTAATAATCTATCATTTGTATGATTGCTATCAAAACTATTTCTACTGTTACTTCTACCTTCAAGAACCACAGATGCAATACTACTACCACCGGCACCCCCGATTCCTCCTCCGGCCGCAGTAGCAAGTGAACCAACTAATCCTGGAGTTGTTGATGTTGAATTACTACTATTATTAATGTTATGTGTTGTAGTAATTGCATTTGCTGATGCACCAGTTATTAAACTATGCAAGTGATGATGTGATCCATGTGAGCTGGAGTGATATGAATGCTGATGGTTATTATGATGATGAGGATGATTTCCACCCAGTAATTGATGAGTCAATTGCTCTCGAAGTCCAGAAATCCGATACCCTGGTGTTCCACCAATTAAATCATCATAATTCTCAGTATGTACATCATCTTCAGGTCCAACTTCATTTTCACTATCACTCAAGTTACTTTCATTATCCTTTCTTGATGGATTGCTATCTGTTCTTAATGATGGTGAGTATGATGAAACAATAATTTTTGTTGGACTTTTCTTGGAATCTGTAACCTCACTACCACCACCACCATTACCCAATGAAGAACTTAATGACTTTTGAGTACTATCAGATTCGCCAGTATGTAATCCAGATTTACCCGAATGAAATTGTCTGCCTTTTTTCTTCCTCGGATTCTTCGTTATTGAAGATGATGAACCCATCAATAATCCCCCACCTCTTGTTGTACTTAATGAATTCAGAGGTAAATATGTTTGAGATGAACTGGTCCTTGGAATTGAAGAAGGAATACTTGATAATGGAGTTGATGAAGAAGGATGAAACTCCGGACTTGTTGTAGTATTTGCAATGGTTGTTGTTGAACTTGATTTATTATCATAGTTAATATGGTTTCTTCCGTGTATTTCACCTTTGAAAGATTTTGCAGTTGACATATAATCATCCAGTAGAAAATCTATTGGTGATAACGGTGTTAATTCTGTTAATTTCCTAACATGGGATGGAGATAATGAAAATTTGACATTTATTGGAGATGATGCAGTATTGTTATGATTTCCGTTTACAACTTGTTGACTATTTACAATGAATATTGGAGATTGATTCTTTTTTTGCCTTGATCCGTTGTAAATTGAACCATTTGAATTTGTACCAGATACTATTGTTATCGTAGTATTTGTACCATTGACAGTATTTCCATTACCATTTCCACCACCAATACCGCCATTCCTTTTGGAATTTTTCTTTGGTTTATAATCCCAATAATACCATTGACATAGTACAATTATATCGAAGGTGACAGTCCCAATTGCTCCAATCAGGTAACTTAATTCCATTCTCCAAAATTCTTTTGTTTCTTCACCACCAATTAAGGCAGATTTACAAGTTAATAAAGATATTGAATAAAATATATTTCCGGTCACTGCACTGAAAATCAGTTTGATTGAAACACCTTTTGTGGAATGTAAATTGATGTTTTCAAAAATCTGTGGAATTCTTGAAGTTAAATATAGTAAAGTACAAGTCCAAGCCAATAGTTTTCCAACTTGTTGAGAATTCATTGAAGCAATTGCATGAATAAGTCTATAAATTGCAGAGTTGTTAACTTTATTTTGAGAGATTTCATTTGCTAAAGGGATTGACATTCCTTTAACTTTACTAAATCCAACGATAAAACTTGTTCCTAGTAATCTCGATAGATTAGAACTTGAATTATTAACAATCCCATTATTGACATCTGATATTTCTGAATCATCACCATCATCAACTTCAATTTCTTTTATAGTTGTACAATTTTCTAAGTCAGAGTTACTTTTTTTCAATTCTTTTGAAATTTTTGGATTCAATTTCGGACTCTTTAAAGTTGAGACAGGTCCAATGTGCTGCTTTATTTTATTATATGACTTATGAATTTTTTGTTGCTTCCTTTTTGGGTGCATATTTTCTTCACCTTGAACTAGTATTTCTTCTTCAGAAACCAATAGACCATCAGTGTATTCCAATAATGACTCACGAAGAGCAGTTCTTGGACTTTTTAGGGGTCTCAGTTTATGACTCTTGGGACGATGATAAAATTTTGAATGTGGGTTATGGTAAAGTTGACTATAATAATAATACTGAAAGGCAAGTAAGATATCAATGATTAAATAATATGAACTAAGCAGAATTTGGAAAGCCATTGCATCAGTCATTAGACAACTTGTAAAATTTAAAAAATCTCCCATGAACCAAAGCAATAAAAAACTTAATGATAAACCATCAACTGATTTCTCTGAATAATTTTTGGCAACTTGTGGTAATTGAGCGAATAACCAGGCAATTATTGATAAATAACCTGAATATTTAGATACTGGAGTCAACCAATTAATTAGTTGATCTTTTGCAAGACCAAGTTCACAATCACCAGTTAATATCAGTATTAACCTAACAAAGAAATCCAGATCGGCACAGTAATCTTTTGAAGGACTTGAATGTGTGAGATCAAGTAATATTGAAGAAGGATATTGAGGTAATGAAGTCGATAAGATAGAAGTTGAAGTTGACGTGGGTATTATTGTTGATGATGTGACTGATTCAACTAACTCCGAAGATAGTGTATTCAATAATGATGGTATGAGATTTGACATGATGAAAGTATGGATATCACTAAAGATATAATGCAAGTAAACAAAGATAAAAAAAAAATTCAAACAAGTGAGTAATGAAAAAGACTTATGAGATTCATAAAATCGTTGTTATTGGATTGTTGATCGGGATCAATCAGTAGAGATTTATCTAATTTAAAGATTGATAGATCTTCCCCTTTCCTTCCCTTTCGACGGTCGATAAGCGAGAAGAGCAGCAGCAGTAGCAGCCTTAATAACAGGTGATAAAAATGAAAAGTGATAAACGGTAACGAATAACAGTTGTAAGGTGATTCAAGATCAACAAAGTTAGATGGAAACCTCTCTTATGGTATATGTTCAACCAAAAGTACAAGAATCAGTAAAGTTGAGTATCCCTCTTCACTCTGTCTATATTAACACGCTTCTTTTGATCCAATTAAATTTCTTTGTCTTTGCGAGTTTAGTGTGTGATAATCAAAAACTTGTATAATAAAGAGAGAACACAAAGAAGAATAATGTGAATAGAGAGATAAGGGAAACAATTACCTTGTTGAAATTTGGTATTTGTTACACTACCTTATTAGATGATTGATTGATGGTGGTGATGGAGATGGAGACGAATAGGTAGATAGATGGTAATGGGCTACTTCTTATTTATATTATTGATGTATCTATAGTCATATAGCAATAGAGCAATCTATAATTTTAAAATAGTGTATTCTCGTTAATTTAAATAAAATTACCACACACGAAAATGCAGTTTTCAAATTTCATAGAGAAATCTCGCTCTCCAACAGTCTCATTTCATTCACTTTCTCTGCAATGTGGGCTAATATTCCACGGCTGTGCTTGTCCTGTGATATATGACTCTTGTGCTGTGCAGAGTAAATTTTTCTATATATATAAATTTATATATAGTGTTTGCTATTGCTCATCTTTCTCTCCATCGTCATTTTCAAATGACCTTCGTTCATAGTTTATGAATTCTTCGCCCCAAAAACACATATATCCTTTTAATGAACCAAATTGATACATCCTTGAAACTCTAACGCTACCATTTTTTGACCCCAATGCTTCAACTGATACACTGTAAAGTTGATCAACATTAAGATTTCTAGGTAAGAATAATGCAATATTGTTCGATAATTTGTTCAAACTTTTCAATAAATCACCTAACCCTAAGGGCTGTAAATTATTTAAATCAAATTCATCAACCTTGTTATATTCAACTCCACCCCACGGTGGAGATGCAAATACAACATCAATCTTTCTTTCTCGCAATCCATCAATTATTTTCAGGCTACTTGATCTAGTATCATCATCATAATCATTCATATCTGAGAAATTCTCACCAGCATACTTCCAATCACATTTCAAAAGTTCCACATGCTTGTTCTCGTTTAGCATTTTTGAAGACTTCAAGTAAACATTGATATTATTAGAAGTACAATCTAAATTAACTTGATTCAAATCAATGCAAATAACATTCTGAAAATATTTTAAAAATTGAATAGAATTACCACCTCCCCCACAGAATAAATCTAGTATTGTGGTTGCATTTGGATAGCAATGCTTAACAAATTTTGCTATATAAATTGCAATATTCTCAGGTGTTATACTATACCATAATTCTTTTGTTAATTTAATACCATCGTCATACTTAGAGAATAGCATGTACCTGGATTTGAAATATTTTCGCATATCTTTTGGCATTTGCTCAAAACTTGTAATTATCTCATCATTATTATCGTCAATACTATTATCATCTTCAGGATTATTCATAATAATATTTGTGATGTTTATAATCTATCCATTATGCTATCTCTTTGTTTAAAATTTAAAAATTAATTCTTTCTAATTCCAAATTCGATCGATTATCACCCTCAGTACAGACGCGTCGATAGTCCCAAGATTTCAGCCTTACATTTGTTGGACCCTTAATGGAATAGAGTTAAATTCTAATTTTAAGGGTTGGATGATTTTCCCTGAATTAGGATTAATAGAATATGGTTTTTACCAACACACAATATCATTACACCGAGATCAAACGATAGATCTTGAATATAGTAAACAAGTCCCTTGTGTTTTTTGCTTTTATCTATTGATTTTTTGGACACGTGATGGAGCTCCGTTAATTGACGATCTATGTGCGATTAAATAAGGTTTTGGTTTTCCCTTGCTTACTGAAGATAAGAAATGAATAGATTATCTTCTCAACTATTTTGCAATTAACTTCAGGGCGTTATATAATAATTGTTTATTTATTTTCTCTTTGTATTGCTCATGAAGCGAAATAACGGAGACTAAACAAATGCCTCTTAATTTATCATCATTGCCCTAAACTAAGGTTTATAATTAATTAACGGTCCGGAGTTTTACATTGCTGAAAAAAAAAGAGAACCAGTTATTATAATGGATATTTTAAACGGGGCTAGGGAAGACTACGGCGATCTAAACAAATGATAAGTTGATACATTCTAATCAAAATTCTTTGCATGTAAATATTAAGCCAAGCCAAGGAATCAAAGACAATATGAGTAATTATGTGCATAAAGAATTTACTATCTTGCGGAAAATTTCTTTGAGTATTTTTTTCCTTTATCTCTTATGTCGGCCTGAGCTTTATTTTGGTTAACTTGGGTGGGGCTAGTTCTAAAAGAAATACTGTTATTAGTTATATAATTCTGCACAAGTTGTTAAAATAAGGCTGGTTGTTCTTCGAATGTATACGTATATGCGATCGATAAGAATTGCCGATTGAGCGAGGGATGGTGATTGAAAATTAATGGCTGAGTTAGCGATAATAAATATCTAGATAATTTTAATCACCTAAATCCCCCGCAATGACATTCATCGCCCAGTAGAGCAATTCTGAGAATTGTTCTACTTGTCCAATCATTCACCTGAAGAATTGGCATTACTGTCATATTTTTCCTAAGGCAATGGAGATTTTATTCTTTCGGGTGGGGGACGGAGAGAAGTATGTAATCAGGGTTTGAAAGAAAACAAATAATTTAATTTGAATTGTAAACAACAATCGAGTATTTTTGCTCATTTGTTAGTCTAATGCCATATGAAACAACAAAATCATTCCCCTAATCTTCTTTCTTTATAGGGCTATTATTAAATTACCATTCCTATTATTATTCCTCTCAATGTGTTCCCTCTCACCTAATTCTTCTTGGCAGCAAATAAAGCAAATAAAAGTTCCGAAAGACGCCGCAACGCCGGTAACCAATTTCAAAACTAAACGGCATCAAAAAGACTATTAAGTAATACGTAACTTTTGCCTGGTAGCATTATTATTTTATGAGTGTACGGCATGACAGTTTATAATAACAACAATAATCTCAGGGTCCCCCTTTTTTGTTAGCAACAATTATTAGGCATTATGAAATTATCTGCTTTGCTTCTCCTCTTCTATTTTCTGAATTCCTTTTATTCCTTACTCAGACGATACAACAATCCAATAATCCGTTTCTTTCGATTGCCGCAATCTTAATCAAACTCAGGTTTTTTCTCTTTTCTGTTTTCTATTTTTTCGTTCTCCTCCTTTTATAAAGAGAGTTGGAGTTCCTGTTTGTTTACCAATTAGTTTACTGTGTGTGTGCTTTTTTTACTTTCGGACTTATAATCAATTAATAACTTATACTTAAATAATTAATACATCATTAAATATGCTTTTCGGATCATCTTCTTCTGATGTGGAGAAAAGACCAGGTCTAAGTCCAAACCAATCTGTTATGTCAATTCATACTCATGAATATGCTTTGGATGTCAAGAGATCAAACCCTTATACCCATATTGATCAATATGAAATTGACGAACCTTTGGCAATGGCCGATGGTCATCAATTGAAAAAGGAATTACAACCAAGACATATTACTATGATTGCCATTGGTGGTGCATTAGGTACTGGTTTACTTATTGGTACTTCTTCAGCTTTATCTTCTGCTGGTCCAGGTTCTGTTTTAATTTCATATTCAGTTGTTGGTTTGATTGTTTATTTCGTTATGTGTGCTTTAGGTGAAATGGCTTCTTTCATTCCATTACCTGAAGGTTTTGCTGGTTATGCTAAAAGATACTGTGATGAATCATTAGGTTTTGCTGTTGGTATATCTTATCTTTGTAAATATTTGATTGTTTGCCCAAATCAAATGGTTGCTGGATCATTGGTGATGCAATATTGGGTTTCTAAAGATACTGTTAATCCTGGTGTCTGGATTGCTATTTTATTGGTTCTTGTTATTTGTATCAATTTCTTTGGTGTTAAATTTTTTGGTGAATTTGAATTCTGGTTGTCATCTTTAAAAGTTATAACAGTTTTAGGTTTAATCATCTTATTACTTTGTATCATGTTAGGTGGTTCTCCAACTCATGATAGAATTGGTTTCAGATATTGGCACAACCCTGGTTCATTTGCCCAAAATTCACATATTACAAATAATGATTCCCTTTCCAAATTTGTTGCCTTTTGGTCAGTTATGGTTACTGCTGTCTTTGCTTATTTAGGTACTGAATTAGTTGGTATTACCTTTGGTGAAGCTAGAAATCCAAGAAATACTATTAAGAAGGCTATTAGATTGACATTCTACCGTATCTTGGTGTTCTACATCTGTTCTGTTTTCTTATTAGGATGTTGTGTTGCTTATGATGATCCATTGTTATTGAAGGCTAAGAAATCATCATCTTCAGCAGCTGCATCTCCATTCGTTGTTGCCATTAAAAATGCCGAAATTGGTGGATTACCACATGTTGTTAATGCTTGTATCTTGATCTTTATCTTCTCAGCTACAAATTCAGATTTATATATTGCTACCAGAAATACCTATGCTTTATCAGCAAATGGTATGTTCCCAAAGATCTTTTCTAAAACAAACAAAAATGGTGTCCCAGTTTATTCGTTGGCATTTGCTTCTGCATTTGGTTTATTAGCATTCATGGTTTGTGGTTCATCTTCAGCAACTGTCTTCAACTACTTTGTCAGTGTTGTTTCCATGTTTGGTTTATTAACATGGATTACCATCTTGGTTACCTATCTTTACTTCTATAAAGCTGTTCTTGCTCAAGGTCATGACAGAGAAAAATTCACCTATAGAGCTCCATTCCAACCATACAGTACTTGGATTTCATTATTCCTGTGTATCTTGATTGCCATTACCAAATCATTCACAGTGTTTATTGGAGGTTTCGATTATAAGACTTTTATTACTTCCTATATCGGTATCCCAGTTTATCTTATTTCCTTGTTTGGTTACAAAATTATCTATAAGACTAAAACAGTTAAACCAGAAGAAGCTGATTTGGTTACTTATAAAGATGTTATTGATGCTGAAGAAATTGAATGCAATAGAATTGAAGCTGAAAAGAAAGCCGCTAGAGGAGATTCTAAAGGACTTGGATGGTGGTACGATCATTCTCTCGGTTACCTTTTCTAGATGTTTATTTTACTCTACCACCACCCTTTTACTCTTCTGTTAAAGTGTGTTTTTAAAGTAATTTATTTATTAACTTTATTTACTTCTCTCTTTGACCGTTTTTTTAATCTATAATTCTCTCGTGTTAAATCCCATTGATTGGATTTTCGTTCTTGCCCTATTATTATTATTATCATTTTATAAGTTTTAATTAAATGCCCTATACTATATTACATACAGATCATACTAACTCACATGAATTAGTCACATCGGATGCCTTGTAGGCTCAACAAAAACCGATCCCCTGCTCCCATTATGTTTTTAAATTCAACTAGCTTCAAACCAAACTCGTTACGAACCTCATTTATCAAAATATCAACAAATTCAGTCAAATCGGATTCTGTTAGTTTTATACGAGGAGCTTTGGATTTCTCTTTACTTCCTCCGTTCATTAAAATATCTTCATCTTCATAGAGTTCCGTATAACTTGCTATTAACGATTCCTTGTAGCTTAAGACTAAACCATCCGCTGATTTATCATCTCCAATTACAAAATCTCGGGATTCTAATGGAAAGATTGCAAACAGTCTATCAGTTGTGGCCCTTTGTGTTTGTGACCGTTTTCGACTATCTTCATCAATACTTGTCTCCTTTCTAATCTTGGGCAAAAAATCATTATAGAAATTTGAACAAAAGAATTCAGTTTGCTTTTCATCCCAGCAGAAAACATTATCGAATGATGTCTCATTAATAAGCAAATTTACGCTATTGATCAACTGGATATCACCAAAGGTCCCTCTCATGTTTTCTGCTTTTGATTTTTTATGAATAGAATTCCAAACAGAAATTTTGTCAGGATTCATTTTGAAGTATATCTTAGACACCGCGATGATACACGATAGTAATCGAATTTCGGGGTGCCCGGCACCACCAATCAAAAGAGGCGATTGAATGCTTAACTGATCAAATGTAGACCAAATTGGATGTCCCATTTCTATTGCATTATTCACCATTACAATAACCTCAAGAGGTAATCGCAACCGAAATACTAGTTTGACTAACAATGTGTAATAATTAAGAGATATTTTCGACATTTGCTGATTCAAGTCTAGTAGTTTGACCAATTTGGCAAACTCCACATAGAATGGGACTCGAGAAGTGAAGAAGAAGCCTCTAAATCTTCTAATATGCTCATTTGGAATGACGTTTCTGATTTCTGAAGGAAGTAAAGTATCAGTTTTCATGAACGAAATCTTCTCAAGGTATACTAATTTGACAATATCACAGAGATACACTGGAATATTCATTAATACTAAAGCAATATAGCAGAGCAGAACAATATCAGACACTTTGATAACCCTCGAAAATTCGAAACCCTTTTTCAAAAATGTAGCCCATAATCTTTTCAACAACTTCATGTACTCTTTCTTAAACGGCTCCAACTTGAACCATCGTATAATCTCAAGACCAAGTTTCTTAAGAATTGTCTGAAAACACCCAACCATTAGTTTTTCCAAGTCCGATCCATAGACTTTGTCAACTTTTTTACTTTTCATACCAGCCAACTCATTTTTCTTTGAGATCACCCGCTGACTATCAGTCATCCCTGCAATTTTTGTGATTCTCCTGGATCTAGCACGAGGATTAAGTGCTGCTTCATCAATATTTTGATCTTCATCATCGATCTCAACAGCTGCAGTATTGACATGACCATATTGGCATACTGGATGACCATCCAAAGTCTTCCAAAGATTGGACTGACAGTTATCCACTCCACATATAGCACCCCTCCTATAGACTACCCTGCTCATCACTTTGAAGAATTCTCCAGTCCTTTAAACATACACAAAATAAAGACAAAAACAACAAAAGGCATGTATCTTGCATAATTAAATACTGTTTTTGACTCTAAAAAGATTTGATTAGAAGGTCGATCGACCTGGAAAATCAAAGTAGGGTGTATGGAATAGAAGGAGAGCCATTGAAAAGTGGTTCGTAGCAGATTAAAAGTGTTTCAACATATACAACTAATAATAGGCACGGATCGGTAGTTTTAAAGACCCTTACTTATACTTGAATTGAAACTGAACCCACACAATTTGATTCCCCTTACTAACATTTTCACTAATAAAATATATCCATAAATAGCATCCATAAATGGTAATTAAACGTCACCAAATACCGTTAACGGCGAGCGCGGTCCGGTGATCTCTCAAATCCGTAACCGGATCATTCAACACACGACCCTTTTTTCTGACTGACAATTTTTTCGTCTTCTTCGGTGGGGAAGAAACTCTATATTTTAGTCATATTTATTTGATCGGTGGTCTTTATTGAAGGTCTTTAAGTGAAAGAGGGTATTCATTATCTATATATAAGATTGAAATAGTAGTACAATGTCTATCGGATCTTACATGCTACGTCGTCCAGCAACCAACCTTGCAAGATTTGCTTCTGTTAAACCAGTTGTCAATGCATCATCCCCGCTAAGATTCTTCTCACAATCCTCGATTTCTCTGGATAAGATCAAAGTTAAAACTCCAGTTGTTGAATTGGATGGTGATGAAATGACCAGAATTATCTGGGACATCATCAAGAAGAAATTGATTCTCCCATACTTGGATGTTGATTTAAAATATTACGATCTAAGTGTCACTTCCAGAGATGCCACAAATGATCAAATTACAATTGATGCTGCCAATGCAATTAAAGAATATGGTGTTGGTATTAAATGTGCCACAATTACACCTGATGAAGATAGAGTGAAAGAATTCAACTTGAAAAAGATGTGGGTTTCGCCAAATGGTACCATTAGAAATATTCTTGGAGGTACCGTTTTCAGAGAACCAATTGTTATTAAAGGTAAAATTGAAATTCCAAGATTGGTTCCAGGATGGGAGAAACCAATTGTCATTGGTAGACATGCCCATGGTGATCAATATAAAGCCACTGATTTGGTGATTCCAGGTGCTGGAAGATTAGAATTGGTCTATACTCCAGCAGATGGCTCTGCTCCTGAAACATTCAAAGTCTATGACTATAAAGGTGCCGGTGTTGGACTAGCAATGTATAATACTGAAGAATCAATTATAGGTTTTGCACATGCTTCCTTCAAGATGGCTTTGAATAGAGGATTACCATTATATCTATCAACCAAAAATACAATCTTGAAAAAATACGATGGTAGATTCAAAGATATCTTCCAAGAAATCTATGAAAGTACTTACAAGAAAGACTTTGAAGAAGCAGGCATTTGGTATGAACATAGATTAATCGATGATATGGTTGCTCAAATGATCAAATCTAAAGGTGGATTTGTTTTGGCATTGAAAAATTATGATGGTGATGTTCAATCTGATATTGTGGCTCAAGGATTTGGATCCTTGGGATTAATGACCTCTGTTTTAATGACTCCAGATGGTAAAGCATTTGAATCCGAGGCTGCTCATGGTACTGTCACAAGACATTACAGACAACATCAACAAGGTAAAGAAACTTCAACAAATTCTATTGCATCCATTTTCGCTTGGACTAGAGGTTTGGCTCAAAGAGGTAAACTTGATGGTACTCCAGAAGTTGTTGAATTTGCAAATATTTTAGAGAAATGTGTTTTGGATACTGTTGCTGAAGATGGAATCATGACTAAAGATTTAGCTTTATTAATCAATAAGAATGATTGGGCCTCCACAACTGGATTCCTTGATGCAGTTGCTGATAAATTGGCTACACAAGTGGAAGTTTAACTGATGGGATGTGTTTTCAAAAAAAATAGTTATTATGGTTGATGCGTTTCTTCCTTTGAAAAGACCGCTTGAGGATTCTTCAAGTTATGTTTACTAGTACAAAAGGACGTCATCATTCTATTTCATGTGTCTACATTTTTTATTCTTTTTATTCATCTTTTGAGCACGGGAAGGCAGTTGAATTGCTCCCAATTAATGAAATGAATTCATGGTATTGTTATTATCTATAAATCGTAAAAAAAAATAATCATCATAATGCCTCGCTTTTGGTATCCTCTTCTGAGTCATTCAAGTATTCCCATAGGTATTTCATAGTATAAAAGGATCCAAAACTAAAGGCACCGACTTTGAGAAATGGAATCAATAGTACTCTATAGAAATAAGCATGGGGATTCAAACCTCCTGTTGATTCATACTTCTCAAATATTTCTTGAGCCTTTAGTTTGTCCTGCTGTTGCTTCTCAATAATCTTCAATTGTTCTTCCTCACTTTTGAGACTGTCCTTTAAATGACTGATGCTATGAAACTCACGGCTTTCACCAACGCTTGACTGCGGTAATGGTTGAGTTTTCCAATGCTCTTCTCGAACTGTTTCTATCAAGTCTCGAAGTTTTTTGTTCTTAGCTTCTCTTTTTGGTTCAGACTGAAGTAATCTAACAGAATTGGAAAACTGTCTCCGTGTGAATGATCTCATTGTTGATATATTATTATTATATTGGCAGAGTTACAATATATAATGATACTTGAATGATCTTTAATTAAACTCTTCTCCTTATTTTTCAAACAGAGATCGAAAATCATGCTGGTGCAAGGATTATAAAATGCGAGTAGTTTGTATTTTTATAAAGTAACTAAGGCTACCATAATCATTTATCATTGAACACACATATTTACGAATCGGATTTGAAGTCCACATCTATATCTGCATCAATATCCATTCCTGAGTCACCTATCTGACTACTTTCGCCCTCACCTTGTAAGTGTGGCAGTCTAGTCGGGCTCAAAAAATGTGAATGTGCGACACCAATCATATCAGCAACATTAAATTTCAAATTCGTCTTCCTAGAACTAGGAGAACTCAAGCCAAACATTGGTCCAAATGATGATTGACTATTGCTGTCAAGTTGCGGCAATAACTTGGGCTGTAATGATCTTGAGGTCAATTTCCCTGTGTTATTGGAGCTCAAATTTGTTTCCTTCTGGTTCCCTGAAACGAGAAGCGAACTATCAGCTAGGTCTTCAGTCTTCAAGGTGAATTTTTCTTGACCCTCAACTTCATCATTGTCTTCAAGACGGCTTTCGTTTTGTAACTCGACACCCACTTTCAGGAGACGATTTCGAAGAGGAGAAGAAATAAATGGCTTTGAAATAACTTCATCGTTCATGCTTATATCCGAGTCTTCCCCTTTTGATATGTCCCATCTAACTTTCTTTGTTTGCTTTTGGGCACCAAAGCTTTTAAGCCCCGGATTAGGTTCAGTGATCGATCTCTGAATTGGCTGACTAGGAGTAGAATGTGGAGTCAGTCGACCAGTCTTTGACTGTGCTTTTGCAAGAGGAGAGGAGGACAGTCGTTTGCCTGAGAGTCTATTCTTCGGCATGCTCAATGATGCTCTCCCATGATCGTTGTAAGACTTGAAGCCCAAATTATCAGAGATGGGTTGAAAGGGAGATAAAGTTGCAAGACTATCCATATTGCCAGTGGATTCATCCCCTGGTGATGGAGGACTAGAGATTGGTGATATGTTATTCGTTTCAGGCTTTGGAATCATACCTAAATTCATATGTATTCCTTCATCTACTATATTGCTAATATTTTTTGAGCATTCCAGAACTATTGTTTTCAATGAAGCATGAATTGAATCCAAAGCCTGTTGATTTTCAGATGCGATATCCAGCATAATCGCAACAGCTTTCATAAATTTATCAAATACAAAGTTGAATGAAAGTGAGTGAGAGATTGACTGCTCAAAAATAATTGAAGATTCAAAGAGTATGGATTTTTCAATGGAGTCTCTTAGGGATGAAATGAAATTCTCATAAATCCCGGTATCAAAATCTGTCCAACTATCTAACTCCATTAACCGCTTCAAGATCACTCTGGAAGAATCCTTTATTATAAAATCCAGATCATTCGGTCTATTGTATTCCGCCTCCAAGTCCTTTATTTGGGTCACAAGCTTCCTCAATAATTGCTCAGATCCAAAGACCAACCGACTGAAGCCAGGCACAAACTGGTCTAATTCTGACAGATCTAACGTGCCTCCAAATCGATCATCGAATGAATTTAAGAACTGTTCCACTTGAATCTTATGGAATAATAGCATCTTCCTTTTGGCAAGGATGTAGGATTTTTGAACTTTGGCGTGATTCTGTCTTTCGGTAGATTTTTTTAGTTCCTTAAACGCTTGTAATAAGTTTTGTTGACAGTCCTCTCGCATCTTAATAAACTTCTCAATGCCAGAATCAATCATTTTTGATTCCCTATTTCTCAAATCATCAATTTCTTGCTTTTGATCGGTAATCATCTTCAAATATGAGCCGACATGTTTACTCAAGTTATGCTTGTTTCGCGTGATTTTAGTCTTAATCTCCTTGGCACGATTGGCATACTTCAAAGTATTCAAAGTCTCATCGTAGTGTCTCGAAGATGGGGAAACACAAACTATCATGAATGTTTTGCAATTTCCACCTAGCGAGAACTTCAACAATCTTGTTAGTTTTGAATCACGATATGGAACGTGGTTACGTTTTCTTGGATCACATAAGGCATTGATACAATTTCCTAGAGCCAACAACGACTTATTGATGTTTGCACCTTCTTGTAATCTAACTCCTTTGTTCTTTGTTGCGGATGCTCGCTCACTACCTGCAAGATCGATAAACGATAAAGTTGCATATGTATGTTCTTCCTTTAGACCTTGAGTTCTTGGCTTCTTGAGCACACTTATTTGCAACACCGCGTGAGATCTAGATGATGTTGAGTTAGCCTCTGTTGGTGATACAGTCCTATTTTGGTTTCCAACGATTATTATATCCATGACTTCTTCTAGTGATTGTGGGGTCTTTTTTGTCAAATTTGCAACCCATATTCGATTGCTTTCATCTTCCCGTATAGCCAATCTTCTACTGTCATTCTCGGGATCCAACAGATCTCTTATCGTTTCATTGTATATCTCTAGATACGTCATATTAATTTCGAACTTATAGTTATCTTGAAGATCGTAGATTCTATTGAAAAGATCTTGCATGGCCAAGAAAATGATTCCTGGTGATTCTTGAGTACCTGAAATAGTGTGGGTCTTCCCACAGCCAGTGGCCCCGTAAGCAAAAATGGTGGAATTATAGCCATCAAGAACAGAATCCAAAAGTGGTTTTGTTGTGAATCCAAACACTTCCTGTTGAGAGCTGTCTTCATCAAACAACTTGTCAAACACAAACCGGTGTTCTCTGACTCTGGAGCTATGCTGGCCAATTTCGTTGCTTTTCCTGTTACTTTTCATGGGAAATGAATCAGAAAAAACATTTGTTTCCAATGGTGACAATGGGTTAGATTCATTGGGATCAAATATTAGCATCCGTTCATCTACCATATTCAATATTTTTCGTATTCCTTGTTGTTGCAAGAGCCTATTGGTACTCTGGGCAACATTTGCACTTTCTCCATCGTGATTATAATTTGGGGTACTCAATTGGCTGATTTCAATCGGTGTGAAAGGTCGTATCCTTACAGTAACTGTTATAGAAGATTCCTTGGACATGATTGGAATCACTGATGAAACAAGATCGCCAAGTCTGTCGACAAAGCAGCTACCAGTTCTTGTTAAGAATCTCCCGGAAAGCTAATCTATACTTCGAGCCCGGACTATAAGTTAACCGAATTAAGTCAGGAATAGTTTCACTGTGACACTTCTAGCAACTAAAACCAGGTACAAAACTAAAGTAAACATCATCAGGTAAACAAGAAACACGATGGGGGCGGCGCGACGCCAAAAAATCATTTGAGTCGCAGAAATAAGGTTTGGCTACAAGAACGAATGTCATAACTAATAGAGATTAGACTAATTATCTAGAGAAAAGTATGGTAGGAATCTAATGTACAGGATGAAATAGTTCTATATAAGATATACGTCATATTTTAGTTATGGATCTTGTGCCAAAATGTGGAATCACTGTAAAGGAGCATACAGTATTTGAGTCATATACTTTTTTTTGTATCTCACAACACTAGCAACAGCCAAAGTATTATGCTTGATTGATGTGGTTGCCAAATGATTCAACACAACATGATTTGGGATACTCAAAGCGCCGCTTGTGTTATCCCTGTCAGAATTGTTATAACTGTTTAAAATGACATTTTCCAAATGTGGAGGAAGTTGTGGTGGAATTAACCATTGTTGGTTATGGTTACCTTGTCTTTGATTATTATCCAAGGTGACATAATACTCTTCCATAACCTTTGGATCTGTGAAAATCGGTGGGATGGAAGTAATATATTCCAATGCCTCTTCTAGAGGTGCTTCATCTTCATCGTGGTATCTTGAATATCCATTACCCATGTCGTCATCATCTTTAGTCAATCCAAGCTTTGAATCCAACGTACGAAGAGAAATCTTCGATTTGTTGTTGCTGGCTGTATTACTACTGACAGTGGCATAGTCTTCATGTTCAGATGGAATGATCTCCAAATAGTTTACAAAATGACCTGTAGTGTCGGTCGCAGTAGGAATAAAGTTTGAGAACCTAACCTCATTATCAACCACGAACTTGAATCTATGGGTTCCCGGTGGTAAGGCAATCTGAACGCTAAAGGAGCCATCTTTCTTAGAAGGTCCATTCAAAGCAATCATTTTTCTCCATCCTGTAAAAGTACCCATTACAAAGACTTTGGAACCGCCTTCAGTCCACTTAAACACAGTTGGGATCAGCAACGGTTTCTGTGGAGGTGGCACAGACTGTGAAGGCTGCCCCGCCTGTGATGATGGTTGTTGTGATTTATTCGACTGTTGGTTGTTGCCATCGGTGGAAGAATACTGCTGTTCGTTATGGGTTGCTTGTTGCTGTGTGTACTGTGAATTTCCGATGTCATCCTCGCTGTCGATGATCATATCATCATCTCTGGAATGATTCCCCGTTTTCTTCTTATCAAAATCTGCATCATCCGTTAAAATAATTGTCGATTTTCTCCTCACAGGTAAAGAGGAGGCAGAGCTAGAAGTTGTTGGGTCGCTTTCTGAACTATCAGCAGGCACGATAGCAGAGGCCGTGAAATTGGAGTGTTGGCCTGGTTGACGCTGCAAATCAACCATTGACACATCCTTTGAGTCAACTCCACTATCACCATAGTAAGTTGAAGAGCTTATTGATGAAGTATGAGATAGTCTGGAACCAGTTGGGTCCATTTGTTCGTCTTCCATTTTGGCACCTGTGATATTAGAAGAGTCAATTATAGGTCTGTACTGTTGAGGGAGAGGTTTCTTAGAAGTTGCTTCCTCTGGTTGATGGTTGATGGTCACTATCGAGTGATGTCTAGGGTAATGAAGATGAGATTGTTGTTGGTCGTCCTGTGAAGATGGAGTGTTGCCCATGAACCGTACGGCCTTGCTCCTCTAGTCGATGTAAGAGAAAAGAGGTCTTAAAGAGTAAACCTGTCAGTGCTACTGAGTTGAACTAATCAATCCAACTGCCTTTCTTGTTTGAGGGACTCTTATCAATACCGACTAAGTAGTACAATAGAGTATCGGGTTAGATAATATTGTCTTCGTATGTGTCCGTCTTTCGACACAAAAGGAATTCACTCCCTCGCACGTACCCTCCCGCAACAAGACAACTATCGAAAGAATGGTCACTGATACTCTGCCATTTAAAGCCGAGTTCAACACGGGTCTTCTCCGATTGCGCAGCATGCATTTGTGTCTCTCTATATCTGGCTATCGTGAGATTCTCCCTCCTAATATTTCTTGGTGTTTTTCTAACTTCAAAAGGTCAAAGGATCTAATTAGAACAATTGTTTAAAAGCATATTGTATTACTTAAATGACAGAGGATCCTCGCTATACAGCAATTAAAAATGCCAGTTCGGTTATCCGTTCGATTGTCGAATCTGAATCTTCTGATTCTTCGCTGCTGAATCCAAAAGTTTTGATCATCTGCGGATCAGGGCTAGGAGGAATTGCTGGAATTTTGAAGGGGAAAACAGTCAAGATTCCATATTCCAAGATTCCAGGCTTCAAGACTTCAACAGTTGCAGGGCATGATGGCTCTTTGTTGTTTGGTGTAATTGGTGAGAACAAAGTTCCTGTTGTTTGCATGGTTGGTAGACTTCACTTTTATGAAGGGTATGAGTTCGATGCAACCACATTTCCAGTTCGTGTTGCCTCATTGCTAGGTGTGGACACAATGATTGTCACCAATGCTGCAGGTGGTATCAATCCGATTTATAAACCTGGAGACTTGATGATCATCAATGATCATTTGAATATTCCAGGAGGTGCAGGCTACCATCCATTGCGTGGTCCAAACTTTCCTGAAGCAGGTCCAAGATTTTTAGCATTGTCAGATGCTTATGATTTTGATTTGAGATTGAAATTCATAATTGCTGCTAAATCAACCTTAAAATTAACCAGAAATATCTATGAAGGAACTTATACTTTCCTTTCTGGTCCAACTTATGAATCAAGAGCAGAAGTTAGAATGATCAGAGCTATTGGTGGTGATTCCGTTGGTATGAGTACTGTTCCTGAAGTCATTGTGGCAAGACATTGTGGTATAAAGGTTCTTGGTTTGAGTTTGATCACAAATGCCGGTCTTGGTGATCCTCCTACAAGTGCTTTGGAATTCTACAGTAAAGGATTAACAAAAGAACAAACTAAAGATCAAGGAGATGGAATGGCTAGCCATGAAGAAGTTTTGGAAAGTGCTAATGAAGCTGCTAAGGATGTTAGAGATTTAGTGGAATGTTTCGTTAATGATTTATAGAAAATAGCATAGGAACTAAATCATATTTCCATTTTTATATCATTTAATATATAATGTAGTAATTTGACATAACTAAGTGGTTTATATGCTGATAGATAATACACAAAAAAGAGCACAAAAATAAGCAGTCTCCAGAAGGCAAAAGAAACAAATCTTCAACATAAACATCATGAATGAGAAAAATAAGAGAGATAAGAGAGGTAGGAAGTCATGAATTGGAGTTTGCAACAGAAAGAAAAGAGAAAACAATACCTATTGAAGGTTGTTTATTAACGTTTGTTTGCCGGGTATTTTCCCGCCGCTGCTGCAGCTGCTGCTGCCGCTTTACTGTTTTTACTAGCTCCATTACTACCTCCATTCATATCTTCACTTCTATGAGTTTTCATGTCGCTAGCTAATCCAGAATTTTGGCCATTACTAGATTGTCTTCTCTGGTACGTTGTCTTTTGAGCTGGAGAAGAGGAGCTGGAACTCGATGACGGCATCATTGGTACAGATCTTGACGTTGATCTACTCTTAGGTGGTTGAGGTTGTTGAGTAAGGGGTGGGCTAGGCATTAGTGGAGAGGAGGATCCATTTCTGTTAACTCCAGTTGTGGCCGATGATGATGATGTTTGGTTCACGGTGTCTTTGTTTTGCCTTAACAACTCCTTTGCCCTTAATAAAGAATCAATCCATGATGTGGTTTCATTAACTTTGAATCCGATTCGAACATTGGAATTTATACTTCCTTTTACCAATGTCTTCGAACTATAAGCACTTAAAAATATCAGTTTGTTTAAATTGGTCAATTCCAAAATTAAATATCCTTCCTTTAAATCCTCATCAAATTCATAATCATACATGGAAACATTTCTATTGGTCAGTTTGATTTCAATGATCTTGGAATAAAAGTCCAAAGCTTGTAGTTGAGTTGATGATTGTGGATTTTGCAATCTGAAATCTGAATTTATCTCATATATCAAAAGTCTTGCCATGGAAGTAATGATTAGTATACATGATTTCAGATTATTGTTCAAGTGTTGATAATTCTCTGTAATCACCCTGTTCAAAATCGTGTCATCTAAGGTCTGTCCTTGCTGAACAAGTTGATTGGGCTTGTGTGTTAGCTCAGATTTGAATATGTTATCCAGCTTCAAAATGGATTCATTTGCCATTAGCTTATTCGTTATTGCCTTCGGTATTTGCTTATCAAGTAAGATAGGATTGATCACTTGCTGCTGTTGCTGAACCTGATATTGTGAATTCGTTAAGCTTGCACTGGAATTAATTGTTCTTTTATGAGACATCAAATTTCCAATCGCACCAGCTGCACTTACAGCCTGTGAGCTAGGTTGAGGTAGGCCAAACATCTCACTAATAGATGGTGCCCTTGATGCAGAGCTCCTTCCAACTTTCTGATTATTTGAAGATTGCCTTATCTTAGAAGAGATGATCTTTTGCGAATCTTCATTCCTCTCTTGACTCTTAGGAATAATCATAGGAGGAGAACCAAGTTTTGGTGATAATTCTGAATCATTTGATAAAGGAGGTGTCTTCAAAAGGTTTGTCTCATCGGAAGGTGAAATTATTACAGACTTTGAGGAGGTACCATTGGTTTTAACGGAAGTGATTGATGGTGATGATTCTCTTGACATTGGTGGCGTAATCGATACGTCATCTCCATTGACAAACTGTAAACTGTTTCTTCTCTTTGCTATGTCATCCTTGTTACTCAAGTATACTGGAGGTTTTAATCCCTCCTGTTTTAAAGCACTTTTTGCCTGATGAGTGATAGTAGATCTAGCAGCAGCAGCTGCTGCTGCATTGGTAGAGGCCTGGGTCTTCTCAAGTTGCTGTTTCATCTCTTTGTTTTTCTCCGCAAGTCTATTGGATAATACCTTGCTCATCACTTGAGGATTATTCTGAGCATTTTGAATCTGCTTTTTAAGAACCGATTGGGGAATGGAGGACACTTTACTAGTCATCTTCTCTCCAGGCTGAACGTAGTACTGTGAAGGAGATGAGGATTGTGAAGTCGAAGGATGCGACACAGTATACGCTTGTCTGGCCTGCAGAAGTGAATAAATTTTTGGATTGTAAGCTTCCAACTTAGGCAGCTTCTTCTTCCATATCAAATCTTTGTTTGACCAATTGATATCATGGAACCAATCTTGGAGTTGTAATTGTTCAATTGTGAGCCTCTTCTCTGGTCTCAAGACTAAAAGGCTTTCAACTACTTGTGTAATTTGTGGTGGTACAAAATAGTTCTTAGGAAACTCATAATCCAATGATATAATTTTCTCAAATGTCAAATACTCTGTTTGGCCCTTGAATGGTGGTCTTCCCACAATTAATTGATATATGATACAACCTATTGCCCATAAATCACACTCGAATCCACACATGTTATGTTTAAGTAATTCGGGAGAAACGTATTCTGCAGTACCAACAAAAGAACCCGTCTTCGTTGAAGATCGTGAAGTCTCTCCAGAATCATCTCCAGAAGAGTTTTTTCCATTTGCTGGAGTCAATTGATCATCGTTTGTCAATATTTTTGCTGCACCAAAGTCCGTGATCATCAATTTCCATTCGTGATTCAATAGTATATTTTCAGGCTTCAAATCTCGATGTATGATTCCTTTTGAATGTATAAAATCCACGGCATCAATGAGCTGAACTGCATAATATTTGGCTAGGCTTTCGCTTAATGAGCCTAGCTTCCGTATCAGAGATAATAGTTCCCCATTCTTAGCAAAATCTATCACAAAATATAAAGATTTCTCATCTTGGAAGGTATAATACAAGGTGACAATTCCTGGGTGTTTTCCAAGAATATTCAATGTGTCTTTTTCAATGTTGACATACTTTCTTTTGTTCTCCCTATGTATATGGGATTTAGACAAGATCTTTATTGCATATGTCTTGTGATTGTGAATCGATATTCCTTTGAAAACCTTTGAGTATGATCCTTCTCCAATACACTCTCCGAATTGAAAGTCGACAGCTGATCTTTTTCTAGCCATTTCAACTGTGTATTATTATGGTAAGTTTTTGCGTGTGTGATGATTTTAAAAGTGCTTCTGTTCAGCTTCTATGATAATTTTAATTTGATCCTAAAACTGTCTATAATAACAAGAAATCAATTGATGAATGCCAATGGTTTGCTATAGTCCGAGATGATAAATATGCCGTTTTGTTTGATGCTAACATGCAATGCTATTATAAGGGAATAGTATCACAACTCTTATCGTATATAACTCCACAAATGTAGCTTTTCAGAGAGAATATCTATACTCTTTTATTATTAAGACCCTTACTGGTCGCTTGCTGCCCAAATTCAATTGATCCGCCGAGGGATAACTTCTCCGTCAAAAACAAACAAAAACGGTTGGGCTAAATCAAAACAAGGAAATAAAAACAGATGCTATCCCAAAATTGAAAAGAACAAAGGTAAACAAGTTCTTAATGGAAGTTTAGCCAATAAAATGCGCTAATCTTTATGAGAACACTAATTGTCAATGCCCAAGCAGGGGGGTGCAAGAAAATACAGTTCAATATACCACAAGAGACCTCCTCCTTGTTTTAGTCAGTCTCTCCCTCAACTCCTTACAAAGAGGGTGTGAGAGTGTGCGCATACCCAAAAAAATATCTCTCTTTCTCTCTGCCAACTCCCCAAAAGGAAGTTATTAGGCCAAAAAGAGAAATATTATAAAGAGCGCGAATGAGTTACGTAATGTTTGTTTCGAAAAGAAAGAAGGCATCAGCCGTTCAAATGTACAAGGAACAATAATATACCGATAAATCTTCCTTAGTGACGTGATAAGAATAATGTGATTTAAGAACAATCTATAGTATTATGTATTTACAGTCCCTCCAAAAGTCTGGTTATTTCATCAAGTCCATCCACTTTTAGGGAGTCAAGTTTCGAACTCACCACATCAACAACATCTTCAATATCCACCAACTCACCATCATCACCTTCGGTGCCTGTACCCAATAATTTAACTCTCAATTTACCTGCTGGATATTCTTCTTTTCCTAAAATAACAGCGATGGGACATCCAGTTTTTTCAGCAAATTCGAATTGCTTTCTTGGGTTGGCCTTGGCCTTGTACAAGTATTCAGCTGGAATACCAGCCTTCCAAAGTTTTGACGTAATTTCCATTCTCTCCTTCAAGAATCCATTCCAACCTTCACCACCACCAAATGCTAAAACACAAACTTGTGTTGATGCAGGTCTAATTTTATCGACATGAGCACTTCTTTGCTTGATCAATGAGAAAATTCTCTCCACTCCAAAGGAAATACCTACACAAGGGATGGATGGTGCTTTCTTACCTTTTGAATTTGTTCCTAAAAACATGCCAACTAAACCGTCATATCTACCACCTGCAGCAATTGAACCCATGCCAACGTATTCAGAAGCATCTTCTTCTGCACTTTTCACCTTTGCCTTCTTTTCAGCAGCATCTTTTGGAGGTGCAGATTGTGAAGTGACAGCTTCATAGATAACACCAGTATAATAATCCAAACCTCTGGCTAACGACATATCGAATAGAATGTATTTATCAACACCAAAGGCCTCCAAATAGTCAGCCATTGTGGAGATGTCTTGGATACCAGCTTTAGCAGATTCATTAGCCATTAATTCTTCACTGCTAGTTAAAACAGCTAGAAGTTCTCTAATTGGTCCATGCAACTTAACAAATTCTCCAATTTTATCGGCAACATCTTCAGGCTGATTTTTATCTTCGCACATTTCCTTCTTGACTGCTTCCCAAGGTGATTTATCCAATTTATCAACTGCTGATGACACTTTTCTGACATCTTCATCCTTGACACCACAAACTTGGAAGATACCATCCAAGATCTTTCTATGGTTTAATTTGATCTTGAAATCTTTGATGCCAAGACTTGTCAAACCAGAAACTAAAATATTCATTATCTCTGCATCTGGAACCATGGAATCATAGGCACCAGCAACATCAAAATCACATTGATAAAATTCTCTCATTCTACCTTTTGTCATTGCAGGTTGATCTCTTCTATAGACTTTAGCAATATGATATCTTTTGATATTTGATATACCATTCATTGCAACATATCTTGCAAATGGAACAGTCAAATCGTATCTCAAAGAAGTAATTTCACCACCTTGATCCTCTAAGTTGTAGATTAGCTTAGAATCTTCACCATATTTACCTGCCAAAATTTCTCTCAATTCAAAAACTGGAGTATCTATTGTAACACCACCATGGGATTTGAATAAGGATGTCAACTTATTAAAAACGGCTTCTCTTATAACCATATCTTTGTCAGCCCAATCTTTGGTACCCTTTGGAACCTTCAAGGTAAAGGCAGGTGCTGTTGGCTCTTTCTTTGATCCAGAAGCCTTGACATTCTTTGGAGTAGTAGTTGGTTTTTGTTCAGTCGACATTTTCCTAGTATGGTTTATAACTCTTCTGAATAGTTTCTGAAAAGGTCCCTTTGCTCTTCCTCCAAAAGAAACAAACATACAAGATTCGAGAGACCTGTTCTTTGTTACGTAGATCAAGTAAATACTACAGCAGATTTGATTCAAATTGGGTAATAATTCATTCCCTTGGTGGGTTTAGACTCTGGGTTGTGAATCCGACACTGCAGAGAGAGACACAAACTTTCCAAAACTGGTGCGGATGACTCAAAAAAAAAATCTACCATTAAAGTGGTGCAAGGAGTATGTATAGGATAAGAGCCTTCGCTCAATACTAATTCAATAAACACTAAATAATACAATTATACACTTAAGTAATTAGCCAATCTGGTTCAACTATTTGAACTTCTCTAATATAGCATCTTCTTGGCTTTCCTCATATTCATCCTTGCTTATAAACAAACCATCAAAATCGCCGACGGAGGAGGAGGTCAAAATATTAGCACCAACCCAAGCATCGTAATGTCTCTCTATTGAGTCACTAGAAATATGTGTTCTAATACTGTAATCCGGGATTAGTCTTGCCAAATCTTGTGTGACTCTATGTTCCAGACTTGGAGTGTTGGTCAATGATCCACTAAAAACAATATTTCCCAATAATGCAACATATAAGTTCGTTGAGCCTTCTAAAGCTTTCATAGATGTCAATATTAAGCTTGCCAAACCTTCTGCATCCTCTGGAACACTATTCAACTGAATTGTTGGCGAATATATCGCTGGTGAAAAGAGCGGTTCAGTCAATTTGTATTGCTCTATCCCAATGTTTTTGATCAGCATATTATTTGGCAACTCATAACTTTTTAGTTCTATTGCAGATGATTGAGAATCATATGCTTGCATGTACGAGCTTTGTTGGGGTAAATCAGTCTGATCTGGTTGAACTGGATACAGTGATGTTTGTGATAAGCAGTTTCTAAATGACTCCAAGGCATTGGAAATCTGATACATCTTGAATGAGTTAGAAAGTTTGACATCTTTGTATTGTTTTGGTAATAGAAGATCTTCAATTGTTTCATTGGGATATAGGGATTTAATATAGTTCAACGCAAACATGTTCAAAAACTCTCCACCAAATTTGGTATGCACTATACCTTTTGATAATACTTTACCGTTATTAATAGGAGTAACACTTATTAGGTCATCGTCAACGTCAACAATGATGGATGAAGATGGTTTAGCCACTGCAAAGGAAACACATAATTGTCTCTTTAGAACAGAGAACACGGGAATTCCAAGTATGGTAAATGCAACTTCACAAGCTTTTAATTTGTTCTTTTTTGTAGTCCAGGCATTCTCTGTAATAATTAAAGGAACTTCCTCAGGATTAACGTTCAACGCTGAATAGACAAATCTCCATAGGGCAGCCACTGCATCCCAATTATAGACCAGTCCATCGCTGAAAATAGTAAAGATTTCATTCTGTGGATAATCATCTATTTCATCTCCGAATATATAGTCACCACCATTAGAAGACGATCTGGAATAAACAGACGGTATCACCAAAGTTGGTGTATCCAAAGTTGATAAACCTGCTCTAGTACAAGAGGCGGTACAATCAATAATCACTGATGGGAAATCAATATCCATGGTAATGAAGTATCAACCTGCTGAATTGGAGAACTGGTAAGTTTCAAATAAATCTCACTTCAAATCAAATGAAATTGGAAATTTGGTTATTTGTCTCTGTGTATATGTTTACTAAGAAGAATAAATCTCTCGCTGAGAAATTTACAGAGAACAGAGCGTCGCGAGTCTTCTCATTAAAGGGACGAAAAGCCACCTTTAGTTAAAATTGTACATGTATCTCAGTAGATCTTTTGTTATAAACTATTCCTTGCAAGGCAAACTTTCTGTTTAGAGCTAACGTGATTGGTTATAGAAATTAGAAGTCATGCGAGACACTTCACAAAAGACAGAATACGAAAAGCTACGGAAGAAGCTAAAAGATGCCCTCGCCCACAAAAAAGATATTGATAAACAAATGACAAAACTGGAGGAAGATATATTCAACAAGGAGACGAAGTACCTTTCAGATGGTGCAAGTCATGGAAATATAATAAAAGGATTTGAAAACTACACAAGAGGTGTTTCTAGTTCCTCTTCTTCAAGAGTTAAGAAGATTCAATTCACAGATGAAGATAGGATTTTTTCTTTGAGTTCGGCAACTTATGTGAGACATTTGAAGAAAATAGCTAGTGGGCAGACTTCCGGATCATTGGTTTCTGCTGTTGCATCTTTGGATGACGATATGGATGATGCAGATAGTGAAACAAGCGTAACCCCAAGAAAGAGAAAGTGAGAATTACAATTGCAGCTACTATTCGTAGAACCATTAGTTTCCACTTCCATAGAGGCATTAAATATTACAGTTTCGGTAAGGTAAATACTTAAGGATTTCTCTTCATTTCTGTTAGTGAGCAGAGAGTATTACCTACACTCCACAATAGATTCCCAGCCAGCAAGTGGGATTGCCCAGTACTAGATTTCAGAGTAGTCGTGGTTTACGTGTTGACAGACTATCCGAAAAGAGTGCAACCACAAACATGAGTAACTGTTATCGGATGATTGGCTGCTTTATTCAACTTATAACTCATTGATCCCCCACTACTTAGCATATGTTTAGTATTTGTATAATATATTATGGCATAATCCATCCGTACACCGGATGTGTCTCCCGAGAAATTTTTCAGTAAAGTACACTACCCAATTAGTCCAGATGTCCATCGGTGAGCTGAACCACTGGGGAAACCCCTAGGATGATCGAGATCGGTCCAATGGTTGAATAATTGCATCAAAATTTAAGTTTTTCAACCATTGAAAAAGGAAGCTAGAGGTGTTTAAATTATCATTTGAATAACTATCTCTAGATATGTCTGAACAAGACTCAACAGGTGTCCAAGATGACCAACAACAACCTGAAGACAGAGTGATCGAGTTAACAGTGATGCTTCCCGATGCTCCAGGAAAGCTTACATTTCCAGTTACAACTTCGGACACAGTTTCAGATATTTCTCAAACTTTGAATGCAATCACTGTCACTCAGCATCATACCTCTTTCAATTTGACCCATGATGGTGTGAAATTGGATGCTCTCCTTTCTTTGGAAGAGTTATTATCCGAAGGAAAGGATTCCATTACCTTGACCTTGAAAGAGGCTCCGTACACGGAGAAGACTGCAAGAGAACATCTTTCAAAAGTTAGAGAGATTGCAAGTCTTGAATTACCATCATTCCATCACTCTCTGTATGATATCAGTGGTGTTGCTGCTGGTGCTTCCTCCTTTGCTGAACTTGGTTTAGAAGAAATCAAAAAGGCAGAAGAGAAGGAAGCAGAAGAGAGTTCCGAAGAAGCTGAGGACAAAAACGAGCCAAAGAAAGTGGAAATCTCTGACGAAGAGAAAAGCATTGTCGAAGCTGAAATCGCTGCTATTCTTGAACAGCAAGCTAATGTTTCAGCTTTTGCAGGTAGACCATCTTTAACATTATCTCCAACATTGAAATCATTAAATCTGTCTGCATGGACCCCAGCTTCTCCACAAAGAAGATTAAAAGGAGATCTATTTTACTTGCAATGTCAAACATTGGAAGGTGAGACCTTCCATATTACTTCACATGTTTCAGGCTTCTATGTTAACAATTCATCAGTGGCAAGATTCGATCCATCTTTAAAGCTGTTCTCTGCTGCAGCCGGTAAACCTGCAATTCAATCCAAGACTCATTCTTTACTCTCTCTTCTAAAGAGTTTGTCACCAAAGTTCACAGAGCAGTCAGAGAAGAACGCTGAAATCCTTTCAAGCACTTTACAAGATACATTCCAGCTGCCATCGACTACCCTCTTAAGTAATCCATGGCTTGTCAAAGAAGCTGAAGTGACATTACCAGACCTAGCTAGATCTCAAGAGAACTATATCCAAGGTGGTTTAGATGGTGCTGACCTTTTCAGAGATTGGAATGAAGAGTATCAAGGTATCAAAGAGATGTCAAAATCAAACTTCTCAGAAAGAATCCTAAGAGAAAGACTCTTAAAGAAAACTGGCTTTGAGTTTTCAGCCGCTGCCACTCAAGGTGCTTTGGCTATTATCAAAGGTGAAGTGGCTCCAATGAATCCTACTGATAAACCTTCTGAGTTCATCTACTTCAGAAACGGAATTTTCTACTCTCTTGGTGTTGACGGATCAGGTCAATTCTCCAACAAAGGTGGTAATGAGGCAGCAAGAGCATCTGCATCTAGAGATTTAATTGGTGTCAAGTGTCTAAATAGATTGGACGTTGATGGCGTGGCTCACCTATGTACGGTTGTTGTCGATTACTGTGGTAGAAGGGTTGTTTGTCAAACCCCAGTTCCTGGAATCTTCAACCAGCCACCAATACCTCTTGAGGGTGAAGAAGTTAAGAGTGATGCTGAAACTGATGGTGCTACAACTGGAGTTATTGTTTATGGCTTCTCAGAGGAAAGCGATAAGCTATCAGCTGATCAAGACTTTGTTAAAAGATTCAAATCAATTGGAGAGGCATTTCATTTGAAGCCTCATACTGTTTGGAACAAGGATGGATCAGTTACCCGTGAACTTGTTACATCCATGGAAACCAAAGGAATGAGAGGTACTGACGGTAGAAAGTACGTTATCGACCTTTACAGAACAACTCCATTGGATATTGAATTTATTGAAAAGAATTACAATTCATCAGCTGAGAACTCTTATCCTCATAGAGAGGTCACTATTAGACATGAAGCTATTGAAGAATGGTGGAGAAGACAAGTCTCGGTTGCCTTCAAGGTTGAGGCCGAGAAGTTTGAAGCTGAACAAGCTGAGAAGAAAGCAAAGGGAGAGGCAATTGACGAGGAATCAAAGCCAACCTTTGGTATTGTTGCTGGTAGCTATTCTCTTAACCCTGATGCATTTTCACTAACTGCAGCTCCAAGTACAGAACTTGCCAAGGAGTTAGAAAATGATGAAGACAGGGTTAGAGAAGTCTCCAAGTTCGTCACTGACATTCTTCTACCAGAATTGGTTACAGATCTTGAATCAACTGAGGTGTTCAGTGCTATTGATGGTCAACATTTGTCTTCTTTGTTACACAAGCAAGGTATTAATATGCGTTATCTAGGTGCATTGGCTTCTCTTGCAAAAGACAGAAGGTCGGAGTACTTGGCAAAGCAGAGTACAAAACTTGAAGAGATTTCCCAACTAAACTTAGAAGAAGAAGCCAAAGCTGCTGAAAAGAAGAAGGAAGCTGAAAAGGAATCTGATTCTACCAATGAAGAAACCAAGGAAGAGACTAATGAAGCAACTTCGGAGGATGACAAGTCGAAAGATGAAGAGAGACCTCGTTCTAAGTTGGATGTTACACCAGTTGCTGCTGTTCTAGCATCACTTTATGAACTTTCAATCCAAGAAATGATCACCAGAGCAGTCAAGAATTATTTGAGACTTGCAACTGAGTCTCTTCCATTGGAGTTAGTTCCATACGTTGTGGTTCATGTACACAACTGTCTTTTATCTTCCTCTTTAGCTAGCCCAGCAAAGCCTGAGGTTGACGAATTATTATTGGCCACATATGATGATTCAGATTTAACCATTTTAGATAAATCTGCCTCTGAGATATTGGCAGATATTGCTAACCTGGTCTTTATTAGATTCAGATATGAACTTCCAGAGAAATGGGAGACTCTTGTCAAGCCAATCCCATTAATGAGAGGAATTGCCTTACAATTCGGAATTCAATGGAAAGATAAAACTTATGCCTTCACTGAAGAACAATTAAATGAGCAAGTCGAGAAGCAGTCAAAGGTACTCAATGGTACTGATAATGATAAAAAGAACAAGAAAAAGGGTTCTAAGAAGGCGGCAACTCCAGCCATTTCTTCTTCTAAAGTTCAAACAACCACTTTCTCTGTCGACGACTTGATTTCCTTGGTTCCGGTGGTTAAAGATTCCATCTTTAATTCAACTTTAGTTGATGAAATTTGGGAGCATGGAAGATCCAGGGTTCAAGCAGGAAATACTGAAGAAGGATTAGCTTTGTTGAATGAGGCTGTTTCGATTTATGAGCAAGTGTATGGTACAACTCATCCAGATACTGCAAAAGCGTATGGTCAACTTGGACAAATCTGTTCTGAGTTATCATTAAATTCTGATGCATGTAACTTAAGCAGAAGGTCATTGCAAATTTTGGAAAGAACCACTGGTTTAGACTCGTACGATACCATTTTGGGACTAAGCAGATTAGCCTATGTTGAAGCCGGAAACAAATCATTTGCCAATGCACTCAAGGTTTACAAAAGGATTTTGAATCATTGGGTTGTTGCCCAAGGCGAAAACCATCCAAATGTGATCACTACATTATCATCAATTGCAATCATTCTGCAAAATCTACAGATGTTCAACCAAGCGTACGACGTTTTTGCCAAAGCTTTACTCTTAAGTGATTCAACAGCAGGTGAAAATAGCCAAAGTTCTGGCTTGTTGAGATTCCAAATGGGACAGTCGCTGGTTGCTATGAAAAGGTTGAAACTTGCAGTTACTGAATCTACAAAGGCCTATGAAATCTTCAAGGTTACAATAGGTTCAGATGATACATCTACCATAGAAGCAAAGAAGTGGGCAGATCAGTTGAATAACTATTTAAGCATCTCCCAGAAGCAAGAGAAATATTTGAAGAAGATTGAGGCAGAAAATGCTAAGAAGGCAAAGAGCAGTGAATTAGCAAATGCTTCGGTCAACTTAAATGGTAATGGAAAAGGCAAGAAATCTAGGCAAGTTACACCTGATGCTGCAATTGCAGAAAAGTCCATTGAAGAAATCATGAGCTTCATTGAGGGTGCCAGTGGTTTTCCATCAACCAAAGGCAAGAAGAAAACTGTTAAGAAATAGTAAATAGACGCCTTCAAAAGAGCTTGTAAATAGTGTTATAATTTCTGTTATATATGCCTGTAATTATCTAAAATTTGTGTTTTCCATGTATGAACTATAAGAAGTTGATGATTTAAATCAAAAGTGAGAAAAAAACTGGAAAGAAGTGTAAGTGTAGCAAGAGTTGACGACAATTAGATTAATCCTTCATCACCTTCGATATCTCCGTACTCCCAACAGCCAACTCTGCTCAATTTAGCTTTATTTTCCAACTCCAATAACTCTTTGTATTCCGCAACTAATAAGGATTCGTATCTTGACAATCCTGTCTTCTTGACTATGGCCATTCCTTCCCTCACCAACTCTTTATTTAATGTCCATGAAGGATTTGTTGAGATAGTGTCAGGATCATATAGCTCAATATCCATTTCAATACCTGCTTCTGGATTAGAATGGGTGTTTGCAATAACCATAGGTTTATCTAGAGTTAAATCTTCAAGAAGGTATCTTGCAGGGGTACGATAATCAGTTGGGGAAGCTGGTGGGAGTTTAATCAAAGACAGCTGGCCTGAGTGAATTTGAGCAGGGTATGACTGAACTGAGAATTGAGAAGGTAAAACTTTAAGTGATGATAATGGAACGGATTCAATTGTTCCGTAATCAATATGTTGAACTTGATACGCTGCAGGGGTAGATGTACGGGACAAGATCTTAGCTCTGTAGAACTTTCCATTCTCTGAGAACTTAGCCACGACAACGTCTCCTGTTTTCGGTCCTTTCATGAAAGCAAGGAATGTTGATGATTGTGAATGGAATGCTTGCATAAACGCCTTCAGCTTCTTTTGAGACTCGTCCATCTTCTGGAAGAACACAGTACCTTCATCACTAATTTCTGTAACTTCAACATCTAAATATTGTTTTTGGATGGATAATTTGCCAACGCTTTCCGTCAAATCAACGACTTGAGTTTTAATTGATGTTGGATCAAAGTTTTTCCATAATCCCTTCTTCTTCGCCTTTGCTTCACCTTCGGCTTCTAAGAATTGTGAGGCAAACTTGGTCTGGGCCAATGATCTTTCATGCACTTCGACATAACCTTCTTGTAAGAGGGCTACTTGGAAAGGAAGACTTGAACCTGGAAGATATAAGTTTCCAATGAATCCACCCACTTTGTCCGTGCTATAGACATCAACATGTACATCTCTTTGTAAAGCTCTCTTGGTTGCAAAGGATAGTGCTTCTTGAGACAATGGGTCTTCTCTCGCACCTGTACTAGTCAAACCTCCTAAGACCAAGGTAAGTCTCAAGCCTTCTCTTGGCATTGAAAGTCTGAATCTATTTGAAGACGACACATGTTCAACAATTGCAGGAATCTTTGATCTATTCTGGAATGAGAACAAGTATGGTTTAGCTCTAGCAGAGTTTTCAGATGCATCCACGATACGCTCAGGTTCTGGAGCTTTTCCATGAATTCCTTTCTTAGCCTTGATTGCCTGGTTCTCACATTCCACAAGAGTGTCCCAATAGTCTGGTCTTGTCTCTCCCTTTTTATAACCTTTGATGACCGATGCAAAACCATTTGAGACAATTAGCTCAGCTAGATTGCCACCATCATTGGATTTAACAGTTACGACAGCTCTTTCATCAAATTGGTCAGATTTAGGTCTAATATTTTCGACGACGAATTTGATCTGCTTACCAATGATTTTTGATCTAACAAAATCTCTTGACAATGGAACAAAAGAAGAGGTGGACGGATCAGATTGTCTTGGTGCTCTTAGAGCTGCAATTTGAACAGTTAATTCAGAACCGTCTTTAAGTCTTAGATCAAGAGTGTCAGCAGACACCACTCTTCCAACTACAGCTGTCAAAGTCTTTCCAACTTCGACACTTGAGTCCCCGGAGGAGACTAGGACAGTGGCGTCACTTGATGCCTGGCCTTTCCAAATACCTTTACCATTAGCATTCGCAAGTTTTGCTAATTTACGTAAAGATGACATACCTGAAGAACCGATAATAGCAGATTGCCAATCAGAAACTTCTGCGAGGCCTTCCTCTAATAGCTTCTCACTGATATTACCTGCAGGGTGGCCAACTTTTCCAACTAATGCCCCGGTTGAAGACTCTCCAACAATAGAGACAGTGACAGATCTACCAAGCAATCTTAATTCAACAAACGACTTTGCCTCATTACCAAAAGGTTCACCTGGTTGTTCTGGGGCGGCAGTTCTTGGGCATCTGACACCTGAGAGTAAAATTGGAATAACAGTTTGCCTCGTATTTGAAGGATTCAAAAGAAATCTGACCAATAGTCTGTCACCACTTATCACTTTTTCAACAATTGCACTGATTGGAGTCAATTTGGACTTTTCAATATCCTTTTCTGTTAATGTAGATTCCAATTCAATTGGTTTTGTCTGACCCCATAAACCAACCTTCTTTCCTTGTGCCTTCTGCTCCGTCTCCTTCAACTTCAATAACTCTTCATCATCGTAGATGTTCAAACCGTCTCTGAGTTTAGCAGCACCTTTCTCGAGATCCCATTCAATCAATGATGGAAACAAAGGTGTTGAAACATCACCAAATTCTCTTTCAGAATTGTTCTTGTAGATGACCCAGAACTTAATCTCCTTGCCAACTAGCAATGTTCTTAGCAATTCCCTAGCTTCAAATGCATATTTTTCGTTTGAAGCCAATCTAGGAGCTTGTAAATAGGCCAATGATAGTATTCTTTCTTGACCCGAGGCAGAGTTTAAGGGACTGAGGATAATAGAGTCTGCTGATAAAACATTCTTAACCTTTGCTGCAAAGACTTTAGGCGCCATACTCAAGTTCAATTGTCTGAAATTTAAGTTATACCTCTTTAGAGATCGGTGAGAACCTTTTGTTTTTAAGGGAGAAAGCAACAAGACATATAGATCACCTGAGACAATTCCCACACTAGCGAGATCGATTTTCCAAACCCTTCGACAACTTCGTTTCGTTGGCCCCCCACACGCAGGTCAGGATCAGGCAAAGCACAGCCAAGATTCCCGATAGATAAAAACTGTATTTATTAGATTACGTAAGTTTATTCTACTCGTATACGAAAAGATGATAAATAGTTATGACATGCAATCTAGGATGAAAGAGTAAGTGTTTTTTTCAGCTTGTTTAACAAGCCATCATCTCTGGTAAGCCAGAGAATTTCGGAATCCGTTTTGGAATCATCCGATAGCTCCTTCTCTATTATCCATATCAATAAGCTTACTTGGAAAGGTTTCATAACAGGATCTAACTCCCTAGCAGATAATAAGAGCCATAAGATAGACTTCCTGTTTCTTGACTTTCCAAATCTTGCCATCCCGGGTGACTTGAGCTTCTCGGGATTGGCTTGCTCATAATATGATTCTGAAGAAGCGGAAGAAGGTGATTCTTTGCTCAGCCCAATGGAAGCAAGTGCTGTGGATGGTTTATCGTAACAGTAATAGATATGTGCCACCCTTTCCATCAATTTAGCATTCGACGTGCTTCCCAATAGTTTAGAACCAATAATTTTTTTATAGAGCTTTAAGGATTCATTGAAGTAAATTTCAGGCTGAACTGAATATGCACCACCTCCAACAAATCCATTTCCCTTCGGATATGCAGCTGACGACTCGTTGACATATGCTGCTGATTGTCCTAAAACAAAATATAACTCTGCAATTACCACTGTCAGCCTTATCGTGTAAGTCTTTAAGCTGCACCTCGAAAGATAAGAATAGTAAGAGGAATCTACCAATGGTATGATCACATCAGTTATGATCTTTGTTGTTATTCCACCTCCCGAGCTCCCTTCGGAAGAAGGATTCAGCGGGTTAAGTTTGTTGCTCGCACCTATGATCAAGGATATTATCATGAACTCTTGTAACGAAGACAAATAAGGATATGCTTTATCTTTCAAAAAATCCTTCTTTATAAGTTCATATGTTGTATATGATGTCTTGTAATCTCCGAGCATAAAAGACCAATCTGCCAGTCTTCGTATCATCATCTCAGAAGATGCCGCATTGTAATACCCTTCCACCAGACCAGAGCTGGCGTCTTCAGATGACTCTTGCTTCTCGGACCCACCAAATGAGAAGAACGAGGACTTTGAGTTATTTTGTGAAGACGAAGATGATGGGCTAGTTGAGCCCCACTTTCTACTCACGTTGAATAAACGGCCAGTGAAACTTTTCCTAGGAGCAACATATTCCTCGTTCCACAGGCGTACTTTCCTTTTCATAAAAGGAACTATCACTTTGAGGATAAGTTGCTCAATTTCAGAAAAGACTACATCAAATGTTTCTTTGGTGACTTCATTCTGGGATTTTAAGTTCAAATCTCCCAAGCCTTCGTCAACTTGGGTGAACATCGGACGAAATAGTTTTGCCTTCTCTTGGTCACTACCGGAGGATTCAGAGAGATATGTTATAGGTAATATTGTACTGGTAACTGTTAACGAAAGTCTCAATTTCTCTTGCAGGCTTAACGCCTTTTTTAAGGAATTATTATTGTCTTTCTCCACCAAAATCCAAACATTTTCGAGAATCAAGCTTGGGTCCAACCAACTTGGAAACTCGTTAGATTCTTTCCAGCTTTTAATCATCTCTTTCACTGTTTCAAATTCATCTTCGGAGGAAACAACAATAAGTTGAAGTATTGGATGATTAAAAAACTCAAATGGGGATAGGGTGGTTGAAGACATCAGTTTAGCAAAGAACTGAAGAAAGATTGAGTTTTGAAGCAATGCTGCTTCTCTAATTCTAGCTTCTTTAAATTCCTTCAATTCAAGACTGGCAAGCTTTTCTTGTGTAAGTCCTATAGCCTTGATGCTAGAGTCCACGGCTTTGACGTAGTCATTCAGAAAATTCTCTAAAGTAGTCAAACTGTACAGTTCAGTGCTAGCTGATCGTATGAAAGTACCACTTCCAGAAATGCTACCAGTACTAACTCCCGTCCCTCCTCTTCTGACCTCCAATAATGATTCTTGTTCTCTCAATTGTTTGGTCACTGGCTTCACAAATCGCACATTCACCTGAAGATTTGAGGTCGAAGTTGCTACTTGATCTCTGTCCATTATGCTCTGTTCAAAGTATATCAAGAATTCCAAAATGCTACTATACCCAAGTCTTAGTCCGATATTATTCGAGGTTTCACTTGCCATCACAGACACCTTAGGACAATAATTTTGAATGATTAACTGTTTGGATATCAGAGAGGGTGGGCCCTGAAGACTCGTATCAATGACTGAGAACACATTTTGACTGTGGGTGGATCGTATACTCGGTGTCAGCTGCTCTATGAATCTTCTATCTTCCATTGTTCAAGATCACCTTATCTTACACAATAACCCACCTCGTTAAGATACTGTCATCTTCAAAGGAAAATAGATTGGAAATATCACTCTGATCAAGGAAGAAATAAGTAACGGGTCGATCGGCTGTAAATTCTCTGCCCAACTTCAGCGACGATTATGTAATCAACTTTCCCACTAAAATTTTTCAAAGTTTAAGGCTCTCAGTACGGAGAGTCTTTGGTGATGTTGGACAATCAACCTAAATGAATGGAAAAGTAAGTTATCGGCTTCGTTTGCAATATAGAATTTAATTGAGATCTTTGCCAAGTTCAGAGAAAATGGGTAAAGGTGCATTGAAATTTGGTGGCAAGTCAGGTATTTTGCCTAAGCCAAGGGATATTTTCAAACAACCTTACAAACATCAAGTCTATACCAAAGAACCAAACACTGGATATGCTGATGGAATCGTCCATCCAAGGGGAATATCTAGAGAATTAGTGAGACCTACCGTGGTTTCTCCTGAGAAGAGACTTCAGAGGACTGTTCGTGAACCTAAGGTGAAATTTGATTCTGATGAACTGAAGAACTTACCTCTAGGACAACAGCTCAAATTGAAAAATGCCGATTTAAGGAGAAAATACATGAAGGAAGCTTATGATGCAGAAGTTTCAAGACTAGAAAGAATAGAATACATGAGCAAGAAGCAAAAAGAAGCAAAGGAAGCGTTGGCGGAAGAAGCTGAGAGGCATGAAAAATCCAAAGCAGAATTGTACACAGCACCAACAATCGATAATTTGTTGTCTGGTCCATTTATCCGTCCAAGAACAGATGAGGAAATAGAGCAATTGGCAATGAAGAGAAAGGCAAATAGATTACAGGCAGAACTTCAGGCAAAAGAAATTAGAGCTGCAAAGTTGTTGGAATTATACAATGCAAGTGCCAGCTTTGCAGTTACAGAAGAGAAGTTAGATTTGATGGTTGATTCGGCCTTCAGTGAGAAGAAACAACAAGAATTGTCACAAATCCTAAGACAAAATGTCGACAGATACGGCGAATTGCCAAGTGTAACTTCCTTTGACGACGCATTAAAGGACTCTATACTTGGTGTTGTTAACAAAGGTCCTTCATTTGATGTTGTTGCAGACACATTAGACGGGTCTCTTTCGAAACTTCAGGAAGTCGCAGAGCGGGCTAAGGAGGAGAAAAAGGAACTATTAAAGAAAGAGGCAGCAGAAAGACAAGCAAAATTGCAGGAGGTTCAAGACAAGATTTTAAAAGATAGATTAAATAAAGGCTCGGCATAGTCCCATCATTTATCGTTGGGACTCGCAGGCGGATAGTCTTGTGTTAGTTAACATGTAAATATCAGGATACGTTGTAAATATAAAAATGTCGATTTTTCACCAATAATTATTCTAGCAGAAATATATAATCGTAGAACCGAGAAAAAAGTAGAAACAGAATGCTATGTACAAGAAGAATCTCTATTCGTGCATAGATATATTGTCATCGTGGATCCAGGCAAGCAAATTGATAATAAAGGTCTCCTATTTAGACAACATCTTGTCGAATGCTGGAATTAAAGTTTGAGCCAGAGCAAAGGAAAAGACTAATTTTGGACCTGTGGTCAACAATTTTGGTGTTAAACCTTTAAAGAATGATGACAAGCCTTCATTCTTGGCCATATTTTTCAAGATGGTAAATCCAGATTCATTGGCTTCAAAGTTTTTGTTTTGAATTCTAGTTTTGATAACATCCAATGGAGCAGAAACGATCAAAGAAGCAGAAGCACCGAATATGGAGGCAACGAAATTTTGAGACCATGTAGCTGAACCATAATCGTTCAATTGGAAAAGGTATTCTTTAGCAAATGCAGATCCACCAAACAAAGCAAAGGAACCAGGAGCATTTCTAGCAGCAGTCCAACCCCATCCTTTGTATAAACCAAACCCTTCATCACTTATAATCTTAAAGAAACCTCTACCTTTGAAAGATTCTGGGTTTGTTTGCCTTTTAATCTTCAAAACATCCAAAGGTAACAAGACAATTTCACCAATTCCAATCAGAGAACCAGCAGTTGCTGATAACATAGCCTTACCGGTCTTTGGTCCAAACCAGTCATCATAGGTGGACTTGAAGTTTTTGGTTAAGAATTCGTTAGCAAATGGTTGACCACCGTACTTGTACACTCTTTGAAGAATCTTGTAACAAGCAGCGTAACCCAATCCTGGGAACAAGGTGAAAAATCTTGAGCCAAGTGGTTTATTAGCATTCTCTCTAAAGATGACTTGATTCAACAAGTGTAGGTTGTTGACTTTGGTTTGGTTAGACATCAATCTCTTGGAAATGGTATCGACAGGATGGAACACTGCGATCTCCATAATACCGGCGGTGGCAGAACCTAGCACTCTAGCGGTGGCAGATTGTTTCTTATCTGAGGATCCTGCAGCAGGGGACATTTTTGATTTGAATTGATATAAGTTTGACAAAGGAAGGTCCTCTAAAAGTGTGATTGACTCAATTACTACCGATATAGGCATCCTTTTCAAATGCTCCACAATTTTTCTCTTTTTGACTCTTCCTTAGATGCGGTTCAAAAAATGAAAAATTTTAGCGAGTTACCCGATTAGGAAGAGTATGTCAGCCTTGCGCCACAAATTGTGGCAGGGGTCTTCCGTCTAAGATAAAAGAAATATCCCTCTTTTTTGCTGCTAATCATTGTAGTAATTAATTTGGCTCCTTGTCTGGCTGGTAGCTTTGGAACCATCAAACTTCTGTAGTAAACGGGGAGCTCTTTGAAGTTTTGGATCATGACGTTAGGTGACTTCGAATCCATTTGTAAGAACTCTCCACTTACGATATGCACTCTGCTATGTCCCCTTGGGTATTCTCCCCTTGTTGAATTCGCCGAAAATGGAATTGCTAACTTCCGGGAAGGAATAATACCAAGATGCTACTCAAGATCATCAAGTGGGTTTGGAATAATGGTGTTTCAACCTTTTGCGAATTTTGTCCAAGTTTGTGAAATTTTTGTGTTGTTGATTATAATCTCTAGAGTTAAGGCTAGATTCACTGCTATTGGGAGAAGAGAAACACTCTTTTTCTTTTGGAGCTGTGTTCAGTACAGAATTCTCTCAATTACTTTGGACTCTGGCTTAATACCACCAGGAACAAAGGCATTTGGAGTTACAACTGCTGTACAACAAGCTTTATGTGGTGTCAGCTGTTGGGCGCTTTGTTTCTCTGGCTTGGCCAGCTTCAGAAAATGGGATGATGGGTCCTTTCAGGCAATGAGTATCTTGACTTTGACCTCTATTGGTCTTTTCATACTTGAGTTTTTGATTTCAATTTCAACTTTTTATGAATTGACTGCTATCACTGGTCCTTCAAAAACTATCCCCCTTTTCCTAACAGTATTTCTATTGAACGGCTCATTTTTAGGTTTGTATCTTATTTCACAGCTGCTACTTTGTTTTGTGCATTCAGAAACGATAGAGTGGTGGAGAATTGATTCATTTCTTTTCGCAATACTGTTTTTTGTAACTTCAAAGGTCATACTTTATGGATTTAGTGTTTCCATATGTGAAAAATTGGATCATTACGCGGATGGATTAGTTTTTAGCTGTTTGACACATATGTTCTCAATCATGATGGTCCATAAATACTGGGATATCAGAACCTTTGATAAGGGAGAATACATGAGATTTTCTCACTCTCTTCTCACCCTTGCATCAAGTAGGAATGAAACTACGGGTAAACGGGAACAAAGCTGAAAACGGATAGCAACTTGATACATAAAGCTATTATACATTGATCTAAATTTTTTCAAACTCCTCGTCCAAAATACCTCCTTTCTTTTCTTCGCCCCTCCTCAAGTATTCCTTCCCAAGTGTGACCAAGATTAATTTATCCAGTCCTCTATACAGCCAACTAGCAACAACCATGAGTCCTCCTAGAATGGTCACCAACCTTACCGTAAATTGAAAGAACGATAATCTCCTTTCTTCAATGATCATCTTAATTGGCTCAAAATCGTATTTGAAAAAAATTCCAGGAACAAATTTCCCAGTAGATCCATATGAAGTAACTGAATACTGATTTGTGTCGATCTCTAGTCCTAACTTCTTGTACAGTGATGGCACAACTCTCATCTGATATTGGAAGGTCTTAACATTATCAGAAGTCATCTGATATGTAGCATCCAAAGGATTATTAACATATGGATAGAAGTCACCAAATGAAAATTCATTAATCACATGGGTGAAGTTTAATGCTTCTCTTGGGGTGATAGTTCTATCTCTGTATCCATATCCTTTAGCAGTGATATGGAAATCGCCCCTAACTCTCGTGACCGGGATACTACCATATATTCTGCATGCATTTCCACCTTCTGAACGGACACCATGCTGGTTAAACTCAGCACGGACAGACCTACCAAGAACCTCTTCCAAATTTGGCGTCACCACTTTTCTCTGTTTTTGATCTTCAAGTAACCAAGTAGGTAGCACAAAATTCATTCCTTGGAAATTGAGAAGTTCATTGGCTAAGAATCTATCCATTGAAGCATCTCTTGCATTTGCATCAAGATAATTACATGGCATGGCAACTACCATGTCAATATTGATGCTTAAATCTTTCCTCACAATTTCATCGACTGAAAATTGATGATCAACAAATCCATCTATATATCCACCTACTTCAACCCACACAAGAAAGAGAAGCATGATATATGTCATAATTGTAGAAAAAGAACCTCTAGAGGATCTTATCTGGTGAGATGGAGCAACCTTGGCTGAGAAAACATTCCAAAGAGAATTAGTATTGGATCCTTATGGGCCTCTCATCATTAGAAGATAATAGAGCTAAACTACTTACGAAAAGCATCAAATGTTCTTATAAACCTTCCTGAACCACTCATTATATCTATTTCAAGCTAATTGAATTGATCGTTCCAAGCTGCTGGAGTGTTTTCCTATTATTTTTGTTCGAAAGATATGTACAGGTTACGATCTCTTTATGGCATAGGAAATCTGTCCTCGCACAAATTCGCCAACTTTTCAGGAGACATCACCAAGCCGCAGGACTAAATTATTAGGCTCTTTATCTGGTTGGAGTAGAAGGAATCCACAGATCATCCAAACACTATTCACCTCAATTAAGAGTATAATATTGAGAGAAATCGAAGTGTATAGGAAGGAGCTTATAACTACCAGGGTGGAACCCAGATACAAATCACTGCCAAATAATACTCTCGACCACGATTTGGTGCCCAAGTTGATAACCTTGAAATCACTTCAATATTAGGAGTTGGGATCTAATAATAATAGCAGCATGGCTGACGAACAAGAAGCAGAGTTAGTGAACGAAGAGTTGGAAACATTGATTGCTATTTATCCAGAGGCAACCATATCTGTGCCCGATCGTCAGGGTACAATACGTATATCATCATCTCTATCCCGACCCTTGCTGATCTCATATCGAACTAATAATGATTCAAGGAAAGAAGAGAATCAATTGGAAGAGGTGACAAGACTACCAGATGTATCCTTTTCCTTTTATTTACCGAAAGGCTACCCAAAACTGGTGGCTCCTATAATTTACTTGGTTGCAACAAGAAACTGGCTTACAGGTGAGCAGATCAGTAATTTGAGAGAAAAGTTGAATGCAATTTGGGAAGAGTACCATGATCTATGCCTGTTTAGCATGATTGACTACTTGAAGATTGAAGCTGAAGACGCTTTTCATGTCATTGATCTTTCTGGTCCTCTTGAGCTATCAGAAATGTCAGTATTCCAGTCATTTGTGGAAGCAAATGAGATGGGAAAGCAAGATGAGTTTAACCAGTCAACGATATCATGTGAGATTTGCCAAGATGAAAAGAAAGGAGAAGTGAGTTCTAGAATTCCAGATTGTGGCCACATATTTTGCAACTCTTGTTTAAAGAACTACTTTAGCGATGCTATTGTGCGGGGCGAGGTTGATAACATCCACTGTCCATCATATGAATGTACAAGGCAGTTTGTGAAACGAGGAGTTGATTTGGCGAAAGAAATACCCCCAGATAACTCCAAATCAATGAAGGAATTCGAAGGGCGATTTTTTAAAAAGATGATATCCATGGAGGTTTTAGAGAGTCTATTGGAGCCGTGGCTCCTGGCAAGATATGATAAGCTATTCACTAGACAACAATTTGAAAGATTTGAGAGAAATTTCCCGAATAGAGTTGCTCAGTGTCCTAGGAAAAACTGCCTTACTTTTATGCTAAGAGAAAATCCAGAAGATCTATTAACGGTGTGCCCTACTTGCAAACTCGCCTTCTGTTACTCTTGTTTGCATTCATGGCATGGAAACTTGAACAATTGCCACAACAAAGCTTATAACATCACAGAAGAAGAGATTTTAGCGTGGATAAGTGAAGAGACAGATGCCACTGAAAAATTAAAATTGGGCTTCAAACATGGCAAGAGAATGCTAAAGTTGGCAGTTAGTCAATATTTAGCAGACAAGATGTTCTCCGAAATGATTGCATCGAGGGAGTTTGGAATAGTAAAATGCCCAGCGTGTGAAATTGTGATTCAGAGATCTGATGGGTGTAACATGATGACCTGCTCCAATTGTAAGACAAAATTCTGCAATCTATGTCAAGAAGTTTTGGAAAACTATGAACACTTCAGCGATCCGTCAAGCACATGCTATCATAAATTGTTTGATGGTCTTATTATAGATGAATAGACCATTTACTTACTGGATTAGTCGTTTACTTTTATAAAAATTCATATATATGTTGTAATAATAATAAAAAAAAACTGTTCGATACTAAAAACAAATCAAAGAACTTTTCGTCTTGGGGGCCTGCTGTATCTAACAGTGGGCCTTTTTAGCCTTCTCCTTCTAAACTCTCCAATCTGGTCATAGGCCCATCCGTCACTAATGCTGACTTCCGAAGTCACATTGGCTTCTGTTGTCCAGGCTCTCGTGTCCTCATCGATACTCCACTTAGAGTTTGGAACAAAATGCCAGCTGGAAGAAGGTGGATCAACAAACGTTAAGTTTGAGGTGCCTGATGGCTTTTTCTTTTGTAGTCTACGTTCATCACTTGGAGTGAAAGGTGACTGAGAATACAAGAATGGTTCATACACCTTAGAGTTGTACAAGCTCTGTTTCTCTATTTCAAAGATCTGAATATCTTTATACTGTGGAGCGTCATCGACAACAATTTTTCCAACTTCACCAAGGAAATTCTTGATGGGTTCAGTCTCAGACTTCCTTCTTGGCTCCTTTATGGGATCAGTTGGATCAATTGCTGACTCGTTGTCTGCTGTACGAATTGGGGGCTTTAGCTGCTCAGTCATTGATACAGTACTTGCTCTTGAGCCCTCTGAGTACGAAACATACCTAATTTCTGTCTGAGAACGGAATTTGCTCAAAAACTTTTCCCTCCCAGGGTGATTCATCAGTAATGCAATCCAGCCAGACAAAATGATAAGTAGTTTCCAAGGAATATATGGTCCGAAGATACAAATAACTCCAACTAGGAATACTAGACTGAAGAATAACGCTGTAGATTTCTTCTCGTCTTGAAAACTGCAATATTCAGTTACCTTACTTTCTGCTTTGTCCATCAAGGTGATCAAGGATGAAGTCAAGTTTTGCAAATCTCTCATGTTCACCAATAACTTAACCTTGTTTACAAGTCCCCCCTTTTTCTTATTATCGCCATCTTCTGAATCATCTTTGCTATCACCTGATTTATCCTCGGCCACTAACTTCAAAAGAGTTGAACTTGCAGCATCCTGTGTCAGGAGGTCATAGACAATTGTTGGAGTGTCTTCAGAATCTGTGGAGTTCAAAGAATGTCCATCACTATCGATGGTACGATCCAAAATATCCTCAACGAGATTCGTGCTATCATTTATTTCAGATTCCTTTGCAGTATTAGGGTCATCGCTTGAGTCTAAGAAACCGAAAAATGAATCGCCCCTCTTCCTAGTCTTGGAGATGAATGGAAGATTGATGGGATGTCGATGAAGATAGTTTGGAATCAATATTCCTGCAATAATATAGGCCAACGGATACACTAAGAACATATATGGCTTCATGCAACCCCATGTATAAAGTATCAATGCTGTAATAGTCATGCTTGGTTTGTCCCATGAAATGATATGAATAATATAATATTGCATCAGGAAGATTGCATCCATTCTCGTACTTAAAGACTTAAAGTTTCGAGTCAATTGTGTAATTGAAAGTGCCGGCTGGTCAACCCTATGCTTGTCTTGCAATTTTTCCTTGAGTATTTCCACTCTTTCATCATCAGTTCCTGCCAGATTATCAATAACCTTGTTCATTAATCTATCTATGAAATGCACTTTTTCCTTTTCCTCAGCTCCTGAAAGCTCATCCTTTTGAGAAAGATTCTCCATCCCAATAGAGGAGAGACTTGATATTAATGTCGCCATCGCTGCTCTTTTGCTTTTTGATCCAGCCGGTGCATTTTCCAACTTATCTAAAAGATATCTATTGGATCGATCATGTATACCACTCATTGTGCCCAAAGCAATCTTACGTCCCTTTGAAAGTGGATGTCCAGCTGTCTCACCTTTGGTGATATCCTCGGAAGACATATTTCAGTACATATGCTCGATATTCAGTAGATATTAGGACTCCTTAACAGCTGAACAGCAATCTAAAAGGATAATATTGCAAAATTATATCCTACAGGAGTCCTTTGCTACCTGCTGATCAGAAACGTTATCTCGAAAGAGGTGGGGAATCGTCGCGACTACCGACCATGAAAAATTCAAAAAAAAATTTGAAATCAACTTCATCTGAGTAATGATCATCATGATCCTTGGATTAAAGTTCATAGATTCGTTTCATAGGGCAGCTCAACAATGGAATACTCTGAATTACGACACTTGCATCTTCAGCTTTTGCTCTTATCTACAAAAGTAGGAACACTCGCTGAAAAAGATTCGGGGTCAGATGTCCAGAGAGCAATAACCCTCTTGTCATCGGGACAATACTTCAAGTTAATTTCTGAGGTTACCTTATTACATGCTGTCTTCAGCAATGTTCATATCTTGGAGCTCACAGATGTGCTCTTGAAAGATGAATGTACAGCTCCTCGCAATCTGAGGAACTATATTGATGAAGTGAGCACATTAATCATCAACCATCTTGACAACGAGCCTACCTCATCTCTGATCGTGGCAGTTCTCTTTCTTCAAATGTTCATACAGCAAAACTTCACTGGTCCAAAACTTCCTTTGAAAGACATCACTTCAGAAAACTTAGGATTTCTTGGTCATCTGCTTACTTCTGAAAATGAGTCTGTTCGTTCCTCTTCTCTATCGTTGCTTTCATTATCAGGCCAAAGTCCGTATAAGCTTGTGTCAAGCCCTGCCCTTCTTATACTTGCTTTAACTATTCTTGAGAAGTTACAGAACCCTATACTCTCCCTGTTTGATTTTCAAAAGCTGGGAAACTTGACTGCTGATGAAGTGGTGGAAAAATCCTCTTTGACTCAGCACTTGGTGGTTGAGAACGATATAGTTTTGGCTTCTATATCATGGTGGCGTGTCAGAGCATTGCAAGTGCAGCAATCGTTATTCAATGAGGAGAATGCGATCTTGTCGGCACTTTCATTTCGTCTTTTAACCGCTGAAGTGGTGAACTGTTTCATTGATAGAACGGGAGGTGTCAGTTCTGTTGTGAACCTAGCTTTGCTATCGCTTTTCCATTTGGAGACGTCTAGGAACGCTTTGGCTGGAAACGCTGAAGTGATGGCTACTGAAAGCTTGGCAAGGGCTAAGAAGGCTAGTGGTCTTCAATTTGTAATTACTGGTTGTAAAGCCAAGCGTACAAAGTACCAACAGAAATCCATTGCCGCTTTGACAGTCCTTGCAAAATCACAAGAATCCATGCTCAAATTCTCTGAAATTGTGGAAGGAGGTAATGGCGAGTCTACTGCTAAAGAGGTGGAACTAAATGATGATCTCTTCTTAGAGAGACTGCAATATGATTCTCTTGGAGATGGTGAGATATTCGGGCAAGAAGAAGAGGGAGGAAGTAATACCAAGAAGATCAAGATAGATTACTCGGATTCATCATATGGCCCGCAGGATCAAGAAGAGGAGGAAAGAAAGCTCTTACCTGTCGCTCTGCGTAGTGATCTACTTCCTAAAGAGCTAAGCTCCCTTGATCCTAATCATCAGCCTAATCTCTCCAATTTGGATAATATTCAGTTGTTACTAAGATTGGAAACAATAAGAGTCAATTCTCCTTCAAATAATGAGTTAGTTAATGAAGAACTTATTGCGGTGGTTCAAAGAATTTTACAGGCAGATAATTCAGTGTCTCATACTGGAAATAATTGGTTAATTTTTTCTAGAGCATTATGGATGAGGTCCATTCTTGAGGCAACTAGAAGCAAAACGGTTGAAAGAGGTGTATTGCAATTGTACTCATTGGTTGAAGAGCTTGGAATGAGCTCAGAATATACGGCTACTCTTTTCCCGAAGACAGAAGAAGAATTGACATTTTCGTTTGATTTTCTCAACTTACAACTTGCTGATAACAAGGTTTTGCCAAACGCTATAAGGTCCAGATACATTTACCAATTGCCTTTGATGCCTGTCTGGGCAATGGACTCTACTTTAGCTGGCAAGCTTATGGAACTAGGGTCATTGAAATCAGCTATTGAAATTTACAAGCGTTTAGAACAGTGGATTGATGCTGCCTTATGTTATGCTTCCATGGAGCAAGTTTCACATGCTGAAGAGCTGCTACTTAAACAATTGGACGAGCAACCAGATGATGCTCGTGCGTTGTGTATTTTGGGTGACCTGAGAGTGGATCCGTCTCTTTGGGAAAAGGCTTGGGAAGTTGGAAGATATGCCGGAGCAAAAAGATCACTTGCAAAATACTATTATAATCCTCCTACAAGCTCTGGCTTAGATAGGGACTACAATGCAGTCATCGATCATATGTTCGACTGCTTGTCTGTCAATCCTTTAAACTTCGAGAATTGGTACTTCTATGGATGTGTTGGTTTAGAAGTGGAGAATTATGACATTGCATCTGAAGCTTTCACTCGTTGTGTTGCGATTGATGAAACCAACAGTTTCGCATGGTCAAATTTGGCAACCACTTTACTAAAGCAAGAAAAAACTAAAGAGGCTTTCCATGCCTTGAAGAAAGCAGTTAACTCTGGTGATGGAAATGCTAATAAATCATGGAAAATTTGGGAAAATTATATGATTGTCGCCATTAAGTTAGGTAACTGGGATGAGGTTTTACATGCATCCAGAATTCTATTGACCCTCAAGAGAGAATCTAGTGGTGAGGGATCTTTGGATATTCCTGTTATGGAGAAACTGGTTGAGTTATTGGTTGGACAACCTTTTGACCCTAGTACAAGGCAGTCTCATTTCCAAACATCTTGTATCGACTTTGTGTGTAATGTCGTTCCATCCGTGATCACCCAAAATTCTAGGTGCTGGAGAATCATTGCAAGGGTTGATTTATGGAGACAGAAGCCATGGTTGGCTTTGGAAGATTACGAAAAGGCATACAGAGCTGTTGTTAACAATGCCAATCTTTCCACAAGTGAAGAAATATGGACTGAGGCTGTTGAGGCATGTCAAGACTTGGTCTCAGCCTATGAGAATCTAGGTGATATGACAGGTAGGCACGGAGCTGGAGATGTTGTTTGTAAGGATTGGAAATTTAAGGCTAAATCTTCAATTAGATCCTTGATTTCGAAGGGGAAAGCGATGTGGGAGTATACCGAAGGATATGAAAAACTACAAGAGCTAAAAGGAGAGCTGATGAATTCCTGAAAGTGGTTGTTAATTAATTTGACTGTATAAATTGTATTATTAATAGACTAATATAAAAAAATTTGTAACTTTGTTTTACGCATTAAGAGTTGTTCCCCTTTTTGTTCTGCCCCTTCTCCTATCACGTCTTGCATCACGTCTTTCTTTTAGAGTTTCATGATGTTTGAAATGGTCACTTAATTCAAAACTACCTTGAATTTTAGAGGAGCCATTGCTTGAATCAAATAGTTCTGGCACAGCTTTTTCTCTCACTCCAGTCTCTGCCTTTTGATCAAAACTAATTGGCTGAGGAGGGTTCAGTTGTGAGTCCAAGCTCAGAATTGCTGATAGAGCGACACGGAACTGCTTCCAACCTTTGCACACCACCAAAGGAAATATATCTTCCACAAGCACTCGGTCCAAGCAGCCAAGAATACTTGAGACTGCGATTCTGCTGGCATCAGAATACTCCACCCTTAATCCCCAAACAAAGATGTAGAAGATCAAGGCATAAAGTGATCTTTCCCTCCAAGAATCACGACACAACAAGCAAATCACCAACAGGTCCACGTGTGCAGAAAGTAGTAGAAGTGGATATTCAATATAACTAATTAATGGTGAGATGGCAAGAGAAAAATGATGTGAAGGGAATGCTTCGTTGGTGATAAAGATCATCACGTTCAAGAATGAATAGACGGCATATGGAAATAACTTCAATATATTGGGAGAAGTAGCTAGCCACAGGCAAGAATAAATTAACAAGTGAGTATTCTCAGATCTAAGGATTTCGGTTAGAGGAACTACCTTGTATTCACTCGAGACTGTTGTCGTAATGGAAGACCTGTATGCCGACAAGGACATTAAATCTGAGTCTAACACATGTCTTCTATATATCACTATTGAATAAGTCAAGATAGATCCAATCAATGAAACTGAGTACCAACTCAAGTTTGGGAAATAACCATCTGAAAGGTCTATAGAGAAATAAATGCTTAGGACATGTAGACAGAATCCAGTAAGTGTAAGAACGTGAGAAAGAAGCCAAAGATACTGGGGCCAGTCTAATGGAATGAAATCCAGTAGAGATCTTGCAATTCGATTCCAAGGAATCGAGTAGAGAAATTCGCTACCCCTGTTAACCGTTTCACTTTTCATATTTACATTAACTACCAACCAATATACGCTTTAATAAGAGAATGACTATTTACAAGGAGAAATCAAACAAGCAAGAAAAAGAGGATAAGGCAAAAGATGAGCGTCAAAGGGATCGAATCTTTTTAGAAAAGAGAGGAATAAAGCAAGCCGCATATCCGCAGGCTCGATAACGAATTTTTCAATCTTTGGTTCCGCTGGATTTTGGAGCTTCAATCTTTGGGGAATCTGATTGATCTTGCTTGTTGAAAGACTCTGGGGCATCCTTTGCATGGTGACCAATCAAATTTTTCAACTTCTCTGGGATTTCTTCAAACACTAAATCGTTCAAATCTGTCGAAACACTGTCACCTTTAGCAGCTAGAATATCTTCAATATTGACATTTTTATCACCAAATATCTAGAATACATAGTTAGTAAACTTTGCTACTTGACCAAAGAAAAAAAAAATTGACTTACCTTTAAATGATCTGCAATTAAATGTCTTCCTTTGCAGCCAGGACATTGAATAAGAACTGTTCCTTTATTATAAGCTTGCTTTGACATCGTATGTGAGGATCTTGTATCGCATTTCTTACACGTAAAAGCAATCATCAAGTTTGGTTGATCAATTTTAAACTTGGCTGTCTTATCAGGGTCCCCGGCAGTTGACGAGTATTGGCGGTAGGTGACATTGCGGCACTTTTCCATGTTGAGGATCTTTGGAGACACGATATTTGGTGAAACCAGAGATCTCGCAAGGGCGATACATGAAACATAACCACGTCCACGCATCATGGACCCACTTCCTATCCTTGCAACTCTTGTCAAACTTGGAAACATATTTTGTAATGCAGATCTAGAATCTGAACAAAACCTGTTTTAGTTCAAAGAGATTCCAAGAAGTTCATTGATTGCTTTATAGCTTTTATAGCCCCAGCAAACGAGAGAGTTTGAAAAGTTGAAAAATATAGGAGAATTACATCTTTACACCTCAAAGAGCAGAAAAAAAATATTTTGTTTCTGGCAGTGCATTGAATCACTGCCCGAGGATTCGAAAATTTTGCTAATGAAGAGGTTTAATATGGTAAAACTAAGAGTATTAATCAAAGGTAGACAAGATCATAGTAGCTGAAGGAGGATCTGAGAGTTAGATATGATACCCAACAGAGCTACTATAGGTAGTCTACTATCGCTTAGGTATTGTTTCCAGCGAGGGTTACAAACGTCCAGAGTGCGACTGAAGGAGCTGGTTGAAGAAGATGATAAGATAGTGGTTTCCAAAGATTTACTAGATGATGATGAAAAATTTCTTGAATCCATAGTCCATGGAGAAGCCACAGATACAGAGATACCAGAAGATGTCCAGCGCTGGAAGAAAGAGCACCATATGAAGTACAGAAAGACTGCCAAGTCAATAGACTATACGCTTAATCAACATGTCCAGAAGAACATGAAGGTGATCACAAACTACAATACCTTTAATAAATTAAAGCCAATTGAAAGAATTAAGGTTAGTCCTTTCGAAAAAGATATGCAGTTCGAAAATTTTTACCGAAACCGATTTATGTTGGAAGCAATTCAAGACCATATTGGATCCAAAACGCCCACAGAATTTCAGAAGAAGTTGTTATCTCTCGTAAGTTCGGGGTTGAGTTCTATAGCAAAAGGAGATCAAGGGACGGGAAGAACTACGGCATTGTTGATACATGCCTTGGTTCTACGTAGAAGCAGAGAAAGGGATCCCGGAATAACTTCGCTAATCCTTGTTAGATCATCCGAAGATGCAGTTAGATTGCGTCAAACCATGGCTGAAATTGTGGGTAAGTTCTCACGGCCAGCCAATATGCATGATGTCGTACAATTTTTGTACAGATCAAATAAAGAGACTGAGCTTGAACAGCAAAGGATCCTTGCCAATTTTCCAACTCCACATATTCTGATTGCAACACCTACAAGACTACTTGATTTGCTATCTACCAGAGGTATGGAATTTCTCAAGATTCAAAGTTTGGCGTACATTGCAGTCGATGATTTTGATACCATGATTGATCCGAATTATTATCTAGACAATAAGGTCACTCCTCCAATTGTCCAACTGTTGGACTATGTGATCAAACTTCAGGATTATAAAAGGTCACATTTCAGACCGCATCCACAGATTGTCTTAAATGTATCGTCAACAGTAAGAGATACTTTATTGGACCAAATCAGGGATTTAAAGCAATGGATGGATTGGAATAAGTTTGTACAAATAGGATCATTTGAATCTGAGGGTGAATTGCCAACTTCAAATTACATCCCAAAATCTGTCGGTCTCAGCTCGATTCTAATCTCACCTAAATTAAATAAAGATCAGACTAAGCTCAAGCTTACATTATATGATATGGCTAAATTCGACTATGGTACAAATGCCAGAGAATGGATTGATAAATTGTTCAGATCATTTAAAGGAAGTGACATGTTTTATGAGCGTCAAAGAAAACTAAAAAGACAAAGGATGGCAAGAGAATTAAAATCAATAGAGTTGAGCATTTTGGTTAATGGTTTACTGAAATTGAAAAATACAGAAGGAACTGGGATTGATTCCAAAGATAAAGTTTTAATTGTTCATTCAGATGAAGTTGGAAGTTCTCAAGTAGAAAAATTACTTTCCAGCAGTGGTCAAACTGCTAAGATTTTTGACATTAATGAAGACTTAGATTTCTTCCAGCATCCAATCGATGATGAGAAGCAAACACAGTACTTGATCATTGGATCAAGTTCACTACCCGGATTGGCTTTCAAGGGACTGGATAAAATCGTCATGTTGGGGATTGACTCCATCAAGAATGCGTCAAATTTTGTTTGCATTGGAGGCAGGTTTCGAGATTTGAATACATCCTTGATTCCTGATTCACTGTATAATGCATATGGTGAGTCTGCTACAGAAACTGGCAAAGCTAATAGAATTTTCCTCTTGAATTCAATTTTAGACTTTGAGTTTGCGGAAAGAAATTATCTTGAAAGACTCTGTCTCATATCTGGACTTGTGAGATTAGTCGATACAGTTGGAGTTGAAGAGCCTGGATTTCTAGTTGAAAACTATGAGAATGAATTTTCGAGTGAATTTGGAATTGAAAGATCATCTTAAAGGGTACATTATTACGAATAACGATTACAAATACCATGCATTACTGTTATGTATATATATTTTTTGCTTTTTCTTGTACATATATAAATTACAAATGAAACGTTTAGTCTATAAGCGCTTTGATATTATCGTCATTATTGCTTCACTTTTTAATTTTTCAATCTCTTGAGTATCCAAACTGATACTTTCTTCCCCGATCATACTGATATCTTCATCATCGATTTCTTTGACATTCGCCATACCTTGTAGTTCATTATCAGAGACCAGCAGTTTGATCTTGTTTTCCACCTCTTGACAAGAACGTTCAATTTTATCTATAATTTCATTATTCTGATTGATTTTTTCTTCGAATTTCAAAATCAAACTCTCTCGTGATTGATGTAATCTGTAGGAATTTAACAAATGATGCAAATTTATTAAGATTGTTCGTATGTTATCAACCTTGTGGAATGATAAGACAGGATTTTTGGACATCAATCCAATAAATTCGAGAAAGTTTAGAAGCAAGGACTTTGTCATTTTCTTTAATTCTTCGATTCTCTCTTGTGAGAACATTTCTTCCCCATCTTCTTCTTCTTGTTCATCTCCATCTTTTGGTTCAGCTTCGGTATCATTTCGTGGTATATTTGGATACAATTGTTGAATTCCAGATTCTTGTAAACCTATAAACTTATCTTCAAAGTTCCAAATATCTCCAAAAGACCTATACGTTGGGTTAGATGGTGGTCTTGGAGCAATTAAGAACCTTAAATCTTTTATATTGGATATTTCATCTTTTGTAGTTCCATTCTTAAGTAGATCTTCGACCTTTTTGATATTCTCATCAGTGAAAAATTTAATATATGGAGGAGGTGGTGGATATAAAGAGGATATCAGATTATCCTGATTTTGTGACATGACTCCAGACAATGAATTTTATTTATTGTAATAAGCTATTCATGTTGATTTCCTCTATGTATGGAGTTCCTAGCAGTTTATTATTATCATTATGGAGGGAGGGTGAGAAACGCAGAGCGAAAGAGGGAAGGAGAGACAGAGAGAGAGAGAGAAACGATTTAGTTGATTAGTTTCTTTCTTTCGTTTCTTTACTACTGTTAGAGTAATATTCCATACCTTCATTACCAATATAATCGATTGAAGATGGCGGAAATGGAAGATTTAATGGATATAGATACTCCTAGTAAGTACTTTTATAACACGAAAGCAGTTTCTTTCAAATCAAAACCGATTACTAACCCACCAAATTATTATAGAGAAAATTGCTGCTGAATTAGAGAAACCAAACAAGCCAAAGAAGAAGAGATTTGAAGTTAAGAAATGGACAGCTGTTGCTTTCTGGTCATGGGATAGAGATAATGAAACTTGTGCCATTTGTAGAAATCATTTGATGGAAACATGTATCGAATGCGCTTCTAACAATAATCAGTCCTTAAGAAATGGGCAAAAGATTGACTGTCCAAGGGCAGTTGGAACATGTAACCATTCATTTCATCTTCATTGTATCCAAACGTGGATTGTGAAGAGGAACTCGTGTCCATTGGACAGTACGGAATGGAGTATTAAAGAGGTTGTTAATAATTGATTATGCCGTTTTTAATCGATGCATTGGCCTTTGCTCTTTTTGGATAATTGTTCTTATAGGATTTAGGGAAAATAATCAGGTCTAATTATATCAAAGAGTAGGATATACTATCACACAATTTTTGTATATACACAGAAAGGAAGGGAATACATTCAAGTTCATTATAGCAAGCAAAAAAAAATCGTTTAATTATCATAAGTCGTAGTGGGAAATTATCAGTCACTTCTCATTAGTACTAACACCAACAACACTAACTTGTCTCAGAATCACCTTCCAAACCTCTTTGAAGGAATTGAAAAGAGAACATGATTTGAGTGATTCATCATCTTCTAATAAATCCAAATCTAGCTTCACCAGCTCTCTTTTCAAAAGCTCTAGTTTAAGCATGAATCCTACAATCTCTTTATCAGTTATAGGCTCATCCATCTTCAATAACTCTGAGACTTTAGAATCATTAACAGAATCATAAGTGATTGGTAAGCACCAATTTGTTCTGAGCATATTGGAGTGTGAATAGAGTTTGGCAAATTTAGCTAACTCATCTTCAAAATCCTTCTTGAGTGACACTAATTGAGGACTCTGGATTGTAAATCTTGTATAAATACTGTTGGATTTGATTGACTATTCGATTTGTTTCGGTTAGTACATTAGACCCGCTGAGTTTTGAAAAAAAGTCTCGATTTAAAACTTACCTCAATCTTTTCCAATAGTTCTGGATATTCGTATACAGAAATCATTTTGCACTCTATCTCAACAGTTGAATGCCAAATCAACAAATCATTAACATTATTTCTTTAGTTGAAGATGAAAAAAAATGCTTCCACCAGGTTAAGTACTCGGCATCGCCGTTCAGTCAGAGCCTGGTGTGATGAGATAATCAATTATGTCATGCCAGATATTATTAATTGGCTGTGCTCCACTAATTCGTGATTCTTCTGAGGAGCCTATTGTTCGAATCCTGTAGTATGAAGTAGCCAACTACTAGAAAGATGGTGTTGAAGATCAAGAGAACAGCTAGTTGTACGTTTTCTTTGAAGAGATAAACAAGTGAATAGTCAATCTTTGAAGGTGGTATGGATAAGTAATCCGAGACTCTTAAAGTAAGATAAGATATCAAAATCAAGGATTCGAACAGGAACTGCTGTAAAGAAACTCCAACCATATTCCAATTCTTATAACATTTTAAGAATTGGTGGATTCGAGAGACAAGCGTGATAAAAAGTGTCAATCCTCCAAGGATATTAAAGGATGATGAATAGTTGTCGTTCCATAATTCAGAAACCATATTGTTGTTATCTGAAGAGCATTGATGTATTGCTATCGGGTTCAGACCTATTAATCCTGCAATTAGCCTGAGTCCCTTACAAATCAAATCGCTTAATACTGATTGTATATGGCCATTCCAAAATGAATCGGTATTGATAAGGGTTGGATTGACTGCATTCATTGATAGAGCATTTGATGGAACTGGTGATATTGCCAATAAAGTTGCCAAGATTGGTGCAGATTGTGGAAGCAAGGAAGTTGCAGCTGCCGAGGTCATACCAATACTTGCCAGAATTCTAGGCGTTAATTGTTGCTGTTGTAGCTGTCTTTGCTGTTCTTGTTCTTGATGGTGTTTGAATTCATTTGAATCAAATTGAAATAATAAATTCTCGGAATTCACTGTTCTTGGAGAAAACATATTTTTGTTTGGTGAAAATTGACGAGATTGTAGTTGGCGATTGAGAGGATCTTCTTGACGAGATGAATTACTTGATGGAGATTGGTTGGCAAATGAATCATCATAATAATATTCTCCATTAACCAAAGATTCACATTCTTCATCTGATTGTCTTTTAATTGACTCTTTCTCAAAGATATAATATCCATAACATTGTAATAGAATATAACAATATAAACTTGATTGAATAAAGGAACTTATAACATCAGCTTTGGACTCAATATCGTTAATATCAAATTTGTATGCATATGTCAATAGTGAAATCAAAGCATTTAATGAATTCAATACATTTGAGAATAAAGAACCATTGAAGAAATGGATAAAGAAGTCATCATTTAATATTTTATGGTTAGTTGATATTTGGAACCAAGGCAAGAATCCTATTAAAATATTTAGTGCTATGATAAAACCATTTATGACTTTTTTGCTCATCATAATGTGTAATAAAAAGCAAATATTTTAGGAAACTAGACAATAAAATAAAAACCCTCACAATCAATTGAAATCCGGTTTTGTGAATCGAGGGAAGGTAACAGAAAGCAGAAAAATTAGAAGTAAACCATAGATAGATTGATCTTAAAAATTAGATAACAACCTCTTTCTGCCGTAGTAAAACAGGTAACAAGATGAAGATAAAAAAAAGGGGGCGAAGAATTGGTATAAGTAGTGTCTGAAGTTAAAGCTCACAAATCTTAGATTAATAACTAATTAGGTAAAAAAATATAAAAAGGAGATGGATTTAAGAATTGTTTATAAATAAATAAGTTAATGAATGATTGGACGAAGAGAGAGTCAATTGCACCCACATGAAAAATCTGAATGAAGAGATAAGAGAATGATAATCATAGCGGGCAACAATTAATCGACATTGAGATAAGGTGATCGATCACCGGCAAAGATAAGAAGAGTTGGGAAGAAGATAAGAAGAGAAAAAGAAAAAATTAAAGGGCGGCTGGATGACCAATCACTTACGTAATTGGAATTGCTCTTTTGTTCTTTTCTGACATAATCAAATGGAACTAATGTGACACGTTACGATACTGTGACAGAGGCTGTGTGAGTGTTGTACAAGATGATGTTTTGTTGTCTTTTGTTTGATAAGTTTGCCTATGAAGTCTGCAATTTCGGTCTTCTAATTCGAAACCAGACTAACTTCTATCATCTATCTATTTATTTCAAATCATGGATGAGACATTAATTCAAACGATTAATAAATTGCAAGATGCTTTGGCACCTTTAGGTTCTGGTTCTGCATCCCCTGTTGATTTACCTCAGATTACAGTGGTTGGTTCACAGTCTTCTGGTAAATCTTCTGTTTTAGAAAATATCGTTGGAAGAGAATTCTTACCAAGAGGTACAGGTATTGTTACTAGAAGACCTTTGGTCTTACAATTGATCAATAGAAGATCTACAAAATCTTCCAGTAATGATTTAATTGATATTCAACAAACCGATAGCAATGGTAATAAATCTGAAGATAATGTTGATGAATGGGGTGAATTTTTACATTTACCTGGTAAGAAGATTTATAGTTTTGATGAAATCAGAAGAGAAATCATTAGAGAGACAGAAGCAAAAACTGGTAAAAATGCCGGTATTTCATCTGCTCCAATCAATTTAAGAATTTATTCACCTCATGTTTTAACTTTAACTTTGGTTGATTTACCAGGTTTAACAAAAGTTCCTGTTGGTGATCAACCAAAGGATATCGAAAAGCAAATTAGAGATATGATTATGAAATTCATTTCAAAGCCAAATGCTATAATTTTGGCCGTTAATGGTGCAAATCAAGATTTGGCAAATTCGGATGGTTTAAAATTGGCTAGAGAGGTTGATCCAGAAGGGTTAAGAACTATTGGTGTTCTAACAAAAGTTGATCTTATGGATCAGGGTACTGATGTTATAGATATTTTGGCAGGTAGAGTTATTCCTCTTAGATCAGGTTACGTTCCAGTTATCAATAGAGGTCAAAAAGATATCGAAAATCATAAAACAATTAGACAAGCATTACAAGACGAAACAAGATTTTTTGAAAATCATCCTTCTTATAGTTCAAAAGCTCATTACTGTGGTACTCCATTCTTGGCAAAAAAATTGAATGGTATCCTATTAAACCATATTAGAAATACCTTACCAGATATCAAATCAAGAATTGAAGTCGCTTTAAAGAAATATCAACATGAAATGGCTTCCTTAGGTCCAGAAATGGCAGAATCTCCAAGTTCAATTGTTTTAAGTGTTATTACAGACTTTTGCAATGACTACACAGGAATTTTGGATGGTCAAACAAAGGATATTTCTTCAAATGAGTTGAGTGGTGGTGCAAGAATTAGTTTTGTCTTCCATGAAATTTTCAAAAATGGTGTTTATGCGTTAGATCCATTCGATCAAATCAAAGATGGTGATATTAGAACTATAATGTATAATTCTTCAGGTTCTGCTCCTTCATTATTTGTTGGTACACAAGCGTTCGAAGTTTTGGTTAAGCAGCAAATCCATAGATTTGAAGAACCTTCTCTGAGATGTATTGCACTAGTTTTCGATGAATTGGTTAGAATATTGGCTCAAATTTTGGCCCAAACAGAATATTCAAGATATCCTGGTTTGAAAGAACAAGTCTCTCAAATTTTTATCCAATACCTAAGAGAGGCTGTTGTTCCAACAAATACATTTGTTACTGATATAATTAGATCTGAAGAGACTTATATTAATACTGCACATCCTGACCTATTGAAAGGCTCTCAAGCGCTTTCGATGGTTCAAGAAAAACTTCATCCAAAGCCAATTCAAGTTGATCCTAAAACTGGTAAACCATTACCTCAACAACAGCAACAGCAGCAGGTACAACAATCACCATCTCAATCAGATGATGATAAATCAGGTTCATTCTTTGGTGGATTCTTTGCATCCAAGAATAAGAAAAGGTTAGCAGCAATGGAAGCTCCTCCAAATGTTTTGAAAGCTTCAGGTCAAATGACGGATAGAGAAACTCAAGAAACAGAAGTTATTAAGCTGTTAATTCAATCATATTTCTCCATTGTTAAGAGAACAGTTGCAGATTTGGTTCCAAAAGCTGTGATGTTGAAACTAATTCAACTTTCAAAGATTGAAATTCAAAAGGTCTTGTTGGAGAAATTATACGGTAATAAAGATTTAGAAGATTTGGTTAAAGAGAATGAGATTACAACTGCTAGAAGAAAAGAATGTAAAAAAATGGTGGAAGTCTTAAAACATGCTTCAGAAATTGTGTCCTCAGTTTAGAACAATGTTTGTAATGGATATGTTTACGTAGTTATTTTTTATTTTTTTTGATTCTTATTGTATGCTCTTTTAGCTCCTCCTCTTTTATCAAAACCCCTTCATGACTGGTGGGGTTTTCTTCTCCATTTTGTTTGTATGATTCATATTATTAATTTTTTTAATCCATTTGATAAATATCAAAATCAAAGAAGGGATAAAAAATATCCCATCTTGATGGTGCATGGATGTGAAATTCTCGCTTCTCTTTTTCCTCCATTGACAACCTCTCAGAATCATAAACGAGTGGCAATCATCAAACAGTGGAGTAAGAAAAAGGAGGCAAAAGCGGGAATATCAAGCAGATCAAGATAGGTATCAGGTTCAGCTATTCCTGTTCGGCCATAGTCAATTATAGATGATTCATGTTCCTTTGTCAAGGGGCGGGGTTTCCACCCGTGGAACTCTAAGTCGGGGTCTGTATTATACTCTTAAGAGAGGACTTAATACATCTCAAATAACAAGATATCTTAGTATAAGTCACAACCAATATAGATCAATCGGCAATCAATATGGATCTACTGCGATACTCCCAAAGAGACAGAAGACTGTTGGTCTTCAGACAATTAGATTTCAGTCATCTTCGCCTGGGAACGATAGTAGTTCAGATGAGAAGAAAAATGAACCAAAAGAATTGAGTAATGAAGATGCAGAAAAGCTACTGGCTGAATTGAAAGAGATTTGGAGTGATCAAAACTTACCAGAAGCCATAGTTCGTACCAGAGTCAATAAATTATTTGATGATTATAAGATTGGTGGATTTGCCTCCGAAAGCTCAGTTAAAATGATGAATACAATCTTAAATGATCCATCTTCAGTCTTACCGGGTGAGAAAATGCTCAATGTTCAAAAATATCATAAATTCTTGATGGATTATCACCTGGATAATCAATCGGAGTCTGCAAACAGGAAGGATGGTAATCAGGCAACTGATGATTACGTTGGCTCACTATTTGGTCTCTTTGGAAAGAAACCTTCTTCACCATCATCGTCATCTTCGTCATCTTCGTCCGAGGCTTCAGCAGACCCTTCACTAAAATCAAATACTGCAAAGACAACTACCCCTGGTAGTGGCAGTGGTGGGAAATCGACTCCTCCTCCAATTAAGCCAACAATTTTGTTTTTCTGGGCCATCAGTGGTCTATTGACTTATATGGTTGTTTCTGCTGAGTCTCATGAAAGGGAAATCACCTGGCAAGAGTTTAGAACCAATTTGTTCGATAAAGGTTATGTTGAGCGGTTAACTGTTGTTGGGGGTAAATTTGTCATGGTTGAATTGAACCAGTTAGGTAAAAATCAACCAATTCATAACTCTCAAGTTCAATATTTCTTCTCAATTGGATCCCTTCAAAGCTTTGAAGAGAAACTGAAGGCTGCTCAAGAGGAAAGAGGTATTCCTGATGACCTACGTATTCCTGTGAGTTATGTTCAGGCCAATAATACAGTGAAAAACTTGTTTAGTATGTTGCCAACTTTGCTTCTATTCGGATTCATTTTCTGGTCAACTAGAAAGATGTTAAAGACAAGTGGTGGAATTGGTGGTGGATTGTTTGGTAACAAGAAAAGTTTTAAACAATTCAATGCTGATAAAGATATCAAGATAAAATTTGATGATGTTGCTGGTTGTGATGAAGCTAAGGAAGAAATTATGGAATTTGTTAAATTCTTGAAAGATCCCCAAAAGTATGAAAAACTAGGAGCCAAAATTCCAAGAGGTGCTATCTTAACGGGTCCTCCAGGTACTGGTAAGACATTATTAGCAAAGGCAACTGCTGGTGAGGCGGGAGTTCCATTTTATTCCGTTTCAGGTTCTGAATTCGTTGAAATGTTTGTTGGTGTTGGTGCATCTCGTGTTCGTGACCTTTTCAAAACTGCCAGAGAAAATGCTCCTTCCATCATTTTTGTTGATGAAATTGATGCTATTGGTAAATCAAGAGCAAAGGGTAGAACCTCTGGTGCAAATGATGAACGAGAAAACACATTGAATCAACTTTTGGTTGAAATGGATGGTTTCCAAACTTCCGATTATGTTGTTGTCTTGGCAGGTACAAACCGTGCTGATGTTTTGGATCCTGCTTTATTAAGACCTGGTAGATTTGACAGAAAAGTTTATGTTGATAATCCTGAATTAGAGGGTCGTAAGGCAATCTTTGGTGTTCATTTGAAGGCAATTAAACTTTCTGAGGAATGTGATTTAGAAGATTTGAAAGGTAGATTGGCTACTTTGACTCCTGGGTTCTCTGGGGCTGATATCGCAAATTGTTGTAATGAAGCTGCCTTGATTGCTGCAAGACACAATGAAGAATCTGTCGCATTACATGATTTCGAACAAGCAATTGAGAGAGTGATTGCTGGTTTAGAGAAAAAATCCAAGCTTTTATCTCCAGAGGAGAAGAAAATTGTTGCATATCATGAAGCAGGGCACGCAATTTGTGGATGGTTTTTAGAATTTGCTGATCCATTATTGAAAGTTTCAATTGTTCCAAGAGGCCAAGGAGCTTTAGGTTATGCACAGTATTTACCTGCTGATATCTATTTATACAGCACCCAAAAATTATTGGATAGAATGACAATGACTTTAGGTGGTAGAGTTTCTGAAGAACTTCATTTCAATTCGGTCACATCTGGTGGATCCGATGATTTTGAAAAAGTTACCGGTTTGGCACATACAATGGTTTTAGAATGTGGTATGTCACCTGCTGTTGGTATGGTGAATTATAATCTTGATAGAGGGAATGACATGAGTAAACCATTCAGTAATAAGACTGCATCATTAATTGATTCTGAAATTCATAGAATTGTTGATGAATGTTACCAAAGATGCAAGAATTTGTTGATTGAAAAGAAAAAGGAAGTTGGATTAGTTGCTGAAGAATTGCTGTCAAAAGAGGTTATAACAAGAGAAGATATGATCAGACTACTAGGAAAAAGACCATTTCCTAATAGAAATGATTCTTTTGATAAATATTTGGCTTCAAAAGAAGAAATTGAAGATGATTCAAAAGGATCAGCAAAAGCAGAAGATCCTAAAAAGGACCAATAAGTAATTTTTTATTATGTACATAGTTTAAAAAGTGATTGACGATAGATAATGCCCGCTTGCTTTTATTATCAAAATTGATTTGAAAATAGAGTTGTTGTTTTTTTAACATGCATAAAAAATAAAAAGTTTTTTGTGTACATATAAAAGAATAAAATGGTAGAATGTAAAATAACAAAGAGAGAAACAAATAGTAAGCTACTTCAACTGTATTATTTTCTCCTTTCAATGGATTGGTTCTTAATAATCACCATAAATCGATAAGCTGAATCCGAATCCACCGTTAGCAACAATACCACTATTGAAAGAGGCAGGAACCTTATAGTACAAATCTAAATCTATAGCATCGCCAACCTTGTAACAGAGTCCAACACCACAACCTGTTTTCCAATTACTTGAAGATTTATTGAAACTTTTGTAATCACCTTTTAAGAGTAACTGTTTTAAACCTTTAAACATTGGAGAAGATTCAAATCCATCACTGAATAATTCACCACCTGATATATTTAAGTATAATCTTAATGGGTTTGAAGAGCTAATTAATAGACAACGAGTAAGCAATTTGATATCTGCTAAAATATATGAAAGCCCTCCAATTTTAGATTCTTGTGTTGTTACTGAATTATTGCCTAGTTCGCTAGCAGGTAACTTAGAAGGAGTAGATGATGATGTAAAAGTTTCGCTTTGTTTGTAGCCTGGGATATCGAGATAGAATTTATCTTGGTAATGGACAGTTCTTTTACCAGATCCATAACCCAATCCTAATAGATGTCCTAAACCAAGCGAACAATCCAAGGTTATATTATCACCAAGGATAGATCTGACTGATCTTCCTAAAAATTGGAATTTTCCATAGCCATCCTGTTGTTGTTGCGATTTTTCTTTCAATTGAGGAATTGATTTTGTATCTGTACTTCCTGAATTTCCATTTCCTGCAAATTCACCTTTGATTGCGAAACTTGAACCATCAACAGCAATTTTGCCCAATGAAGATGGAAGATATTGCAATGAAGATCCTGAAATCTCACCAAATACTCCAAGACTAATATGATCACCAGCGTAAGTTTTAATTTCATCATTTGCTGAATCGTTGATTTGTAACGTTGATCTTTTGGAGAATTTGAAACCCATAGTGGAAAGGAATGGCCAAGATGATGAAGATTTGGTTGATTGTTTTTCAACTCCCAATGTTCCCGAAATAACTGATTGCTCTAGCGATTGATACAAAGGATTTGTTGTACTGCTTGCTAAACCTGTAGCAAATAATTTCACTGAAGTATCAACCATAGGGGCCTTATATTTGATATCCAAATATTTCGATGGGGTATCAATTGAGTTTGGAGTAGTGGTGGTAGCTAATAATTGAAACAATTCAGCATTACCAAATGTGTTGAAGTTTGTATATCCAACGTGCAAAACATTTCCCAAATTGTGGTTTGTCGATCCAAACTTAAAACTTGTAAGTTTAATGGGAGATAGAGTGATTTTGGTTTTCAAATTAACCAGTTTTGAAGGGATTGTCATTGAAACATCTTTGCTTGCAGCATCATTATCTTCCTCAACTTCGACCGTTATGTCATTGAAACAATTGGTATAAGCCAACGAATCAAGAGTTAGATTACAATTGTCAATCAGATTCGCCAAAGTAACATCTGCAGATGTAAGTAATGGGGATAACAATTTGTTGAAAAAATTGTCACTGAATGTTTCCCCTCCATAAACCTCAACTTTTGTTAAATTGACAGGATGAGATTTATTTGAATCCAGAACATCCACAGGTGATGATTTGGGTAACTCTAGAAACGATGACATCTATTTTATTCTCCACAATGCAATTGAGAATCTCTTCTTATTCTCTTACCGTGTTTCGTCTCTTGACACCACTTTGATCTCTTGAAGGTGGTCCTTTTTCATTCTCTCGTCCAATCAAATTTCCTTCGTTCGTCTGCCCCTCGAATCGACCCAATCATGGAGGGGTGAGGGGTCGATCGACGTTTACTTGCAGCACCTGAACCAACCAGCCAGCCAACTATATCACTACCCGATGTTATTTAATCAGAAGGAATAATAAATGGTAAGAAGTTAAGGCTGGTTTGACCAGAGATTAGGGTAAACCTATTCAATGGAAGTGTATATGTTTGTTGAACATTAAGGGTGGCAGTATTTTTACAAAATCATGTCTATCATAATCTTAATAAATATACGCAAATTCTGGAAAAGTCAAATAGTGATAAAATCTTTAAAGTTTAATTTATTGCTATTGAAGAGATTTACGTTTGGCAAATAGTTTTGCAATAAGAAACATACTATAGCCCATCATACCCAATAAGTTTTTTAGATAATGAACCCTTTTTTAAGACGAAACGAGTGAAATTAGCATAATAAAAATACAGAAAAGTTTTGAAATGTTATTTTATAGTCGATCTTTAAATACCATCTGCATTGTAGTGAATCTTAATCAAAAATCGGGTTAATGGTCTAGTGGTATGATTCCTGCTTTGGGTGCAGGAGGCCCTGGGTTCAATTCCCAGTTGACCCCATTTCTTTTTTTTAATTTTTAGATTTCTCATCATCAAATGTCTTATGTAATCCTCTAACACGATAAAATTAGCTTCACGAAACGAGGATCTTACCGAAGGCTTTCAGTCTTGGAACTCTTGTTGGTTTGTTCTTTTTGCTGCATATGGGGGTTCGAATTAGACGAACTAAATATTCAAAGATTAAAGTTGATTTGATATCACCAACTCTCTCTTTATCTACTTTGGTCCTTAACATTGTTGCCATTCTTTGTTTTTGATAGACGTACAACACTGACGTACCAAGCAAGATTACTCAGAAGACACCATTTGATAGAACTAAAGGCTGGTCTAGATTGTCTTTTGTTCTACTTTCATATTTAAGCCAGGTAAGGTGCTAAATGAAACTAATTGAAGCTTGCTAATATATTTGTCTTTTGATTCATCTTCCCCGAATTACAAAAACTGCTTAGTCTTTTCAAAAGGGTGAAACATGCTAAACCTTGATAAAATAATTGAAGATGTTAAGAGCTGCAAGCTAGTACCCGAGAACGATATTCAAGAGCTTTGTTACTTGGCACAAGAATTATTAATACAAGAATCGAATATACAATTGATAGATACACCAGTTACGATATGTGGTGATATTCATGGTCAACTACATGATTTATTAAGATTATTTAAAATTTCAGAAGAACCTCCAGAGACAAAATTTGTATTTCTTGGTGATTTCGTTGATAGGGGATTTTATTCTTTGGAAACATTTTTGTTGTTATTATGTTATAAGGTTAGATATTCTGATAGAATCTATCTTATACGAGGAAACCATGAATCAAGACAAATTACATCAGTTTATGGATTTTATGATGAGTGTATGAGGAAATATGGATCTGCAAACGTCTGGAGATATTGTTGTGATGTTTTTGATTATTTATCACTTGGTGCATATATTCAATCAACGATGAATTGTGAAGATGGTGTATTTTGTGTTCATGGAGGATTATCACCAGCTATTGAAACAATCGATGAAATTAGATTGATAGATAGAAAACAAGAAGTGCCCCATGATGGTACGATGTGTGACTTACTTTGGTCTGATCCTGAAGAAAATATTCCTGCTTGGGCAGTTTCTCCAAGAGGTGCTGGTTATTTATTTGGCCAAACCGAGACTGAAAGATTCTTATTCAAGAATAATTTAAGTTTAATAGCAAGAGCCCATCAATTAGTAATGGAAGGTTATAAAGAAGTTTTTGATGGCGGATTGGTTACTGTTTGGTCTGCTCCTAATTATTGTTATAGATGTGGTAATGTTGCAGCTGTTTTAACATTGGATGATCAATTTAACAGAAATTACACGGTATTTGATAGTACTTTACAAGACTGTAATGAAATGCCATCACGGAGACCAGTGGCTGATTATTTCTTGTGATTGTCCTGTCTTTCAGGTTTTGATAATCTATTTTATAAATGTATATTAATATTCGCTTTTCTAATTATCTTTACACAGTTTTATGAACGATTAGACTTAACAGGATGAATAAAAGGCCATCAGAATAAGTCCTGGTGTACAGGTGTTTAATGACAGTAAATCTATAGCAAACAATTTCATTATCGTATTTCGAAGTAGCCCGTGTAGCGTAATGGTTAACGCGTTTGACTTCTAATCAAAAGATTCTGGGTTCGACTCCCAGCATGGGTGGGCTATTTACAACCATTTATTTTTTTATTTTTGCTGCTTTGTTCTATTTTGTTTCAGGAATTGCGAGAAAGCAGAGCCAAGTAATCAGATAGACTAATATTTTTTATCATTTTGAATAAAGTAGTATAGTTTGTTCCTAAATCATGAGTATTTTTGTACAATGATATAATCATTCAGGAAATTAGGATGTTGTGGCACAAGTGAAATGTACAATTAATTGCGGTGAGTATAGGTGCGCGACATTTATGCGCTCTGTAAATTTTGAGAAAATACTGAGAGAACAGAGAGAGTTTGGTACCCCACTTTGGATTAAAGCTGTAAATTAAATCAAAAGGGGGTTCAGAAGGAAAGCTAATTTAAAAGTTATAATTTAAAAGTTAGATTTGTAGTTTGTTGAAATCTAAACCATCATGTTATCCAGAATTGGTAGACAAATCATCAGGAATGAAGGGATTATAAAAGGATGGACTCTTCCAATAAACAAGGCCTCATCCAACATTTTATTAAACCAAACAAGATCTTTTCAATCATCAATTACCAATTTTAAATTTGATTTAACTGCAGAACAAAAATGTCGTGAATTATTAAATTCATTTACTGATTATGAGCATATTTTCCAAAATTCAGATGGTACAAAAAGAATTCCATCGGATGAAGAATTAAAAAAAATCGCATATTTAAATACTTATTCAAAGGAAAGACATTTAAGCCTTTATGAAATCTTTTTCAGCTTTCCAAAACAATATGAAGATTTATATCTGGAGAATGATGATGATTTATTCAAATTGAAGGCATCATCAGGATTAATCATTGATAAAATTCCATATGAAGATACTTCAACAGGTGAAATTAAATGGCAATTTGTTAGAGAAGGTGAAGAGAAAGAAGGTTGGGAGAATATTACTCATTTTGCATTTATTCCTGCATGTGTTTTATTATTGGTTGTGTTAATCTGGAGAGATGATATGGATGTTACTGAATGGGCAAGAAGAGAACTATTATATAGAGTTAGAGCAAAGGCAATTGATCAAGGTGATGTTGAAGCAATTGAAGCATTTAAGAAATATGGAGATAATCCAGAATCCTATGATTTTGATTTTGTTGGATTCAATAAGAATGATGATGTTATTGTGGAAAGAATCTTATCTGGTGATTATGATAGATTAGCAACATTAAAGATCAATCAACAGAAATTGAAACAGTCAGTTGAAGAAGCTGCTTAGAAGCACCTTACCTATTTATTTATTTATTTATTTATTTATTTATTTTATTTATTATCTATTTATTATAATCCCAGAACTATATATCTAATATACATGTAGTGAATAGCGAACAGTTACAGGAATCGCAGAAGAATGATTACATAATCCATCTTAAAACACGCTCCTTTTCACATGAAAATGAGAAATTAAAAATTGTCACTCATTCTGTCACACTCTCTCTCTCTGTGTGAGTGTCCCGCATTTGTCGCTTACATAAATACATACATTATTTAAGGTGATATTTTCTACTTTGTTAGCAAAATTTGAAGGGGGAAAGTAAGGAAACTTTATTATTATCAGTCACTCTTGTTGTTGTTGTTGTTGTTGTTGTTGTTAAATATCTAACTATTTTTTTTTCCCATACTATCTAATAATTTAGTGTTCTACATTCTATTACTACTGTCATTATAGTGTTTGCTATTAATAGGTTTGAATATTATATCTAAGCGGTGATTATTCAAAAATATACGAAGAACAACAATACAGTTACTATTATTATTATTTTTACTACTACTACGCCTCCCTTATAAGATTTTTTTTTTCTTTTGCCCTTTTGTTCTTTACCATTCTTTTCAATAGATCAATCATAGTTGTGTCATAGGATAAACTCATCTTGATATATAACTTGTTGTCTACGCCACTTTCTTGTCTACACTTTTGAGACCAATTTTACCCAAATCTACACTTTGATTTTCAGACCACGCCTGTCAGTTCAGGCTTAAGAGAAGATCCAGTTTTGAAACACTCATAAAACAAAAAGGAATATTATTTTTTTAAAAATTTTATTTTGCTCTTTTTATCCATTCAACCAAAGAGAAAACATATATAAATCAAAGAAGATGACAACAAATACTCCAGTTCCATTTCCTGCCCCATCGTCTCCTGATAAATTAACAGTTTCACCAACTACAAGTCATGCAAATAAAGAACATAGACGTAGAAGATCTTCATCATTAATATCAAAAGTTGGTCCTGAAACGTTTGAAACTAAACAAGATCAAGATATTCAAGATAATTTAAATGCTAATTGGGTTCATTTTAAAGGTGCTTGGTTAATTCATATTGTTATAATAATAATTTTGAAATTTTCTTATGATCTCATACCAATGTTTAATAATGAAATGAGTTGGACTTTAACTAATGTTACATATACTGTTGGTTCATATATAATGTTTCATCAAATTAAAGGTACTCCATTTGATTTTAATAATGGTGCCTATGATAATTTAACAATGTGGGAACAGATTGATAATGGTGATCAATATACGCCTGTTAAAAAATATCTTTTAGGTGTTCCAATTTTCTTGTTCTTATTATCAACCCATTATTCAAGTTATGATTTGACTCTATTCGTAATTAATTTAGTGGCATGTTTAACGGTTGTTATTCCAAAATTACCTTATAGCCATAGAGTTAGAGTCAATATTCCGTATCTTACAGATCAACAGATAATTGAATAAATGTTTTTGACAAATCTTTATTTTTGTCCTCAATCAAGGAACTTAATTTTGTGTTTTTGAAGGGGTTTGTTTTAGGTGTTGTTGGTACTGTTTTTCTTATTTGATTTTCTTTTTGTTTTCTTTCTATTCTATCTTTCTGTTTATCCTTACCTTTTCTCTCCCTCCCACCCCTTTTTTGGTATCTTATTTTTTTGATTAGTACCCTCTTAGCAGTTCAATTTATAAAACCCTACTTCTATCCTCAAAACAACTTCTTCTTCTACTCTTTTCCCCCTCCCCTTTCTAATATTTTGATGTGTTTTTTTATTTTTATTTTTATTTTTAATGAATCAAATTAGAAAATCATAATTGGTTTTTTCCTCGACCAATTGTTGATTTTCATAAAATATTTTTATATACAATTGCAAAACTATTATACAAAATAATTATTCTTTTCGAGTTGACCTTTTTTTAATTCCTTTAACATCAACGAACTTCTTTAAAATTTCAGCACGTACTAAAATTTCATCCAAATTACATCCAAACTCATCTCGAATTTTATCATCGTTGAATAATCTTGAATTTCTGGTGTATTTGAAATGTTTTAAAATTCTCAATAACTTAACCCATTTTTTCTGATCCCAGTGATCAAGATTATCATGATTAAACCCATTGTCTTTTGTTGATCCAGGTTCAGAGCCAATTATAAGCTCTAAGTCAGAGTCCTTTGGCCTGGCTTGAGGTTCCTCAGTAATCATTCTTTCCTTATTTGAGGAATCTATATCTGGAATACTTACTTTTCGTGGGGATAATAACAATCTATCTCTTCCTGTATCTTCTCTCTTTTTCTTATCCAAAAATCTTTTCACTTTTAGGATAGTTGCCTTGGAATCAAGTTCATCTTCGGCCTGTATTGAACTTTCAATTTGTGAAGTATCATTAAGTGATGGATGTGCTTCAACTACAGATTTCAGATGTCGTTTTATCGGTGTCACTTGTACCTTATCAACTGTTCCATTTCCATTCCCATTCCCAGTATCATGATTATCATCAGAGTCCTCAAACTCACTCTCACTTAAAAAAACATCCATTTTTGCCTTGTCTAATTGACTATCATTATCAAATTGGGGGAGAACAATCTTTTTTGAATCTTTAGAAACTGGGGTTGAAGTTGTGTTTATTTCGTCAACTGATAATATCCAGTTATCCTTTTCTGTACTTTCCCTAGTTACCAATTTAAATGTAGCTGTATCAAGTTTAACCGGCGATAAAAAACTTGAATTAATTTCATCATTTTTAAAGCTCCCATTTAACTTATCATCATAACCATCATCATCATCCTCCCATCCATTGGCATGTATTGCAAACTTCTTTGATCCTGTATCTATCACTTCTATTATATTAGATTCTATTGGTTTTGACTTGGTTGGTTTCTGCTTTGGTGAAATTCGTAATGGACTCCTAAGATGCCGCTGCACCTGTTTTGGAGATCTTCTTAATACATTCAAATTATCCTCCTCTTCAATATTTGAATCTGCATCATTTCTTATAGTCTTACCTTGGTCAACATCGGTTAGTATCACCTTCCCACTACCCTTAGTGAGCGTCTTCCCATTTGATGATGTTCCAAGGACTGGGTATTTAAAAGGTGAAAATTGAATTCGATGCCTAGGCATTATATAAAAAGTCGTGAATTTGGTAAGAATGCTTCTTGCGTCTGTGTCTGTTTCTGGGTGTGAGCTAGGAAAAACCCAATTATCGATGATGATACCGTATATCTCTCAAATCACTTGACTCCAATTCGATCTGGTTTGATTTTAGTTAGTTTCTATTAACTATTCCTGTGTACTATACTTAACCAATGTTTTGAGTTGGTGCAAGATCTACAACAAAGTTGAAGACGCGAGATTGCAGGCGTCGTCTTTGCTCATCGACTTCGCGTCTATTATCTGCTGGTCGATCGATCCATCAATCGGTCGGTCGTCGCTTTTCAGAAAATTTTTTGAAATTTTTTTTTTTCTTCTTCTTGTTTAAGTTGGTGATTTGTAGATGGTTATCCTTAACATATCCCTTTTTCTTTCTTGAGTAATTGAACGGTATAATTAAATAATATCAATTCATAATGGCATCAGGAAAGACAGAAAAATCCCGTCGTCAGAGACAGGGAGATCTTAGAGATGGTAACTTGAGGGTGAAAGGTGAAAATTTCTATAGAGATGCCAAGAAGGTTAAAAAATTAAATATGTATAAGGGTGGTAAAGCTGTTCATAATGCCAAAGGTGATGTTATAAAAGCTGCATTCTTACAAGATACAAAGGCTCCTACTGCCCGTGTTGACCCAAACAGAAGATGGTTTGGTAATACCAGAGTTATTGCACAGGATGCCTTGACCCATTTTAGAGAAGCAATGGGTGACAAAAAAGATGATGCATATACAGTTTTACTAAAAAGAAATAAACTTCCGATGTCATTGTTGGATCAAAAAGATACAACTGAATCTCCTGGTGTTAGAGTTTTGGAAACTGAAACTTTTCAGCATACTTTTGGTCCTAAACAACAAAGAAAAAAACCAACTGTTGCAGTTGCTTCATTGGAAGAATTGGCAAAGGATACAGTTGATGATCATAAACAATTTGAAGAAAAACAAGAATTGGATACAACTCTTGGATTGATGGGTACTTTAGATACAGATGGTTGGTCAGCTGAGGCAAAAGACTATATCTTCTCAAAAGGTCAATCAAAAAGAATTTGGAATGAATTATATAAGGTTGTTGATTCATCAGATGTCGTTATTCATGTTTTGGATGCAAGGGATCCAATTGGAACAAAATGTACAACCATTGAAGATTTCATTAAAAAAGAATGTCCTCATAAACATTTGATTTATGTTTTAAACAAGTGTGATTTAGTCCCAACTTGGGTTGCAGTAAGTTAAAACTTTTGAAAATATTTCTACTAACTTTTTTTCATCTTTTCTCATATCTTCTCAGTTAATGGTGGTTTTCTACAAAAAAAAGATAGCAAAGCACCAAAGTTCTTAGTCAGGAGGTTCCCATTTAATTGCAAATGCAATTTTTAATCATATGGTTCGTCTGTTACAACTTTGGAAGATTAAGTTCACCTTTTCGTTTCGTCTTCCGTCTTGGGAGAATGATTCGATACTTTAGTTGGTCTCGTCTTGAGACCGATTATACCTTTTTTGGTGACTATGGGATCTTATGAGTTGAAAACTTTCCCCTTTATTGGGGTAAATGAAATTTTTCGTAGTAAAGAACCCGACATTCTCTCCACATTTTTTTGTTTTCTTTTGTGAAACCTACTCATTTTTCTGGAAGATAAGAAAAGGCAAAACTAAAGTTTTGAAATCTCAATTAAAAAAAAAAAATACTAACATTTTATACCTTACTATTTCTTTAGGCTGCATGGGTTAAACATTTATCAAAAAATTATCCAACTCTTGCATTCCATGCATCGATTACCAATTCATTTGGTAAAGGTTCATTGATTCAGTTGTTAAGACAATTTTCAGTTTTGCATCAAGATAGAAAACAAATATCAGTTGGATTTATTGGTTATCCAAATGTTGGAAAATCAAGTATCATCAATACTTTAAAGAAAAAGAAGGTTTGTACGGTTGCTCCAATTCCTGGTGAAACCAAGGTTTGGCAATATATTACCTTAATGAAGAGAATTTTCTTAATTGATTGTCCAGGTATTGTTCCTCCTTCTTCCAAAGATTCAGAGTCTGATATTTTATTTAGAGGTGTTGTTAGAGTGGAACATGTTTCAAATCCAGAACAATTTATTCCTGATATGTTAGCCAAATGTGAAAGAAAACATCTTGAAAGAACTTATGAAATATCCGGTTGGGAAACTGCCACTGAGTTTATTGAATTAATTGCAAGAAAACAAGGTAGATTAATCAAAGGTGGAGAACCAGACGAAGCTGGTGTTGCAAAACAAGTGATTACAGATTTCAATAGAGGTAAGATCCCATGGTTTGTTCCACCACCAAAGGATGAAGAAGTTAGAGAAGGAGAAGATAAGAAGGCACACTATAAGAGAAAGAGAGCTGAAAGAGAAGCTGCTAAATTAGAAAATGAACAGGAAGCTTATAACGATGAAGAAGAAGAAGTTGATGGACAAATCGATGGAAGCGACCATGAAGATGACAAGGAACAAGAAGAAGACGAAGAAGAGCAACAGTCTAGAAAGAAACAAAAGGTGACGTAGAAAGGGTAGTTTTTATATTTTCGCATTTATGTATACTAGTATACCCCACACAACAAAATCAAACTCGTTTCGAATCATCTTTAAAGATATAGAACTATCTTTTTAATTATCACTTTTTTATAGTCGTGTGCAAATTACCATTTTCCACTCGCGGCAGGTCTGTGAGAATTGGACATCAAAGGCCAAATTTACAAAGTGAACAAACATCTAAATTCAAAGTTGAAATATTATTGTGACTCCAAAATAAAAGTTTAGAACGTATATGTTAATAGTTAATTATAGTTGAAATGCAAAATAACTCGCAGCAGTACCCACAGCATTCCCAGCCTCCACCGGGTATGGGTCAGCCTCAACAACAACAACAACAGCAGCAGTCCCAACAGCAGTTGAACATGAGATTCATGTCTAGATTTTTAAGTCAAAACAATCCTGATATGATCCAGAATAGTTCCATTCTTAACAATACGCCAGGGTCCACAGTAGCTGGAACTCCTGGGTCAACAGTGGCTACGATTGCAGCAGCAGCTCAAATTGCAGCAGCTCAGCAACAGAAAGCTAGTACTAATTCAAATCAGCAAGTTCCATTAGGCATGATGATGTCTCCTCAGGTTCAGAACAGATCAATCCAGCAACAAGTACTTGCGGCAGCTCTTCAAGGACAAAACCAGCAAGGTTCTCAACAAACCCAAACCATCCAACATCAACAAATATTACAACAAGTTCAACAACAGCAACAACAGGCGGCAATGGCCGCTCAAAGACTGGCACAAGTACAGGCAGCTCAACAGCAGTTGCAGCAACACCAACAGCAGCAACAGCAACAGCACCCGCAGCATCAACAATCTCAGCAGCAGCAACAACAGCAACAACAACAGCAGCAACAGCAACAATCTCAACTCCATTCTCAATTACACACTCAGCAGCTTCTTCAACAACAGCTATCACAATTGGCAACAGTTAAGGAAGTTTGGAAGGATAATCTTGAGAGCGAGATGATGGTGATCAGAGAACTTGCTGAAAGATATAACCATATCTCTGTCTCTACCGAATTTGCTGGAATCATAGCTAGACCAATTGGTTCTTTTAGATCTACAAAGGATTACCATTATCAAACTGTCAGATCAAATTCAGATTTATTAAATTTGATTCAGGTTGGTATTACGTTAAGTGATAAAGACGGTAAAAGACCAGAAGGAATGCCATCCACATGGCAATTCAACTTCAAGTTTGATTTAGAAAGTGAAATGTCCAGTAGAGAATCAATTGACTCTTTAATTACCACTGGTTTGAATTTTGGTAGATTAAAAGAAATGGGTATTGAACCTTTTGAATTCGCTGAAGTTTTGATAGATAGTGGATTATGTTTATTAAAGGATTGTGTTTGGATAAGTTATCATGCTGGCTATGATTTTGGATTTTTGATTTCTTTATTAATCAATCAAAACATGCCGATGAATGAAGAAAAATTCAATGTTTGGTTATCTGCATATTTCCCAACATATTATGATGTTAAATATATTTCAACTTCAAAGGCATTTAACAATTCATTCTATAAAAATAGAACATCTCTCGATTCACTTGCTGAAGAATTGGCAGTGTCTCGTAATTTAAATTTGAATGTTTTACAAGTTGGAGGACAATCAATCTTGACACATTTATGTTTTTGGGAATTGAAAAGATTAATTGGAGATCAGGAATTTGAAGCATGCAAGAATGAGATATGGGGTCTGACAGATGATCAGCCGCCTTCCCAACCTCCGCAACAACAGCCACAGCAACAACAAACCCAACCATCTCAACAACAGACCCAACCACAGCAGCCAGCTCGACTCCAACCACAACAGCTCTTCCAACAGCAGCAGGCATTGAGCATCAACACACCTCCTCCAGGAATCAATCCCGACCAACAGAAGAACCTGTTTTCTCCCGGAATGATGTACTACAACAGACCAATGTAAAACACTCCCCCACAACCCGTGTGTACTATATAATATAACTCTAGATTGTATAGCTGCAACAAACTTATCTGTCATATCCTCCCCCCCCCCCTGTACCGGGTAACCTCTCACCAGCGTAAAATTGAGCGACAGAAAAAATATCAACGATCGAAGAGGGATCATTATGGTGCTATAGAGAGAGGGAGGGAATCAACCTAATAATTAAAAGGGTCTGTTAAGAATTTGGGTTTTTCCATATTGAATAGTTGTTCTATTGAACATTATCATTTAACCAGTTGTGCAGTGTGATTTGCTTATCTGGGAAAAGTTACTGGTGTAACAATTGTTGATCTTCAGAGCCTTCTCTATCTTCCAATTAATTCGTGTTTTTTTTATTTTTTTTCATATCTAAGTTTCCCCTTTCTGTTGTTATTTGTCTTTTTTTTGTCCTCTCACCTTAGTTTCATTTGATTTACCTTGCATACAACAAAAAAAAGTTTCCATTCTTGTATCATCATTGTCCCCTTTTTTTGCCAATTTTACAAATTACAGAAGAAAACACTGACACCTTCCATACCCGCTTATTAATTATCTTCATTTCCAAAAATAAAAAATAAAACCAAGGAAATACAATCCAACTTATGTCTTCAACTGATTCACAAAACACAAACGGTATTGCCGTTTCATTCATAGAATATTATTACAACCTTGTCAATGGGTCTCATGAGAAACTCTTTAGTATATATTCCAAAGATGCAATCTTGAGGCATAACGATCATTTACAACCTTTTAGTTCATCAAATTCTTCAGATGTTGTTGGGACTGAAAAAATCAAAGAATATTGGTCTTCAAGTAAATTGGCTGGCTCCAAGATTATGATCCATTCAATTGATACTACAAGGGCTTTTATGGATACAATTTTGATTGTTTGTACTGGTGAACTTGTTCCTGCAATTTCCACAGAAGAGGATCAATATCAACAATCTTATAGATTTTCGCATACTTTTTTACTCATACCAGTGAGTAGAAAAGGTGTTTTTGATCTTCATAATGATCTTTTGGTATTTTTACCGGATATCGATAACGAATATGATTCTGAAGAATTAGAATCGGAATCAAAAACAGATCTAGAAACCATTCAAGAAAACAAAGTTTTAAATGTTGAGATTTCAGCTGTTGTTGAATCGGAAAGTAAGGTTTCAAAGGAAGAGAAATCAACACCAATGGATGTCTCAAATAATAATGGTAATGATGATAATATAAAAGTTGATAGCAATGCATCATCCCCATCGGTGGAGAAAGAAAAAGATGGTGGGGTTTTCTCTCCAAAAGAAACATCAAAAGAATCAACTCCTGAATCAGGTATAGAAGAACCGGTTTCTAAAAAGAGAGAAGAATCCCCTTCCACCTCCGTCAATCAAAGTACACAAGATTCAGAAGCAACTGATACACAAGAAACTGATGATGTTGCCAATGATGATAATACACCAGTTGATGTTAATGCAATGTCGCCTGTCACACCTGCAGCTGCTATGTCACCAATACCGTCGAGTGCTCCAACAATGTCATCAAAACAATCTACATGGGCTGAAAAGTTATCTGCGAGTGTTCAAAAGAATCCATCAATTGTGAGATCACCATCAATTTCTGAATCTCCAACCCAAATTAATGCATCAACCGTTACTGATACGACCAAAAAACAACAAGTTAAAAAGGAAAAGAAAAAGGATAGTAAAAGGGAAGAAGATGAAACCACCATTGATACCCGTAAACAGAAAAATACAAACAAAATTCGTGAACCATTTTTCCCAATATATATCAAAGGATTAAATGAAAGTGTTACAGAATCAGAATTAGTTAAACAATTAGAATTAAATTTTGGTAAGGTTGAATCTTGCAAGATTGAAAAATTTGTAGCATTGGTTGATTTTGTTGAATTAGAAGCACAAAAAAAATCAATAGAAGTTGGAACTTTAAAAGTTAACAAGGCTGAAATTAAACTAGAACCAAGAACCAAAAAAGATATATCTCCATTGAGTGGAAATAATATTTTAGGTTCATCAAATGCATCTTCATCATCAACAACATCTTCATCTTCATCATCTACTGCTACTGGTAAAAAAAAGAGAAAAAGTGGAAGTAAACATCATAATGGAGGAGGCACTCCTGTTACTGAAGATGGGTTTAAAAGAGTTGGAAAGAACTAAAAGTACATAACACAACTTCATCTCAAAATGTATCTGTGTCATGGTAATTATATATTATTACTTATTTAAAAAAATACCAATTAATATCATTCTTATATATATATATTCACTTTTTCCCCTAGTATTTGGGGATCCTTTTAATTGCTAGATACAGTGCTGTTCCCACTGATGAACAGTTGAAAATGTACAAAGAAAAAATGGACTTGAAATGTGCCTATAGAGTACTGATTTAAACAGATGTGATAAAAAAAAAATATATACATATAAAAGTATATATCAGATAGCCATAGAACAGAAATATAACCGATGGTGAAATAAAGAAAGTAGATGAAATCAAACACTTTAAGTGGGAAATATTGATTGATATGAGATTTGATCAAAATATGAACTTTATGATGACAAGCGGGGGGTAAGAAGAATAAAAAGGTTAATGAATGAATGGATGAATAAAAGAATTGGTATTATTGATATTATTATTATAAGTTTTATTATTATTGTTATTGCTGTTGTAAATTTCTCATCCATCATTTCTTCAGTGTAATATTTCATCCAAGACACTCTGTTGAGTTTGAACATCAGTTGCTCTGATTTTTTTCAAATTTAATTTTCTTAAAGCCTGAATAATCTTATCCTTTGGGAATCCCATATCTTCAAAGATTTTAACCGTTGATTTATCAATTCCATATTTCACACATTCATCCTCTTCTTCCACAGGTTTGGAAACTTGAGCAAAAGAATTAGAATTACCAGAATTTGAAGGTTTATAGTTTTCATTTGGGGCATAAATTCTAGTCCAAGCAGCTGCGGTCTCTTTGAATTTTTCAGGATCACTCATATAAACTTTTGCAACTTGTGCATCTTGAGGATCAGTAGGCTCTGGACTTTGCAACAGAGATTGTAATGAAATCAATGATGATTTTAAAGTTATAATTGGAGTCCAAGCATCCTTCAAAATATCCAAACAGATAGCACCTGTTTGAGAAGAAATGTTTGGATGATAAACTTTAGTATCAAATTTCATGAGAGGAGGTTTAAATGGATAAGCATCTGGAATCTTTATATCAATTTCAAACAATCCACCTTCATATGGAGTACCAGGAGGACCAATAAAAGTACCTTTCAAATGTGAAAGATCATCCTCGATAACAAGAGACAATGTCACCCCGGAAAGTTTGTCCTTTTTGACATCTTCCAATTCTTTCGCAATTCTTTTCACCCTTGACATAACTGGGAAATTTACACAAGACTCAACTTGAAAATATAAATAGGAAAGAAGTGGATTTAAACTGGAAATCAGATTATGATCACTTGGGGGAATGATTTGATACGTTCAGTGTTATGGTTAAAGTTACGAAAACAACGAAAGAAGAATCGACGCGCGGTCGATAATCTTAACCGACGAGAGGCGTCGATTACTGTTTACAAGGCTGTGTTGGTTTGGGGCAGTAATAGTATTACATTATATAGGCACTACTATAGGTAAGGTGGTAGGTGGGTGAATGGCGAAGGGGAAGGGGAATGGGAAGGAATTGGCTTATAAAATACGTCTTTCGAGTTCATCACCGGCCTCAGTAGAGTCATTGAAGCCCTGTAAAAATGAATGGTCAGTTTGTTTTCTTGTGAACAGCTGTTTTAACAAGAACAAAACCATGAACACAATTGACGCACCTGCAACAACCAAGTAACAGATCCCCAAACTCATATGTCTTCCACCTAAGACGCTAGAAGTTGAGATGATAATGGACTTCGTACCACCGAATATGGTAACAGGGTAGTTCATCTCAACTTCAAGACTATGGGTTCCAGAAGGGAAGGACGAAGTGGTGTTTTTCCCGTATAGCTTCATAAATGAAGGTAAAGCTGCTGTTTTCATCCAGTTCATGAATCTTTCATCTTTTGAAATTGCCTCTAAATCTGCCTCATCATATCCATTAGGATATTTCTCCATCCAATTCTCAGGTGGAACAATATCACTCACGTTATATTTAGTGGCCTTGTAAAGTTTCAAGTCCGATCCCCATGCAATCCCAGTAGATGAGAAATCATATTCATCATCTGTATCACGGTTCAAGTTATAAATTGTATCATTGAACATCGAATTAGCAACTAATCCACATGGATAAATGGCTTTCCCATCTCTTTCACGCATTGGTTTACAATGCTTGCTCAAACTATCCTTTTCAACGGCATGTCCTCTTAACTGATCCCAATCGTATGATTCCACGTATTTTCTATGATTCTGATAAAAGTTGGTCAATTTGTAGTACAAATAAATAGGTGGCTTGATATCTTCCGGAGTATTGAACGATATACTACAAATGCTAGAATCTTCATCATAACTCCAAGTGGCATTCAATTTCCCTGAATTTCTGAAATGATAATCAACATATTTTGATGGTATATCAGATGATGTGGTGGTTGCCAATGTATCACATTTACCATAATCAATTTCAACAAGTTGAACATTATAAGTAACATACATGAACGCGATACCAATTGGGGCACAAATGACAGTTATTACCAAAAGAAGCGGAAGAACAACTTTTGGAACAAGAATAGGTTGCCAGGCCTTCAATCGCTGTTGTCTAAATGCTGTATTTGGAGGTCTCCTGGATTTTTTATTCTTATCTGAATCCTTGAATGGATCACCATTTGTTAGATCATCATCGGAAGATCTTCCCAATCGACGACGCAATGAAGAAAACATTATCTAAGTATCCAAAACAAGTGTCTTAGAGGTGATTCTTTATAAAAGCAACCTCAATCTAGTCTCAAGTTGCAGATATATATATACACTGGAATAAATAAGGTCCCCAAGTTTTCCAAAAACCTGTTCTTTCTGTAGCACTCTCTCTCTCTCTGTTTTGAAGTGATTAACAGTGGCTGTGGCCGAGCTCTCTTTTGCCCAAAAAAGATAAATTTACGCACAGCCTTTAATAAAGACACATTCTGTTTTTGTTTCTCTATCTATATATATAAATGTGAATTTATTAAATTAAAACATCAGTAAAAACAATGAAACCTCATTAAACAGTCAAGCAAAAACAAAATCAAATAAAAAAGGAAAACAGAAATAAAGACATGGAAGCATACAGAAAGATGAATGATGAGAAGGTTTGAAAAAAGCAAGAGAACAGAAGAAAAAAATGTGCAAAAAATGATATAATCATTTCATCATTGAATAAAAAGATTCAACTTACAGTGGTAAGACCTGAAGAATTTTTAACATGCAGTAACAGAGAGTCGAAAAGTCTTTCCAACTCGGGTGAAAGTTTTGTGAATGGTAAATCAAAGAAAGAATACTCAGAGTTTTTCAATAATTCAGTGAACGTAATCAATAGACCCCATGGATGAGGTTTATTACAGACAACTCTTTCCAATAGAACTCTGGTAATCAGCTGCTGAACATTAACTTTTTCTGATCCCCATAATGAATTAGAGCTGAAACAGTGTAGAATAAAGCAACTGAACCAATAAGTATGGGAGTTTGGATATCTCAAATTATTGGCAATTGTTTGAAGTATTAAAAATTGCATTTCTGGTGGACCTTCTTGAATAGCAGAACTTAATAAGAGTACTTGTGAAGACTTTTGATTGAATGCCAAATAATTTTTTGGTCTTTCTTCAACAGCTGATAAACCAATATATAGAACCAAAGAGTTGATAAACTCCGAATTAAAGTTGATTTTGTTATAACCAATTCCTGCTTCATTTGCAGGTGCAGTTAAATAAAAGCTTGTCATAATTTGTTTCAATAATGAATTGGATGGAATACGTAGGTAGTTATCAACAACTTTTTTGATTCCCTTTTCCAAGACAGGAGGTGATGCAATAATTGGAGAAATGGATATCTCTGGTAATCTGTCCACCTTTAAGCCTGGTTGGAATGGATCAGGAAGATTCATATCTTTTGAAGAAGCTGACAACACAATATTCTTGAGTTGAACATATGAAGGTGGCATTTCGTTGACTAATACATTGTAGTACTCGGACAAAAATTCGGGGAAATCATGCAGCAACACAACAAAAACTCTTAAAGTCCCTTTGTAAATCACAGCGATTGCTTCAGGGAATGATTTATCCTTCAAATACCCACCTTGGAATTTTAATAATGCAACAAGCAAAGAAGCAGCTTTGCTCCAGCAAAGTGACTTCTCCTCTTGAAGTCCTAAGATATAAGGCAAAAACATTCTATGAGAAATTAGACACATCCAAGCAAATGTAAATCCTGGGAAAGCCGCAGGTTGTAATGCTAAAAAGATATCAGAGATGAGAGTGTAAAATTGTGCATTGAATCTCTTCAGTTTGTTAATTTCTAATTCTTGATCCGCAAATCCCTTGAAGTCCAATTGGTTTGCAGATGCCCAACCACATAAAAGAGATGAGAAAAATCTGAAATATGGTCTTTCGTTAAAGTTTGCCTTTAACACTTCATGGTTGTGAGCTAAAGATAAAAGAATAACAGATAAAATGGACATCATAAATTGGGACCTGGATGAACTGTCAGACGAGGCATCTTCTTGAATCAAAACAAGATGAATCACCAATTCAGCAAGTGCATCAGCAGAAGTATAAGTGTCTATAGGAGTCTTCTTTGAAACATCACCATCTTTAACGAAAGCTAGAACAGAAATGTCCATGGCGGTGTTGAAGAACAGGACCATTAGATCGGGTCTAGTCAACACACCAGTTTCAAATAGCTGACTCACAAAGACGGACTGTAATTCCTTTTTATCATCTCCAAATTTATATAACTTAACCCATTCAGCAAATATATAGGCAAAATGGTCGGTTAATTTTGATGGATCAAGAGACAAGGATTTGAAACTATTCGGCGAGAAATTTGGTGAACCCTTCAATCTATCAAACAGTTCAGCCACCTTTGAATTCGTCGTTGTTGAATCCTTATTCAATGACTTCAAAACGGATATGGTATTAACAAAGTCTGATCTCATCGCAACTGGAGATTTTCCAAATACAAAGTCATTTATCAAATCACAGGAGAAAGCAATGACCCGTTCATTTTTGTTGTTTTCAATGCTCTTGGCAAGGGCAACATCGCAATCATTTAGACAGATCATTCCAATTGAAATTAGAGCCGACATGATATCTTTGTTGTATTTACGTTCATCTTCGGCAGTGATTAGCCATGATGTCACGAACTTAGCGACAAAGGATGATAACTCACATGACTGATCTAGCAAGAATGAAAGAGCTTCAATCAAAATATGAGAAGGATCAATAGAACTGAACAATGCATTCATTGTCATCTGAGCGAACTTCATAAAGACTTCTTGATTGTTGACTCTTCCTAGAACCTGCACAATTTCGGTCAAGTATGTTCTCAAAGGATGCTCAACTGGTAACTCGCGAAGGCTGATATCAGTTTGAGCCATCTCAGCAATAGACTTCAAGATTAGATCCATTAGCTGTTGAATAAATACTAGAGACTGCTCAATAGAGCGTAAGGTCTGTTCCACATTTTGGTCTGGAAGTTGAGCTGGAGTAGCTTGTTGGAGATGTGGCTGGATCTGTTGCAGTTGCTGCTGCTGTTGTTGTTGCTGCTGCTGCTGCTGCTGCTGTTGTTGTTGTTGTTGCTGTTGTTGCTGTTGTAGTTGATGTTGTTGTTGTTGCTGCTGAAGTTGCTGCTGCTGAAGTTGTTGTTGCTGTTGTTGTTGCTGCAATAGCCTTTGAGATTCTTGATCCAGTCCGCCACTCACGTTCTGGCCAGTCACTGCATTAACAAATTGGTTCGCAGCAGGTGACTTATGTCTTCCGAAATCTTCATAGACTGTGAACTGTCTGGCAGTGACACCACCAGGCTTGATACCTAAAGGCTCTGGAAGAGACATAGCATACCTGGAAGCATATTGTGTATCACAGAATGTCTGATCAGGTCTTGTATCCCTGAACTGCCTGCGAAGAGCAATTGCAGAAAGCATTAGCTCATCTAAATCTTGAACGGATTTCTCCATGGCAGCTTTCTGAATAATGGAGCATGCCAAATCTAAGTTATCATTGATAGCATTTGGCAATTCATCAAGAATTGAACCATCGATTTCTTGACCCAAGGAATTCAGGTATTGGTGGAGATTAATATGAATATTGTCACGAAGTAAGTCGCGACAAGACACATGTGTTAATGACTCGGAGAGATGACGAACAGTGCTGATATAAGCCTTTCTCAATTTCAGTTCATCAACTTCCAAAGCAAAATCCTTTAGCACTAGAGATTTAGTGGTCACCAAAGCAACAGAATTAGTCCTATTAACAACCGGAGGCAAAATCTCTCTGACAGCCTTGGTTATTGCCAACTGGAACAATCTCTTCAAGTTTGGATGCGTGACAAAGATTGAATCACCATTCAAGTTGTCAAATGCATTAACAGTTTGACCTTGTTGCTGCTGTTGTTGTTGTTGTTGTTGTGCTTGTTGTGCTTGTTGCGCTTGTTGTTGACCAATACCAACTCCATTGGAAACAGCATTTGGATCATAAGCACTGGAATCATGGGAAAGATATTGGGATTGCTGTTGATTAGAAAGAACACGTTGTTGTTGAAGTTGTTGTAGAGCATTCATTTGTTGGTGGACGACCTGTTGTGGTGCAATAGCGGACTGGTTTGCTCCACCCACGCCAGGGGCGGGGATAGTTGGAGCAATTCCCTTGCTTGAATCTAGATTCAATCTCGCCAAGCTGATAATCAATTTCTGTGACTCTGTCAACGTTTCCAATTCCCCAGATCTTGTGTCTTTTAGCATTGTGGAAGCTTTGATTGACTTCAAATCGATATTCAGAGAGTTACAAAGTACCTCAATCTCAAATTTAAGATTTAGTTTCAAATTAGCAGCCTCATAAAGTTCTTTTAAGACTTGTAAAATACCAACAAGCCATGGGTTTGGGAATTTGAAGACTTTCGAGCCTCTTGTCTGGTCGAGAACCTTGCATACAAATGGGATTATAGTCTCTAACTTTTTCAAATCATATGCCTCTATTAATAACCCTTTAAAAGAAAAATGCTTGCGCTGAACGGGCTGTGACCTGGCTAATGTGATTTTACCTAACCAGGATCCAAGATTCTTCAAGTGAGTTTTCTCCAAGGTCGTCAAACCATTTGGATCATCACCATCACCTGAAGCATCATGAACCTTATTCAAAAGGAGTACAATTTGTTGAACTGTTACCAAAAGAATATGAGCATCAAACAAAGAAGACTCGAAATTTTCCACAATTCCTGCATACAATGAATGATAATTTGGCTCTAATTTCACTCTTTGGGTAACCAGATATGTCGAAAACCATTCAAAGAATTGAGAAGACAAAAGCTCCTTCAATTCCACAGTTCTTGACTTCAGGTTATCATCTATAATATTGTTCACCGTAAATAGCACTCTATCAGAAACATCTACAGACGGAGTTTCTTGTGACACATCATCATGGACCTTATCTGGAGCTGAAACTGAAGCAAACAAGGAGCTGGTCTTAAAGCTAGAGCTTGAAACATTGTTTTCATTTGACTTTATCTCCCCTTGGTCAGCATTAGAAGCAATCTGTGAGTGAGGTGATGATGCAGGAGGAGTAGTACCATTGGCGGCAGCCTTACATGTCTCATACAACTGAGGTTGACCATGTAAAGATGGTATCTCACATAGCATGGCACAAAACTTTGGAAACTCTGGTAATCTTTTCATGAAGGAGTACAAAGCCTGGACCGCAAATTTGAACATTTTGCTTTCCGGTGGCTGTCTTGCAGACTCAATAATGTATCTTAGTGCAATAGATAATGCAGGGCCCTCAATTAATCGGAAATATATGGTATTTCCAAACAGAACTGAAGTGGTAGCTAGAGCATCTACTGGATACTCAGGAAAGAACCTATACTCATCTAACAGTGAATGAACCATACAAGCAAACACGTCCTGATCATGTGAATTATCACTAACCTTCAAACGCTGGAGCATACTAATTATGTCCTTAATCTCAATCTCCTTGTTGTACATCCTTTGGTAATACACCTTCATCTCCTTTTCAACGTCAACAGAAAAGCTGTTAGTTGCGCTGTTCATAAGGATTGCAGCATCATGACCCTGGCCAAAGTTGATTAATCTAGGATATGCCTGTAAGCAGAGAGCTTGTAGGTTTCTAAACCTTTCAAACAGCTCTGGAGGTAATTGAGTACTTCCCAAGGTAGTCATCAAAAAGTGGACTGTCTTCAAGTTCAATGACTTAGCAAGACGTTGGCCTTGTTGTGCACTTTCATACTCGATGGTAGCCTGATTCTCCATGAAATCAATAATGCTACGTGCAACAATTGCAACATTACGACTTAATTGGGCCAAAACAAATTCCTGAAATCTCTTCCAACCATATTGTGAGAAGATTATGGCAAAAGAAAATGCATCAGGGAAATCACTTGAATTGCTCAAGATGGACATTACCACGGTATCCTTTTCGAAGGACGCAGTCAAACTGGCAATCTTGTGAATGGATTCTGTTGATTTTCTAACTTCATAGTATTTCACTAGTAGTTTTCCCAATTCAATAGCATTGAATTCCTCGAAGATAGCAAAAATAGCGCTCAAGTAGGATGAGTTAACATCTAGTAATGAAACAACAAAGTTTTGCATTATGTTGACAATCACATCACTTTCATTGGCATCTGGTTCATCGTGCAATATGTACAAGCAAGCAAGGACGATGTACTCAGGAGCTGCCCTGTAATCTCTTCCAAAAATTGTTGTGACAGCCGGATCACCAATATTTTCTATCTGAATCAGAGCAACTGTCTTAACTTCAATTTTGACAATAGATTTGAAAAACAGTAATATTCTTCTTGTGTTTGTCTCATTTTCCAATATAGGGGCCAAACTATACTCAAGTAAATCAATAGCACCAGAATCCGGATCCAATGAATTAAGAAGTACCAGCAAGCTTTTCAAGAGATTGACGTTAGAGGTTCTGCATGCAAGATCTAAAAATGTGTCTATCAAGTTCTCTGATCCTAAGGAAGCAAGAAACTGTGAGAGAGAAGCAGTGGTAATCTCAGTTGTTGGAGAATAGTTCTTCAATACAATGCCAAAGACAGTAATCCAATTGACATTTAAACCTGAATTTGCTAGTAGGGTGTGCATTTGAGCACCCCTTGCTGTAGCACTAGGTATCGTTGTAGGTGTCAGCGATGTGAATGGTGATGATGGGTCATTTGATAGTTGCTGGGAGCCAGGATACAAAATTTCCGATAAAACAAGAGCTAGTGCTTCACATTTACGGTCTGATTGTTGAATGGAGAGTAATTCTCCTAGTATTCTATCTGGGAGGAGTTTGGAAGATCCAATCTGAAGTAATGCATCTCTGAAACTCATTTTGCTAACCTTGTCGAAGTAAAAATTGATTTCTGAGTTTATCTTGCTGTAACTCTTAGAATCTTCTTTTCCTGTCTTTTCGGTAATATATCCTATGACAATAAACTTATGAGGAAGTGAGAATATAGAAGAATTCAAAAATAACGATAAAAAAACCGAAAAATTATCTTCCTCTTTAGCTGTAGTGTTTGGATTTGCAATGAAATTTCCTATCCAAAGAACGATTCCCGGTAATGATTCGGTATATATAGAGAGTAATTCGTTCCAAAGGTTTGTTGCTGGTATCAAACTCTTTTCTAATGCTAAACCAATAAAAACTTGTTGATAAGCAGTTAAATCAAGAGTTGCGTATAAAAATTTCAGCGATTGTAGATCACTGATGTAGAGTATTATACGGAAAGCAAGAGTTTCAAGTTCTGAAGTATCTTCGAGAGTTAAATAATCAACTTCAATTTTAAGAAGATCTGTAGTCAAATGCTTCTTCGCTTCTTGGACTTCTAATGCTAGATCAACGACGAGCTTTTCCAAATAAGCACGATAAGCGTCAGGAAACTTTTTAATTAGGTATTTAGCTTTTGTCCTGTCACCTTCAGAGTTGACTTTGAATAATTGAGCAACAGCTATGGTCTCTAGACCTTCTGAGTATTTCTTTCCTGGTTGTTGATCGAGGTCTTGTGATTTTGTAGGCGTCTGAGCCTTTGAAGAGCTGGCCCTTGAGCCTTTAGAACCCTTTGAAGACACCTGGATTGATTTTATATTATAGAAACAGTCCCTGTAGAGAGTTGAAACTTATAACAAGGCCTGTAGCACCAATAGTCTTATGTATTATAGAATTGATAAAAAAACAAAGACCACAAAGTGTTTGTCGACAGCGCCAATTTCAAGTTGAGTAAGTTCCAACAAAGAAGTTCTGCTTCTAAATTAAGATGACGAATATATATGTTCCTTTATGACTGGAAACTTATGAAAGTTGGAAGGAATACAGAGTTAGTATGCCTACTTCCACTAATGTTATTTTTGAATTTTCTCTCCAAGGGATCAAGACAAGAGTGTCCAATAGCACAACTTACCTCTAAAATAATGGTACACTATCACAAAAGTTCTATTCTAGAACAATTTAAGACCAATGTATCTCAGATAATCTTGGTATTGGTATGAGATATAACCAGATTACCTATAATATAATTGTTGTTAGTCAACAATTTCTGGCCACCCTCTCTCTATATGCGTGTATCTCTCTCTCTTTTCCCCCTTGTTACTTTTCTTTCTCCTTTCTGAGTTTCGACGTATTACCCCCATTTTTGGTAGTTGCACGTCCGATGAATTTTTGTCTTGTTCACTGTCATTTCAGTTGGACGTGTCAATTGTATCCATAGTGACGTGTGTGTACGGTAGGTACGTGTGTCAGATCAGACTCCACTGAAATTTATCCTTTTTCAAAAGGGTCTAATAGGTAAACTGGTTTGTTTATCTAGGGAAGAACCGAGCAATTCATCGGTTCATATTCTGGATAGCAAGTTTCAAATAGAATTAAGAAGGATATGAGGCTGTTTCAAGTTTGCACGTTGTTGGTCTCTGTCGCATCAACGGTTCTATCCCATGGATCATCTGGCCATAGTCCCAACCAGCAGGAATCTGCTTTAGTTATAAGTGAGCTTTCCTTCCCTGACATGGTTAATATTAAATCAATTGATGAACTCAAGAATGACTGGATAATTTCTGGTGATGCCATCTTTGAGTCTGGAAGACTCATTCTGACCCCGGAATCTAAAATAGGACAAGGTTCAGGTTCTAAAGATCTTGCAGGATCTCTATGGTCCACTCATACAAAAGATGTTTCAAGCTTTTCTGTGGAACTGACTATGAGATCTGTTGGATCATTTGGGGTCACCAACTCGGGATTTTCGTTTTGGATGATAGATCCTGACTTCGACCTCCAATCAGACAATTTTGGAGGTCCATTGAAGTATACTGGTCTTCAGGTATCACTGGACTCAAATAGCATGACTCTTGGACCTGTGATAAAAGTCTTCTTGAATGATGGATCCAGAAATGTCAGAGTGGATGATGATTATTTGGGTGCGTATGTTTATGAATTTCAAGACTCTTTGGTTCCTTTGACCCTGAAAATTGGTTATGAAAAAAACTGGTTCAAAATCACATGTGACAACAAATTACTTTTCCAAACAGATAAGCTCAACTTGGATTCCCTTCTATCAAAGTTTAAAGTGGGAGTATCAGCAAGTTCAACCAAAGATGTTAACAACATGGAACAGTTCGAGGTTTTAAGACTTAAGTTTTATAGCGAGGTTATTGAATCTTTAAAAACTGATCAATCTGAAACTTTGTTTGCAAGACATGCCAATCCAGATACCGGCTCTAATGATGAATCTAATCCTTCATTAGATTCCATTAAGTTCAGAGAAATTCAAAGACAACTACGGACCAAACTAGGAGGAGATGGTCAACACACTAAAGCTGATATCGATGATCTCAAATTAAAATTAGAAAAATTGGAAGAAATAGCACTTGGCTCAACTTCCAATTCACAGTCTGACTATTCAAAACAGCAAAAGATACTCCAGAAACAGATCTTTGAACTATCCAAATCGGTTACTGTGTTAGGAAATAAGATCAGCTCTTATCACCAGACCACAGATAAACTAATAACTTTGTCCTCGGCTTGGGATTCTAAATACGAAATTTTAGTTCAGATATTACAAGCCCAAAATAGACAGATTGAGGCCATCGATACTAAGTTTGCTTCCATAAGTCGTTCCATCGATGCTCAATCACAACGCCAAAATAGCTTTATTGAAGCCTTGAATACTCTTGAAGAAGTCAACGGAGAGCGTTCAAAGAGTAGCAATGATGAATACAAAGAGAGGATCGAAGAAACAATGAGTAAAATGTCATCTGTAATCAAAGTTATTTTGATTCCAGTTATCTCACTACTTATCATTGTCACACTGTTGGTCTTCAGATTGAGAAGTGATATCAAGCATTCAAAAGTATTGTGATGTAACAGATAGCTTTTGTGTTTTCGGCTGTAAATACTTTACTCATTCGTATAAAATTTATATATTTTCTTGCATTAGTTTACAACTGAAATTAAAAATCGTTCAAACTATTAAAACATAAAGATCCAAAAAAAATTCAAAGTCTGAAAATGATAACTTCAAAGGGCATATGACGGTCTATATGACCTAATGTTTGAATGTCCAAGTGCGTTAGGATTAGCCTTCCTTCTAATTCTAACAATCTTAGAATTGATGAGCCCGTTGGCAATCTTAACATCATGCTGCATCTGAAGAGACTGTTGGAATCCGTAGAGTTTATTTTGGTAATCAATTAATTCTCGGTCATCAACCGGTAATTCCTTTTCAATTATCAATTCCTTGCTTATATCAGTAGGCATCTCATAAGGAACAAATCTCTTGAAATAGGAAGTTGGGCCGGTTCTCGGTTGTATATATTTGTCTTCTTCAATGGCATTCGCTGCTGCTGGTTTTATATTCGCCGGCAATTCATCTGTCGTTTTACCGGACTCTTCAGTTGACCCTTTTGGAGACTCTTCAAGAGGTCTTTTGAGATCCGTTTGTTTGTTCGCTTGCGCTTCTTGCTGCATCTTGTGTTGCAGCTCTAAGCTCCTCTGGAAATTTTCGACCGTTTTGTATTTCACGTTTGGCAATGCAGGAACTCCATCACTCAATTTTTTACCTCCAGCTTTATCCTTGTAGTACATCATCCATTGGTAGATTCTCAAAAGTCTCTTATTGTTCATAAACTGGTTGACGATCACCTCACCATGAAGATATTCGACATCATCAACTGCTTCATTGAGCTGAAATGAAAAATGTGATGCATTTGCAATGGACAGATTCAGCTTCGCTTTTTTCAAATTAAGTAACCTAATCTGTTTGTCAACTATCTTCTTGTCGTAGTAAGCTAACCCATTCATCAGAGATCTTTTTTTATGTTGGTTTTTTGGATTTCTAATTGGCAATCTAATTAGTTTGGTATTTAATGCAGTTGAGTTCACGGTTGTTCCTCCTAGTAAGGAGATTGAGTCTGGACCAGCCAAATCATTCAAAATACTCCTGCCTTTTTGAGAGGCGTGACTGTCTTGGTCTTCATGCTTGAAACTCCATTGATAAGATGGAATTTTACTTATAGAAGTCAAGGGGACACCGGCATTTCCCGTTATACCTTGTCCAACTATTAAATTCGACTGGTTGGCCAAATCTAATACTGATGACGAAGGTGACTTATCACTTAAGTTTAGCGAAGAGGAGAAAATTGTATTTTGATAATTCTGAGGTGTGTAACTAGAATAAAGGACTGACTGATTTTCATGAAGTGATGAGGGAAGTTGGTAGATATTGGCAACCCTATTCAATTTTGCATTCAAGTGAGAGTCATTTGTACCCGAAGAGAACATTTCTAAATACTATATCACTTGATAATAATAATCAGAGTTGTCTGCCTTCGAAATAGGCTTTTGTTTTGATAATGAGCATTGGGTTTGACTTGTTTTCCTCTGATGCAAAGGCAGCTCAGGAGAGCCAAGTAAATATGCACAGCCCGGGAAGTGGGGCCCAAAATTTTTGGATGTTTCAGTTACATGCTACTGTAAATATTGAACGAATGTTACATTAGAAAACTTAGGTATGATGAAATTAATATTAACGGGAAAATAAAGAGAGCTTATTATTAGTTTGAGTCATAGCCTGCGTAAAAAGATTCTGTCTTCAATGGCAACAGGCCTTGCGTTGGAGGGCGCCCAGTGTACTCAATAATTCCCCACTGATTAAAATATGCTCCCTCATCAGAAGCCTGAATCACATCACTCAGCTTCTGAATTTCTATAGTGGAAAGACCCATCGGGTCCCTTGGGAGCCACAAAATGGGACATTTTGCAGAAACGTCTGGGTAATCGTAAGCATTCTTGGTCGACTCGATTGATTCCTCTGGAGAGCGAGAGTAGCTTTCGGGTAAGTAAGACTTAACGCTGTGAAATGACAAATAGGTTGACGGCATGAAGAATCTCTGAAATACATTTGAAGGCAATTCTAAAGCAGAATGATCTTCACCGTCTGCCAATAATGGTACCATTGCAGTATCACAAGATGATACTTTAATGTCTTCTTTTCTCAGTAACAAGTCACCTTGAGAGCTTGAAGCCGACTTTTTCTCCACACAAGTCACTTTTTCTCCTTTAGGATCTGACCTCATGGTGGCAGAGTTGGCACTCCAAGAATTTGTTGAGCTTTTTCCATCCAAAGGTCTCATAACAGTGTTTGGGACAACAGTTAGCAGATGGTCAAATGCCTTATTTGCATTGACATGGAAAAATACAGTGGCACCAAGTAAGACCGCCTCCAAGACAATACATCCCCAAGACTTGGAAACCGCAAACATACCCAAGAGACAAATCTCACCAAGATAAACACCAACCATTGTTTGGAATAAAGCTCTTGGATAATGCTTTCCAATAGCGTCTGGTGCTTTCCCAAAAACATATGTTAGATTATGCAAGTACGCTATGTATAGAAAGAAGAATCCAAAAGCAGAGAAAAGCATTACAATTGGAGCTATAATCGAGTAGGTCAACATAATGACTGCCAAATTTGTATAGACAGGAAAAGTTGTACCCCATTGCATTGTTCCCAATGAATAAAATCTTTTCCATTTCTTCCTTGGAGTCTTATCAAGTATTCCTCCAAGGACATAAAACAAAATCAATGATGTCACCTGTAAAAGAGCACCACCTGAGACTGAAAATCCTTGCAAGATAATATATGAGACAAAAAAGTTGGAAGACTTTGGGATGTTTGAAGACAAGATAGTCATAACAGAAGTGGGATTTTCTGCAATCTGCGTAGCTGTAGCGGCAACTGAAGATGATATTGTGGTGACCAAAAAAACCTGGATGACCTGGAATGCAAAATAAGCCTGCTGTGTATAATATTCAATAGCCTGATAAGATGCTGCACCCGCAGTTGTTGCCATTGTTCTTATAAATTTGGGTAACAGAAGCATCAAAGCTGCCAAGAGAATGGTTGGCAACAATGATGTGACAATCCCCAAGAGGGCACTAGGAAGATGATAAATAAATCTCAACCAATGGAAAGCCTTAGTATTAGTCAAATAAGAAAGGTTTGAGACAAACCCAACAAATGTCACCGGTATTGCCCATAGTACAATCAAAGCAACAATTGCAGCACCAGATGCAGAATATCTTAGGAGCCTTTCCCACCAGAACAACCTCATATTTGGCCAGAAAATATCCGCAGGATTAATTCCAATATGTTTTGGAGTAAAATGAAGAGGTCGATCATAAATGGTAGTTTGAAAAGCCAATTGAGCATAATATTGATTCTCGAACTCAACAGCGATAGAGTTCATTGGTCGGTGATTTCTAAAATCACCTTGCATTTCTTCAATTTTGGAATTCAGTTTGGCCAATTCATCTTTACAATGATCAATCGTATCAACCTTTTTCCCAAAGAAATGGCCGAGCCTCATTGTTGGCCTCTTTTTTTGTGGTACGTAGGTAACTATTTCGTTTATTGGCTCAAGAATCTCACCCTTTTTATCGGCTTCTAGCTTGGCCTTCATAGCTATTCCCAACAACTTAATTAGCGATCCCTCTAGTTTCATTGCCAAAGATTCACGCTCTGCAACCTGTCTAGCCAACGTCCTTTGACCTCTAGCAACCCAAACTCGCCTGACTCCATCGAACAATTTGAAAAACTGCTGTTCATCTAAATACTGATCCGTTACAGTTTGAAATATCACAGTTCTGGAGCTCAACTTTCCTGCATAAGCAGGGGAGGACATTACAGCATTTTTCAAGTTCGAATAAAACAGTAGTTCTCGATATATGACAAACATCACACCGCCATACACTATCCAAGAAACAAAAACATGAGCGTAGTATCTGCCCACAGAGCCAACGTTAGAAATTCCAAGTTGATCCAAGCCTTTGTTACCTTTCCCATCCGTGGCATTCACCGGGAAGAGAATAATCCACGAAAGTATACTCACACATGATATTATACTCATGTTAAGTAAGTAACGACAGAACAAGTAGCCATCAATTCCTGCCTGCTCTATCACAAATGAATTTGGTTTAGTTAACAATTGTAAGACCCATTTATATGGACTTCTTGAAAGTTGATCAGGCTTTTCACAATTTAATGCAATATCATAGCTGGATTTAGGCTGATATATTCGTTTAAATCTAAGTCTTAACACTAAAAATAGAGCAACAAATGCACAACAAATACAACCGTAAACCACAATCGAAGTGATAACGTCTCTAGTGGATGTATTCGCCGTGTCTGTCATAATGATCTAACCCTTTTATGCTACTTAAAAGCAGCAGTTAAGACTAACAACTTTTTGGTGGCGACCTATTATATATGGAAAAATAATGGGTAATTCTGTTATGAAACTGAAACTTTTCTCAACTATGATGAATGATTTAGATCGATAAACCGATGAGCGCAAACTCCAGCAACACGACACCCTGAGACCTCATCTCCCGCTTGTTTTTGTTTTGTCTTGGGAGAGCCGCATCCGGGGATTGAAAGTGAGTAATCCTTGATTTACCCGAACTCTGCATGAATATTGCTTGCCTGTGTAAGTGTGTTATTCTGTTGATCCTGAATCGAACTCTTTAAAGAATCATCAGTGTTACCCTTTGGTGAATTTCATTCCCACTTTTAAGTTTGGCTTCATATCGTAGGCGATGTGACGAAAAAAAAGTAGTGAAAGCAATGCTCGGCAAGGGCTCGATTGAAATTTGCAAGAGTTCAACTTACATTAACTCATTGAGATCCACACATTTGTGACCAGTCACTGTTGACGGCTGTTTTGAGAAAAAATATTTGATTTTATCAAATATGATATCTTAGACAAACAAATCCAGAAATACCTTCGTTCAAGTTTGTTGCGAAAAGAGAGAAATCTTTGAGATGCACCGATATTGGTATAAGTACTCTGGAGTGTTATTGTTGGTGAATTTTGCGAGAGTGACAAAGTATTCATTAGATTTGCTTATTATATTAAACAAAAAGATATAATTAATGCTCATAATAATTTTCAATTCGTAATGTTCATTTGATAATTTGTTTTGAAATTTTTTTTAATACGAAAACGATTTTATTGACCTATATGAAATGTTTTTTCTACGCGAATTGTTCAGTATATCTTACTGGAGTAAAAGTTATCTCGAAGTAGCCCGTGTAGCGTAATGGTTAACGCGTTTGACTTCTAATCAAAAGATTCTGGGTTCGACTCCCAGCATGGGTGGGCTATTTACAACTATTTATTTTTTATTTACACAGTAAATGTGTATTTTTCTGTTTTTCTCTTAACCCCTAATTGTTTACACTTTGAATATTTTCTTCGCCACGCTCGTGATATTAAAGAGAAAAAAGAAATGGTCTTAATGCTTTATTACTAATAAATATAAATGGCAACACCTTTACGCCTACTTGAAAACTTAATCACAGCTGTTATTAAATGAAATCGCTGGTTTTAGTAAACTATCTTCTTCAAGAATTTTGGGAGGGTGAAGGAGATGAACAAAGGGGGTTACTGCAAAGCCGGACTGGAGTCGTCTGCGGATAATCTTTATCTAAAATTTAAAGTTTGTTGGCTCAACCTTCCTTCTTTCATTCCGACCGGAACAACATTCGCTATGCCGGTGTGACAACTAAAAGGTCAAAGTTAATAGTTTACATATGCAGAAAGACAGACTCCACTTAAAGAGCCAATTTTATAACGCCTAACCACCGCCCGCGGTTAATCTTTAATAAAATTTTCTCTTTACCCCACGAAATACGCATCCCATAGTAGAAAAATACATTTGAGATTTTCCTGCATTTTAAACTTGCGTGTGTTTATCCTTTATTCATGTGAAACTTATAAACGAAACACATGTGGGTGAACTGTAACTATGAGGTCAGATAAGTTTTTGGCTGCTTATATTTATCCAGCACCTACAAAAATAGTGCACCAACAAATTTCTAACAAAGGATGACTACAACTTGTGATTATTTCCCCGCAAACGTATTTCTCTCAGACATTTTAACGTAGCTGCACAACTAGCCCCTCCCAATTCTTTGAAAGATCACATTTTTCACCATAAGAAGATCCTCTATGTTCTTATTGCTTTTCCTTGTATTCCATACTTGAAGTGATTTATCATTAACTATCACCAATCACATTGCAGGTCTTCATTCAATAAAGACACTTCCAGCCCCTAATCTATCTCCCAAAAATCGTTATCATTCTGTAAATCTGCTGTTTCTTTTTTTGAATGACTACTTTTTACTATTCGGAAAAAAAGGAGTTTCGACATAACGGCGTGGATCACCCATTTTTCAATTTAACTTGTGTGTGGCAGAGTATTCAAGCCGCATGATACAAACTCAATATTGTTAGAAATTAGTTTTTGCGGGTTTAGATTGTATTCCTTTATTGGGAGGAAGTCTATAGCTAGAGCCGTACCAGGCTTAGAAAAATATCATTGCTTGACATAATTTCTAAACAGCAGTAGCTGAGAGTCTTCAATTTACTTAAAGAATGGTAACATGGATCCAAAACGATGTAATGAATATAACTTTGTAATTAATTAAACTTATAAAATTGAGGAGAGATTTGTCTCAGAGGTGTTATATATTTGGATCATGGAAAAATAGATACCCGCAGTGGCTTAATGGGTCAACACACTTCCCCCGAATCTTCAATTGATCACTAACAATACCCGATTTCACCAAGTTAGTTAGTCCTTAAGTAGATGATTTTATTGTAAATACTACTTAAACAAGCATTACCTTATTCCCCGCTTTCTAAAGAGTAAAAAAACAATAACTAGTTATGCAGGAATACGTACCGAGTAGTGGATATTCTCCATTTTTTCCGTCCCTATTCTTTCTTAGCCAAGAAATTTTAACTAATCTTCCTGTTTATTGATCGCAAAAGATGAATTCTAAATTCGACAATTGGCTGACTACCGGAATAACTCCACAAGAGCAACAATAACGATCAATCTCAATTCTGCTTATTGTCTATGGCCTCTCAGTTTAGTCCAACTTTGTTTTTCAACTTTCAACTATAAAAGGAGGCAAGTTTCCCACCATAACCTAGCTTTTCTTGTAAAACGACATAATAGATATTTTTCACTATATTCAAAAAACTAAAATACTTCTCATAATGTCTGAAGAGGAAAAATCTGTTGCACATGAGAGAAACGTTAGTCTCGATAGAGTTGAAGCTCCATTAACTTTCAAGGCATACATGATGTGCTGCTTTGGTGCTTTTGGTGGTATGTTGTTTGGTTATGATTCAGGTTATATTTCTGGTGTCATGGGTATGGATTATTTCATTCATGAGTTCACTGGTAAGGTGAAAGCCGATATGTCTTCTGATGCTTATGTTCTTGACTCATGGCAAAAATCTTTGATTACTTCTATTTTGTCTGCTGGTACTTTCTTTGGTGCTCTTGCTGCTGGTGATATTTCTGATTTTATCGGAAGAAGGCCAACACTTATTCTTGGTTGCGTTTTTTACTCAATTGGTGTTGTTCTTCAAACTGCTTCCACTACCGTTGCTTTGCTTGTTGTTGGTAGATTAATTGCTGGTTTTGGTGTTGGTTTTGTTTCCGCTATTGTTATTCTTTATTTGTCTGAAATTGCTCCAAAGAAAGTCAGAGGTACCATTGTTTCTGGTTATCAATTCTGTGTGACTATTGGTTTACTCCTTGCTTCCTGTGTCGATTACGGTACTGAAAACAAAACAGACTCTGGCTCTTACAGAATTCCAATTGCCCTTCAATTTATTTGGGCAATCATCTTAGCTATTGGTTTGTTCTTACTCCCAGAATCCCCGAGATATCATGTCAGAAAAGATGAGCTCGAGAAAGCTGCTGCTGTTTTGGCTAGACTTAGAGGTCAATCAGTTGACAGTGATTATATTCAAGACGAATTAGCTGAAATTATCGCCAACAATGAATATGAAAGATCAGTTATTCCAACTGGCAGTTATTGGTCAAGTTGGGCTGCTTGTTTCACTGGTGGCTTAAGAAACCCTGCTTCTAACTTGAGAAGAACTATCTTAGGAACCTCTTTACAAATGATGCAACAATGGACTGGTATCAACTTCATTTTCTACTTCGGTACCACTTTCTTCCAATCTTTAGGAACTATTCACAACGAATTCTTGATTTCTGTTATTACAACCATTGTCAATGTCTGTTCAACTCCAATTTCTTTCTACACCATTGAGAAGTTTGGCCGTCGTTCAATTATGATTTGGGGTGCCTTAGGTATGCTTGTCTGTGAGTTCATCGTTGCTATTATTGGAACTGCAGATGGTGGCAATCAGAATGCTGTCAAGGCTATGATTTCCTTCATTTGTATCTACATTTTCTTCTTTTCCTGTACTTGGGGTCCAGGTGCTTGGGT